>JAKSZT010054478.1:7105344-7165344 GCA_026826555.1 Tolypeutes matacus
CCAATTTTTTTTTTTTTTTTTTTTACCGGGAGGTCCCAGGGATCGAACTCAGGACCCACCATATGGCAGACGGATGCCCAACCATTTGAGCCATATTCACCCCCGCAACCAAATATTTTTAATTGCTTGGGTGATGATGCACAGGTGACAGAGAGGAAGAGCAAAGAGGAGGTAAAAGTTAGTGCTTGAAGGAGCAGAGGAATCGATGCTTTGCAGATGGATGCATCTGTATTTCCTGCTCAGTTAATGTGCCTTAAGGGTCATTTTGACTGTGGATGACAAGAAAGGTCTTTCCCACAGAAAGGACTAGAAGCACGGAGTTGTGAAAAAGAAGACAGAATGACCCAGTAGCTCTAGATTGAGACAGTAGAAGAGAGAAATGATGGTAAGGCCAGTGAAGGTGAAGTCCATATGAAAGCCACACGATGCTCCTCCAAAGGGCAGGGCAGCATTAGCCAACAAGGACATTTGCCAGGCTTTGGCTGTGTCACGGCAGCCTGGAGAAGACATGCACCCTCTGCTGCAAGTCAGGGAAGCTGCCCCAGTTCTGACAGAGCATCTGGTTCCATTTGATAAAATTGCTTTACTCTGTGGGAGGAAGAACCAATGGCATCCATTTATTTAGGGACACGTGCAGAGTGAGGTGACCACAATAAAAAGAAAACGTCCTGATTAAGCCCACAACATTTTTTATTGTGGTAAGATATATATAACATCAATTTGCCATTTTAATCATTTTTAAGTGTACAATTCAGTGGTGTTAATTACATTCACAAAGTTGTGCAACCATCACCACTATTTCTAAAAATGTTCATCCCCCTACTCGCATCCCACCATGGGAAACTTTGTGCCCATTAAGCAATAACTCCCCATTCTCCACTCCTCGCAGACCCTAGTAACTTCAAATCTACTTTCTATGAATTTACTGATTCTCGATATTTCATATTAGTGGAATCACACAGTATTTGTCCTTTTGTTTCTGGCTTATTTCACTTAATGTTTTCAAGGTTTATGCATGTTGTAGCAAATATCAGAACTTCATTTCTTTTTTTTTTTTTGGCAGGCAGAAAGTTTATTGGGAAGCTCTCCCAACAGAGGACGTCTGAAGAATAGACTTCAGCCCCACTGCCAGAATGGTGGGGGTCTGAAGAGAGACTTCAGCCCTGACCTCATTTCTTTTGATGGCCGAATAACATCCTATTGCATAGATAAACCACAATTTGTTTATCCATTCAGCTGTTTATGGATAGTTGGGTTGTCTGCATTTTTTGGCTATTGTGAATAATGCTGCTTTGAACACTGATGTACAACTATCTGCTCAAGTCCCTGTTTTCAGTTCTTTCAGTTATATATCTAGGAGTGAAATTGCTGGGTCATATGTTTAACTTTTTGAAGAACCAGCTCACAAATAATTTTAAGTGAGCTTTTACACAAAAGTAATTTGTTAGCTGGGATCCCAGGTAAAGATTTCAGAAAATTAAAATAAACACCTTCAAAGAAAGAGGGCCTCTTCTCTTGGCGGTTTTGATGACGACAGAGCAGGCTTTATTTAGGTCCGCCATTCACAGGACTCAAAAAGGCTTACTGTGCTGCAGAATTGAGCTGTGTGAGCTCTGAGGCTTGCACCAGCAATCAACTCTTCCTTTAGAGATACCAGAATGCAATGACTTGTCCTCCTAAGAGATTCCAGAGCAGTAATAAATTAATAGGCTTATTCTATACTATTCTTCTATATCTCCTAGCTTACTTAAAAAAAAAAAATCTTAATCAAAATCCTTTAACCATATTCTGAATGCTCTATTCCTGCATGATAGCCTGGTTAAGCTTACCCATACTTTTACTTTCTGTTCCATTTCTTTTGGACACAGAAGAATTTCCTGCTTCTCTAGGCAGAAAAGGTTCCACTAAAAAAACTAGTCGTGCCCTCGTTTTAGGAGATGTAGACCAGGAAGGTCCAAGCAATACCAAGAAAACTACTACTTGTGACCTCAGACAAAAAAAAAGAATCAGAGAAACAAAGATACCTGGAGTCTGATTCGAACTTCTGAGCAATTTAAGCCTTAGGCTCTAAATGCCTAAACAATGGCCTCTATTTAGGAATAGTTCAAAAGACCTCATTGCCTCAGAAGGCACCTTCTGGAATAAGACTGCAGTTAGTTCCCCCAGCAGCAGAAATCCACACCACAGACAACAAAGCTCCTCTCTATTATTCAAAAGGATCAAACCCAGTGGGATAAAATGCACAGTTGTCAGGTCATGTTAGTGTAGGGCTGAGCTTGGAAAACTGAATTCTCACTTATCTTCCACTACAGACTGGTAGTTGGTACAGGTACCAGTTTCTTTAAATATGCCTGTCACAATTTCTTTGGCTGTTAAAGACGAAATTAGTCAACAAGGAAAGTGCTTTGGCAGAGAGCTGAGGGGCACTACATAAATATTCCTACTGCCCTCAGCCCAGTGTCACTGTTGTGAATGCCAACCCTTAAAGATGACACATTGTGACATAAAACTAAAGGTTTCCCCCAGCCTATCCCCCCACCCAAAAGGCTGCCTGTAAAGCTTCAAAGGGCTTGTTTCCACTCTGTTCCACGCCTAGGTTTTCCTTCCCGATCACTGCATCCTGTTCCAGCTAAAACAATCTGTAGATCACATGCTGCATACATGATTTATAACTTCCCACTTACAAACCTTCTTTGCCAAAATCCATATCCATCCTTCATGTCTTAGTTCAAAGGGCCTCCCCAGAATCCCAACTCATTCAGTCTCTTCTTTATACATGGCTCATATTGAGTTTGTAAACAATTAAAACATTAATTTTCTTACTGAAATAGTTATATAATGAAACTATATGTTGCCTTGGATTTGCTTCAAAATAACTGGGGGGGGGGGGGGGGGTTGCTATCACAAGAAATGAGAAACTAGATTGGCCATGAGTTGATTCCTGCAACTGGTTGGTGGGTACATTTGGTTCAGCACACTGTTCTCTCTTTTTTTGCTTATGACTGAAACTTCCCATAGTAAAAATTTGAAAATAATTACAGTATCACAAAGCCAGTTAATAAGAGGACCAAGCCTGGGACTCAGCATCTCATTAAGACCTGTGTCTCCTCTGCCATGCTAGTGTTTTTCATGAATCATTTTATAGTTGCTGTTACTGTTTTTTCATTGTATCAAACTGTACTCATTTATTCATGTGACATGAAAAGCCCTGGCTGCTCTCCTCAAGGAGCTGGCAGTGTAACTGGGGACACAGGTAAACAGATAAATCACAGTCGAATAGTGAGTGCAACACCCAAGATATAAATCGAGTGGGAACAAACAGTTTTCTAGGGGAAAACAAAATAATTAAGCCTGCTTGGGGAAGCCAGGAGGTGGTATTAGAGGTAGGACTCAAAGAGCTAAGCCAGGATATTTCAGGTAAAGGAGTTCGGGGACAGGGATAGAATTCAGGCAGAAGGTACAGGGACAGATAGGCAAAAGTGTGGTCATGAAGAGGCCCAGGGTATCAGTGAGACACAGGGTCAGGTGGGGCAGATATGCTGGTGAGGTCAGTGGGGCCCAGGCTGGAGGGAGCCCATATACCAAGCCATGGGAGCTAGATTTTACCCCTTAGGCCAGGGGTTTTTAACAAGGGGTCCATGAGCTTGAATTGAAATTTTAAAAAGCATTATTCTTGTGGGGCATGTTGGTGCAAGTGTGATATATTTATTAAATAATACACAGTATAAAGTGGACTTAGTAAGGGGTCCATGGTTTTCACCTGACTGGCAAAGGGGTCCGTGGAACAAAAAACATTAAGAACCCCTGCCTTAGGCAGTCAGGAGTCAACAAGGAAATGAGGAAATCATGATTAGGAAGTAACCGGCAGCAGAGTGAGCTTCTGCAATAGACCAGAGCTAAGATTAGGGGAGGGTGAGTGAGGTACTCACCTTGGGTGCAAAATTTAAGGGGATGCCAAACAACTCAGTAATCAAGCTAAGTAGCTACTTTTTTTTTTTTTTTTTTTTCTACTTATTTTAATGCATATATTTTTAAAAATCAAAATTAATGCAAAAAATCCATGATGAAAAAGATAGCAAATTTTTAAATAAAGCCTGGCCATTGCCATTCGTAGTCCAACCCGACGCTATTGCGCAGCCAGCTGTGGCCTCTTCAACCCCCTGTCCAATGGGTTTGTGAGGGTCGACAACGTCGTGTGAAATGGACTGGACAACATGAGTCTTTCCACAGAGTCAGGTTTCTTGATTGTAGGGCTTTTTTTTTTTAAGTTTTCCCAGTTGGCTCAAAATATGGGGAATATTTTGATGAGTGTATGTAGGGCACACATTTTTCCTTTGCCTTGGGCTCCAATAGGACCCCAACCAGCACCCCAATAACAAGGTGGTCAATAAAGAGTGACCACTCTAAAGCAGGAGCAGAAGGTTCAGGGGGCTAAAGAGAAAAAGTCAGATCCAAGCAACAAATCTAAGGCAGAAATGTGAGAATTTGGAAATGCTGTGTGAAGGGAAGGCTCAGCTTGTGCTAAGGAGAATTTAGTCTACCCAACTAAATCATAAATGCTTCAGCAACAAAAATCCTATTTTCCTATGCTTTTGTATCAATAAGGTCCTGTTAATAACTTATTAAGTGGAAAAGAATAGCTTAAATCCAAAGTACACATGGCTATAGCCAGCCAGACATGTGGAACTCCCAGTTTATTCAGCCTATCTCACAGAAGAGCAGCGCACACTTAGGAATATTCAGAAAGCAGGAACCATTCAAGATGACTAAGACCCCAAAAGCCTAAGTTATTTTCGTGAAATTCTCCTGTCATTTTTCCATCTAGTTTCCCATTCTCAGGACTAGGGAAAAGGACAAATATAATCTAAATCAGGGCTCTATGGTCTCGAGCCATGATTGGACTAAAAGAAAGACTGACAAAATGGTTGTTTTCCATCCACATGGTACAACTGGAAAGAACAAAGGAGCTGATTTCCAGGGTTTTCTTGTATCAAATATGAACTCCCCGCCTTCACCCTCCTTCCATGACTTCCCTTCCACCTGTTTAGATTCAGTCTTGATAGGGACATGGCCCCATCTCTGTTAGCAAATCAGAAGCTGAGCCCAAGGCTATGGAGAGCAGTAATTAGGGTGGTGCATCCGGATGAATCATCAGGTGTTGGAAATGCCCTCGAGAGAGACCTTAATAAATAAAAGCCACTATAAGACCTATTATGTTGAGTGAAGCAAGCCAGACACAAAAGGACAAATACTGTATGAATGGGTTACTATGAACCAAATATATTGTGTAATATATTGTTTGATTAAAAAAAAAATTTATATGTATCCATTACATTTAATTGAGAAATGTATACATTTATTCATCTGTGTTTACTTTTTAGTTTTTAATTGTTTATATTTTCAATTATTAAATGTACAAAATAAAGTTTAAAAAAAAAGCACCTTGAAATTCCTAGAAAAAACAGAATAAACTAAAATGAAAGATGAGAAAAAAAAAAAAAAAAAAAAAGACCTAATTTCCCACGTAGGGTCTACATAGACCTAGTGGCTCTGAGTAGGAGGTATAGAAGGTGGCAAATTGCTGTCTATGGCCTGGCCCAGGCCAGGAGCTTATGACTAAACAGGAAATCAGTCACTTAGCAGTTGAACAGATGTATGAGTGTTCAAAGCTCAGGCACAGGGCCATATTCTGATATAGACTATAAAGTTCAAACAAAGCTGGGCTAAGCCGGATAGATGCAAAAGAGACTCATGTGCTAAGGTGGTACCTGGCAGGTCTCCTCAGGCTCTGTGAATAATTATGGATTATTTAAAGCCATTTATTGAGTGTTTACTATGCACCAAACACTTCACAGACATAATTTCTAAACCACACAGCTACCATTCAAAGGAAAGCATTATCTCCATTTTATAAAAGGAAGTTCAGAGAGGCTTAAGTAATTTACCTAAGGTCACAGAGCTGGTAATGACAGAGCTAGAATTCAAACCCACAGCAAAGCCAAGCATAGGGGGAAAATGGAACTTTTCCTGGTGAGGTCTTGCTGATCTCACTTTCGGTTACTCAAGGCCAGACAGGGTTTAGGAATGTACCAGTGTGGTGAGTAAGGCCAGTGTAACATCAAATCCTCTCTCTCCTTAGTATTTTGATATTTTGTTCATCGTGGAGTATTTTGCATTAATTTTTATTTTTAAACAATACTGTGTTAAAATGATATTTATCTTGGTGAATGAGTGTTTTTGGCACCCCCATAAATTTTGTGATCAAGGAGAGCCACTGGCCTCACCTTTGTCCTGGTTCTGCTCAAGGCCAAAGACAACTGTAACCACTGGCTTTAGACCTCCAGAGAGCGCTCATTTCAGGCAGACATTTCAACCTCCTCCTGCCTGACTATAAGTTTCATATCCAAAATTACTGCCTACTGGGAAAGAGGTGTTGTGGGTTTTTTGGTGGGTTTTTTTGTTTTTGTTTTTGTTTTTAATTTATTTACTTATTTGCTTGCTTCTTTTGCTTTATGTTTGTTTTTTTTTTTTTCCTTTATTTATCACTGGTTGTGATACTCGTAAGCACAAAATGAGGCAAAAGGTGAAAAACTGGAAAATGGGATGCAAGAAATTCCACACAATTCATGAATGTCATGTCTTCCATCCACCACCAAGGCTGGGGAAGAGATTTATTTTTATGAGAAACTGGCTTCCACAATGATCAGATCTTCACACATCTGCTTCACAGAATTGTCTCTAAGCACTATCACCAGATACAAAATTAAATAAATCCCATGAACTGAGGCTGTGGGTTGTCACTGGTAGCTGGAAATCATCCTTTTATTTCTAAACTTTTGTTTCTGCAAATGCGATGCTGTTATGACATGAACTGATATTAGGAGAGTATCAGCCACACCAACAGCAAACACAGCTGTTCTGAATCCTATTCATATTCTTTTTTATTATTATTACTGACTAAATCGAACACAGCCCTTGATTATTTTTTTACAATCTCAACATTAAAAGGTTCGTCAGTTACAGGGGAGAAACTGTGACATAGAAATTGAGACCCTCCAGGTATATATGCTTGATCAATTTCCTAAGCAAATCAAATTCTTCTTGGTTGTATAAACAAACTACTGTCATTTACAGTCCTGATTCCAATTAAAGACTCATTCAACATCTATTGTATACCTAAACACAGTCAGGAACTTGTATAACCAAGACAAAGGGCCTGCTGGTTTCTTGGGAAGGAGTGAGTTGGGCAAGTTCCATATTCAATCCCAAAAGGACATCACCAACTGGACTGGGGTTTTATGGAGACTACCGTCAATTAGTTTAACTTGGAAAAAGTGCTTCATCGCAGTCCATGTATATATATCCTGTACAGTTTCAACAGGACAGAACAAGAGAAATTTATAGGAGCAGTGGGGGTGGACCTCTGGCAGAATTACAAAAAAATTAAACTTTTGTGGCCTTGGAGTTTCCACTCCCTTTTCAGCACTTTCAACGATAAACAAAAGCCAGCAGAGGGACTGCTTTTTGTTGCTGGACAGAGGATTATGCCCCTAGATTGCTTCCCCAAGTCTCCTAATTTGACCTATGTAATGGACATTTAAAAGGGAAGAAGAAAAAATTACTCTGAGCCTATAAAATTAATGGTAAAATGTTTATATTCTAAAATCCACACCTTCCATGCATTAGAAAGTCATTTAGGTCCTTACTCAGGAACTCTGTCCTTTCTCCAAATTCTAACAAATATTGTCATCAGGTTTCCCAACCCACACAGCCAAAGCAGTGGAAAGGTAGTGGCTGAACGCACAGACTAAGGATCACAGCCAGTCTCAGGCCCATTCACTCATTCAACCTACATTCATCAAGGGCCTCCTCTAAGCCCTAGGTTACCAGCCTTTCTGTTCCTGGTAAAAACACCCCTGCCTGGCTTTAAGGGAAGTCCACAGAGCTGCCCATGCACCTGATAAGAATATTTCTCCATGCCCTCTACCCCACCACATTACATCACTCCTAGGAGATCAATGACTTTTCGGAGGCTATGATTAGATCTGATTACCCACCTTCTTTTAAAAGGCCATCAGATGACTGAGTTCCCTTATCTTGGGCACACTTCCCTCCCCCCAAGTCTAAGGCTCCCAGGCCCTCTTTGGTCCCCTGACCTTTTATCCCTGCTTAAACTCTTGCCTGCCCTCCACCCAGCAAAGAAACATAAATCAGATCATATCACTCCCCCTGCTTGTAACCCTTCAGTGGCTTCCACTGCAAGAACACATCCCAGATTCCCACCAGGCCCACCAACACCCTGCAGTCTGCCTTCTGCATCCCCCCTGCAATCTCTTCTCTTTCCACCCTCCCTCACCTCACCTCTTTATTTTCTCCTCCTTGCTCACTCAACTTTATCTTTACTCACCTTCCTGCTATTCCTTAAACACACCAAGCTCATTCCAGCACCTGCTGATTCCTCTTTCTGGAAGGCTCTTCTCCCAGACTGTCACTCAGATCAGGCCTTTGTTCAAATGTCAAATCCTCAAAAAGTCTTCTCCATCCATCCTATTTAAAATACATAGGATGGATGTATGTGTCCACCACATACACACATTTTGGTCACTCTTGATTACATTACCCTAACTTATTTTTTATTTACAGCACTTATCACTGTCTGAAATTATATTATTGATTTCTGTGTTCCCTCGTTTACCATCTATCTCCACCAGTAGAGTGTCAGCCCCATGAAGGCAGGACTTATCTGCCTCATTCGTGGTGCCTGCCCAGGGCCTGGAAAGTAGGCATTACAATAAAAAAGTGTTGAATGAGACAGTGGATCCATGTGCCAGGTAGGGTGACAGGTACTAGAAATACAAGAATGCCTACAACAAAATCTCACCCTGGAGGGGTGCACAGTCTAGTGAGGGATACAGACATGTCGACAGTAGTTAACAGTTACGGGGCCAGACACTGTTCTGTGGATTTTATCATCACAACAATCCCATATTATTGTCCCCATTTTCCAGATGAGGTTACTGGGGTCGAGTAATTTGCCCAAGGGGACCTAGGGTTCCAACTAAGCATGTGAGTTCAAACCTGTACCCTTGGTTTCTAAACCCCGCTCCTCCCCTCCCCAACAAAGAATTACAGCACTGTACCAAGGGGCATAATGAGCGTTATGTAACAAGCCTGTGGGGGCTGGAAGAGGAAACTCTGCCTGAGGTGGGTAGAAGAGGCTTCCCTTTGTGGGTGAGCTCCCAGGCAGAGGAAGCCATCAACAGGTGCAAATGGGCAGGAGTTCAGAGAAAGCAAGGCAGAGAACATATTGCAAGGCACAATTGAGGTGTCAACATTAAGTCACAAGGGCTGCAAGACTCATTCCCATCTTGCAGGCCTGGTTCTAATCACTGAGCTCTTGTGCCTCCTTAATGTTTGTAATCAAGGCTCAGGTGTAAACCACAGCTTCTGCTTCTGGGCCTCAGCCTTGCTCTGCTCCATCTCCCTGGAGACCCAGATCCTGTTCTAAGCTGAGGAGTAGTGCCTTCTGCGGCCCTCTGCTGACAACCTTCTTGCCAGCCTTATAGTGTGCCCCAGGGCTGGGTGCAACATCTGCCTAGTGCTGGCCCTGTGGTGTGTCTGTCGTTGAGCAAGGCTGTGCTTGTAGGCAGCCACCGGCCTCTTCTGACTCTGTCTCACCCATGCCCACTACCTGCAGCTAAGACTTCACAGTCTCTGCTCCATATCTGCAGCTCCATCTTCTTTCAAGATCTGGCTTCCTTGGCCTATGATAGCCAAAGCCAGTTCTGACACTGACAGCAAGCAGAAACCAAGAAAACTATAGGGAAGCGGATGTGGCTCAATCAATAGGGCTCCCATTTACCATATGGGAGGCCCCGGGTTCAATTCCCGGGGCCTCCTGGTGAAGGCAAGCCAGGCTGCGCGGCACAGTGAGCTGACGCAGCAGGACAACCCAACAAAGGGAGACAAGCAGACACAGAAAAATGCACAGCAAATGGACACAGCGAGCATAAACAGCAAGGGGGGGGATAAATAAATAAATAAATAAATAAATAAATAAATAAACTATAAAAAGCAGTAGAGGGAGCATTCAGTGTAGAAGCAAATGGTTCTTTTGCCAAATATCTACAAGGCTTGCTCCCACTATTCATTCAGGTCTCTTCTCAAATGTCAACTTGTCTAAGACCTTTCCCCATCACTCTCCCCACTCCCACTCCCTGTCCCTTCATCCTGCTTTATTTGTGACTACCTGATGATATATTACATATTTGTATGTTTTATATGCTTATATGTTATTGTCTGGGTTGCCCCTTCAGAATATAAGCACCCTAAGGGCAGGGAGCTTGATTTCGTCACTACTGTGTATTTCTGGTGTCTACAGCAGCACCTGTCTGGCACATAGTAATTACTCAATAAACTGGATGAGTACAACAGCCCTACATCCCTGAAATCCAGATGGTAGAACACAATATAACACCTGATATATACAAATACCTCTCAAGAAATCAAGGCAGGGAAGTATATTTTTCAGGATTAAATGAGATAGTTTGTAAAGCCTCTAACAAAGTACCTAAACCATAGCAGGTCCACAAAAATGGCAGCTGTTACAGAAAGATTTTGGGAAACCTTCTTATCAGGAATACCCATCTCTAGGAGGCAGCTTCTTTCCGGAGAGTTTCAGATAGCTGGAGATTTCCTGAAGGGCTAATCAATTTGGAGACATAAGAGCCTGGGTGTGGCCAGTGCCCTGTGAAACTGAAAATATCTGACTGAGCCAGGTGGAAGTGACTTTAAATAAAGGTGTTGCTGCTGAAATAAATGTACAGTCAATTGTCAAGAATGTCATGGGAAAAAAAAAAAAAAACCACAAGGCACTACATATTGCTTGACTCTATACAAAATATAAATACAAATAAACTAGGAAGACAGAAACAGAATAGCAGCTATGTACGGCAGGGGAAGCATTGAGAGGTGATGAGTTTTTGTTTGTCTGCTTTTTGTTTAATTATTATTATTAGAATAATGAAAATACTCTAATAAGGACTGAAGTGATGAATGCACAACTATGTGATTATACCAAATACCATTGATTGTACACTTTGGATGGATTGTATGCTTTATTAATATGGATCAATAAAATTGATTTGTTTTAAAAAAGTTAATGAATGTGAAAACATTTTAGGGAAACCTTAAACAACCAACCAAACAAACAAAAAACAATGTCATGACACTAGGATAAATGAAGAAAAGTTTTGCAGAGTGCTTCATGTTGAGTTCTTGGAGATATAAAATGTGTGGAGACATGTGAACCATGCACTTTTCTGTGTTTATGCTTCTTAGATAAGTTGTGGCAAGGGACAAATCTATATTAGTATTCAAGGCTACAGAAACTCGTCCGTTTTACAAAATTACCATGTAATTAAACAGAAGTCACATGAGATCTATTTCAAGCATTTCCTTTCCTTATTCTTAGTATTCTGCTTAATAAGGACCAAGTCCTTATTAATATCTCTAGGCAAAACCACAACTTAAAAAACTGCAGACTCATGGTACTATCAAGGAATATTTTCCAAATGTACCCTAAAACCAGGATGCCAGGCAAGCTGTGTTCCACCTTGAGCAATGTTAATGTAAGGAGGCTAAGAGAAGGTTAAAAGACAGCGGATGGGAGAAAATGCAGAGGGGGTGGTAAAACTTGAGGTGAAGACAAGACTGGAAACTTAAAATTCAATGTGTTGCTATTTTTAATGATCATTAAAGGGATAGTTCATCATAAAGCAGGAACATGTAAACTTTTGCAACATTCCAAGCTTTTATATCACATCACAAAGCAGGAGAGACGGTTAATGATCCTGAGAAAAAGAGTTGTTACTATATATGAACTCCAGTATATCTGGAACTGTCTTAAACACTTTATAAACCTCATCTCTACATCTCTGGAGGTACTGCTTTTGCAGATGGGTAAAATGAGGGTCAGGAAAGTTAAGTGATTTGCCCAAGTAGTTGGGATTCAGAGCTGGAAATTAAATTGTGTTATTCCAAAGCAGCATTATTTTGGCTTTACAGACATTTCCTAAATGCTAGTGCATCACAAAGTTTGCACAGGTTCATTTCCAGAGGGAAAAGACAAATCTGGTGCAGTCTGTTTCCATAAGACTACATTTATTCAATATTTACGTCCTGAAGTTGCATCCTTCCTATATTTCATGTTAAAATAGCCTTTATGAAAACTCCCCCCAAAAATAAAAAAATTCGTAAAAATGAATTTCTAACATGAAAAATTAATAAAAGAAGAGTGGTGGTAGAAAATACTGCTTTTGGAAGTTTTTAAAATATCCCTTCATTTAGCAACATAAAAGGTGGGTGATCTTACATCAGTCCCCCAAACTTCTTTTGACATTTTACTGACCCAAGAACTATACACCTGACAACCACTGCACTATAATAAGTATTTTTCAATTTACCCTTCAGCAGCTCATGAAATAAAAGACTGCTCCTCAGCAACAGTGAGCCACAAATAGGTGAAATGTGCTCAAGCAAGTGTCACTTCAGATGCTTACGTGTTCATCAATCTCTTGGATTATATCAATTAACAAATGGAATTGATTTCTATCCATCTACTCACACACAGGAATGTAGCTCAAAATGCAATCTTCCATCTTAAAAGCGAGCGTTGATTCCCACCATTGACATTTTCAACAGAGATTCTATCAAATCAGATTATATATTTATCTGGAATTTTGCTCTGAAGTGTTAAATATGGTTTATTTTTGGTCTTGGGAGTGATGGAATTTGTGTTAACAGGCCCTAGTGTGAATAATCAGTTCACAGTTAAGCTCGTGGTGCAGCCAATGTTCATGTGTAATGAAGGATGACTTTGAAAATACAGGAAGTCCAGCTCACACACTCTTGTGAGGAGTTGGAGGAGGTATGCAATAGTGAGAAAGCATAAATTATGAGCCAGGATCTCACAACACCACTAAACCCTAAGCATTAGTAAGGACTCATCCCAGACAGCCAGAACTACAGAGTTCCCTCAGGACTAGGAGGCTGTCGACAGGATGGCACCTCCACAGCATGAAGGTATTATTGGGACCTCATACTTGGCTTTACTACAAGGGAGAGATGCATCTAAACATGGTGCTCAGAACACAATGGCAGGTGAAAAGGAACTTCAAAGTGAACAGGAATTCAAACATCTGCAGGTAGTTGGGTACCCTTAGCAAGCATTTATGAGGAATACAATTTTCAGGAAATAAATATGGAACATTTATATAAAAATTAAATTAGTCGTAGGAAAATATTGTGCTATGTACACATGGAAGCTCTCTCTCTCAAAATATATATTTATATGCAAGTGAGTTTCTTATTCCAAAATATGATGGTCATACTTACAAGGGTACAGGAAATTTATGATGGTCTATGAAGGAGCCAGCAAATTAGGGACTAAAAGCTGGCCACCTCTTTTCGTAAATAAAGTTTTATTGGAACACAAACATGCTCGTTCATTTACATAGTGTCCATGGCTGCTGTTGAACTACAATGACAGAGTTGAATGGTGGCAAAGACCCAATGGCCAGCAAGCCAAAAACATTTATTGTTTGGCCCTTTAAGAAAAAGTATGCCAACCCTCGCAAGGATTTCTGTTGGGGAAATGAGTGTCTTGAACCAATGGCCTAACTTGGGTAAACTGTGACCATTTCTGAAGGCCTTGTCGTCTTATGAAATGAACTGGTGATTCTCCTTTCTCTATTGAGGTCATTTTAGGGACATATAAATAATTGTAAAATATAACAGGAACACCAATGGGTTTTGGATTGGTATTAAACCAATTTCAGAAAAGTATGACTTTCAGGACTCCAAGGAATCTACTCTAAATCTCTTCTATGAAACCAGTGCAGAGGTTTCAGCATGAATCCAAAGGAGGCTTTGAGAACCTGCTTCTAAGACACCCAAGAAGGAACACTGCAATTCTCTGCATATGGTCTTTGGGTGGAGGACAGAAATCGGGATGTGCTCTATAGCAACTTTCCCCTTTTCTTTCCTTTTTTTCCCCCCTTCTTTTCTTTAGCAACTTTCTTCTTTTTGTCCTTTGCTCCAGAACCACAGAATAGAAACCCACATAAGACATACCTGGGCATGCACCCACCCCCACTCATACACAGTAGACCACACAACCCTGTAGGCTGAAACTGATAGTAACCAGAATTCTCCAACCCTCTATATCAAGCAAGTCCTTACCTGTAGGGGAAAAGAGCAACTGTTCAAAGAGCCCTGTTGAATGGGTCAGGAGGGTGCACCAGGTAGACATCACCTCTTCCAAGCCAGGCCCTGCGGAGCAATGGAGAGTATTTCCCCAACATGATTCCTATGGCTGTCAGGGAAAAGCCCTTTATTCAACTTGCATTGAATGATCTGAAAGCCAAAGCCAAATCTCAATACTATCCTGACAATATTTCTATTAAATAAATCCTCTGTTTTGTTGAGGACTTTTAAAATCAATCTGCCACAAAAAGCTTCTGAACAAGTTAATATGCACTGACTCACTCTTTCCAGCAAGCACTCCACTTGTTGAATCAATGGACTTTGTTCAACATATCAAAAGTTAGCAGTTGAGCAGTACTACAATTAAAATGCAGCTTTTCCCTACCCAATTCTTTCTGGTATTTAAAAAAAAAAAAAAAAAAAAAAAAGCAAGTGCTCTGATATCATGGGAGTAATAGGAAAGAAGACAGAGCTGGGTTCAAATTGGGGCATGCACACACAACCATCTGCAAGGTAAATATTTTTTAACCCACTTTTAAAGATGAGCAAATGGAGGTTCAGAGAGTTGAAGTGACTTGTCCAAGGTTAAACACCTAATAAGAAGTGGCAGAATTGGGATTCAAACTCATTCTGCCCATCTCAAAAGCCCTAGGCTTTTTTCTAAACTCTACTCCAATGGTAGTGAGACAGGTCTGTGACATTCCCTCTTCCTGGACCTGGACCTGGAGAGGCGCCGTTTTGCTTTTCTCTCTGCCTTTCCTTTTATTCTTTTAAAGCATATGTTGGCACATCCTTCCTTGAGATGATTTGGCTTAAGCTTTCTCAGTTACAGTCACAACTGAATCATTCTTCCTGCAAGCTACACTCAGCTCACCTTTACTGGGTTCTGAGGGTTCACAGATTCTTGGCTAATCTCTCACAATGTCAATCTTAATGTCAATTTGAGGTCATATCCTGTTGGCCTCTTGTCTTACTAATGTGGAATTTGCCTCTCAATAATATTTCTGGAAAGTCTCTAATTGCCTTGGCTCTACCAGCCTGTAAAGCCCATCCTGGGAGGATCTATCTGCCTCATTCACCACTGTATTCCCAGAACTTGATAAACATTTACTAGATGGATGGACACTCCATTTTTGCCACATCTCAAAGGTAAGAAAACTAAGGGATGGGAATGTTAAAATAACTTCACTAAGACTATGCAAGAGTGGGGCTTCATAGAAAGTGATTTCAGAACAGCGAAGGGCAGCATCTGGTAAAACAAACTGGCTCTTTTTACTGTTTTTGATCCTGACATGTGAGAGAGGACTTGAGGATCACTAGTAGCCAAAGCTTAAGCATGAAACCTCCAAGAGGCAGGGCCCTCAGAGCAGCTCAAGGCTGAAGAGACAAGCCCTATCATATGCCTGATAGCCCACAGCTGAACTGGGGAAGAAAGCGGAGCAGCCAGAGGGGGCAGGAAAGGGACAAGCCCACAGCTGAGTTCCAGGAGATGGTAGATTCTGGAGGGGAAGGCAGGACCTTGGCAGAGATCAGCCACCATCTTCACCCCGGGGCAGGACACCAGGATCACCAGTAGCTGACTTTGGTGAGAAAGCATTTCTGCTGATGCCCTGATTTGGACATTTTACAGCCTCAGAACTGTAAGCTTTTACCCTAAATAAATCCCCTTTATAAAAGCCAACCCGTTTCTGGTACTTTGCATCAGCAGCCCTTTGACAAACCAGAGAGTGTCCTAAGTAGGTGTGCATTTTAAATAAAATTTTATTGAAGTATATCATTCATACATGAACATACATAAATAATAAGTGTATAGCAAAAGTCTGAATTTACGAAAAAAAAAACATGCACATCATCCTACAGGGCTCCCATACATCATCCCACCACCAACACCTTGCATTGTTGTGAAATTTTTGTTACAAACTATGAAACAGCATTATCAAAATATTACCACTAACTTTAGCCCACATCTTACATTTGGTGTATTTTTCCCCCAACCCACCCAGTTATTAACACCCTGTATTAGTATTATACATCTGTTATAGTTCATGAGAGAATGTTACCATATTTGTCCTGTTAACCACAGTCCATCTTCCACCACTGGATTCCTTGTGTTATTTAGCCCCATGTTTTGTACAACCTATTCAAAGTATACACTGAGTGGCTCTCATTTTCATCACTGAGTTATGCTGTTATCATCTCAGTCAATTTTTAAATCTTTTCATTACTCCACAAGGAAAAATTCCATACCAAGAGGTAGTTACCTTTTAATGCAAAGCTAAAAGCAAGCAGCACAGAATTCTCATAGGGTGAGAGAGTTCTGAATACAACAGGAGGCATTACCAGCACCTATTTTTCTGGTCAAGGACATTTATTTTTATCATGATTTTATTATGTCAAATCCCTAAAATGGCCAACATTCTTAGTTGCTGATTTCTTTCTTTTCTTAATTTCCTCCCTCCAGCAACAGTGTTTCATGCAACATGTAGAAATCTACCTGCCTAGCCAAAGTGTGATTCTCTTGTGAGCCGGGGGCCAAGAAATCTATGCAGAAATACACAGCCTAGGACCACTTTGTTTTTTCTAGGTTTATGTATCCAGAGTCAAAAATAATAGCTTAGTCTAACTGTACAAAGGGTGAAATTATGCAAGGTTCCAATGTAAATAAAATGGCAATAAACATGTACAAGGGGTGTGCATTTACACATAGAAAAAGGACAAGGCCTTATTTGGAAAGTTAAGTGAATTTTTCAGTTAGTACCTGCATTCATAAGACTGCAGTCATAGGCACACTCAACACTCTATTCCACATTAATAACCATATTTAACATGAATAGTGCCATGCTTTTGATCCTTCGATTTTGCCATTGTTCCTCAATATACAAAGAAGAATGAAGAACAGCAGTTTGTTTTCATATATATGATAAATACAATAAATATTCCATTTTGTTTTCCAGGCAAGCATGATTTTTTTTTTTTTAAATCAATGTTTTCACCACAATAATTTTTTTAAGTGAATGATTTCATTCCAAAAGATGTGACTAAGTTGGGACTTTATTGCCTTTTTTTTTTTAATAATCTTTTTTTTTTTTCTTTTAAAGATTTTATTTATCCCCCCCTTGCTGCTTGTGCTTGCTGTGTCCATTTGCTGTGCGTTTTTCTGTGTCTGCTTATCTCCCTTTGTTGGGTCATCTTGCTGCGTCAGCTCACCACGCCGCGTGGGCCAGCTTGCCTTCACCAGGAGGCCCCAGAAGTCTAACCCAGGGCTTCCCACATGGTAAACGGGAGCCCCAATGACTGAGCCACATCCGCTACCCGACTTTATTGCTTTTAACTAAAGTTCCTTGCTAATCATCGAACGAAAGAAAGGTACAACATGATCTTAGAAAATGCTATAAGTTTCAAAAAGAATGAAGTTTGAATGAGTTTCTGGATTCGAAAAGATGTAACATTTTACATTTCATGTATTAATGACATCACGTGGCCATTATACAACCAGGTGCATTTAATTATAATAGCCAACATTTCATCAGCTCTAATTTTTTGAGAAAGCCAAGGCAATAAAAAGAAGAGATATTAAAAGTTAACCGCATAGTACATTTGGGGAACTGTAATTAATCTGACGTGGCCAGAACACAAGCCACAAGGGAGGAGCAGGAGATGAGGCTGGACGAAGTCTGACCAGGGACTTTAAATGTCACACAAAGAAGCTTAGATTCATGTTCTAGCAAGAGACTATGCTGACCCAAGAGAGACAGAGAAGAAAAGGACATGAGTCTTGTTATTAGAAATTTACAATCTAATAGGAGTGACACCCACATAAGTTCATGCACTAAGGAAAGATGGAGAGAAATTAATTATGACCAGGGAGATGAGAAAACCTTCACTGAGAATGTGGCATTTCAGCTGCGCCCTGAAGGGTAGATAGGATTTTGACAGTTTTCCCTATTATTGACACTTTGCATTAGTGCTATACTTTTGTTAGAACTGATAAAACAGTGTTACTGTATTTATACTATGAACTGCAGTCTAGAGTTTACATTAGGGTTCCCTGTGTGTTGTATAGGTCTACGGTTTTTTTTGTTGTTGTTGTTTGTTTTTAAAGGAGGTACCGGGGATTGAACCCAGGACCTCGTAACTGAGCTACATCCACTCACCTTTTTTAAAATTTTTATTCTGTTAACATAAATACAACCTAAACATTTCCCATTTTAACCACTTTCAAATATTCAGTGGTGTTAATTACATTCACAATGTTGTGCTACCATTACTACCATCCATTACCAAAACTTTTCCACAAATGATGACGTGTTTAATGGCTCATTATAGTGAGAGACCGGATGGTATGGTGGACAAAATGAGGGACATAGAGAAAGAGGCACTGGAACAAGGAAACCAATGGCAGGCTCTGGGAAGGGCCAAGAATCAGGAGGCCCCAGCTTCAGATTCCACTCAGCCCAGCCTAGCTCTGGGACATGGAAAAGTTGCAGCATTCTGCCTCAGTCTCCTCAAGAAGAATTCCAAAGTCTCCTTTGGGTTCTAAAATTCTGTGTCTCTAGGATTGTTTCCTTCAGCCAGATTTTTAATGTCCTTGAGGTGTTTTTCCATAAAACCTGGGTGCCAAAACACGGAAACGTATCACGCAGTGGTCATCCTGTTTATGATCCATTTAAACCCTTAAAAGAAAAATAAATTCTGCTTTCCCAATGTAAAAAAAAAAATGCCCATGTTATTAACGCACATAAACAGTTTAGCTAATTTGGGGAATTTCTGGGGAGTACTACAGTCTTCTCTGGTGCCTTGTTTGAAGAGAAAGGCAAATAAATATGTTCAATTTCACCTATATCTGGGACTCACTAAGGTATACTTATTATGTATTTAGAAAATTTGGTTTTCAAACCCAGAAAAAGGCACCCAAGCTTTATGATAATGGTTATGTGAATCCCTGATGATATGACTAAGAGATCTAGATTTAAGCTGAGTAAAATAAAAATCCAGAAATGAAATTCATTTCTTTTCAGCTCAATTACTTCTTTTTTTTTTCTTCACAGTTTTAAGATATAACTAACAAACAATAAACGGCACATATTTAAGGTGCACAATTTGATAAGTTTCAATATACATATATACCCATTAAACCATCACCACAATCAGGATAATGTCAATATCCATCACCTCCAAAAGTTCCTTTGTACACTGTGTAATTCCTCCCTCCCTGCACTTCCTTACCCCAACCTGTCCCAGGCAACCACTAATCTGTTTTGTCACTACAGACTAGCTGGCATTTTCTAGAATTTATATAACTGGACTCATACAGTATGTACTCTTTTTTTGCATAGCTTTTTTCCCTCAGGTTATCTTAAGATTCATCCATGTTGTGTGTTTAAGTAGTCTATTACTTTTTATTGCTGAGTAGTATTCCACTGAATGGATATATCATCATTTGTCGATGCATTCACCTGTTGATGGACATCGGGGTTGTTTTCAGAATTGGAGTATTATAAATAAAGCCAGCATAATCACTTTCAATTATTGCCTTTATTCTTTAATAGCTCCTCCTCTGTTCTGTTTCAAAAGCACCTCTTAATTGGCCAGGGGTTGAAAACTGGTGAGCCTGGGTGAGGGTACATGGGGTCTCATCACACAATTCTCTCTTTTTGTATAAGTTTAAGTTTTTCCAAAATCAAAAAAATGTGTAAGTATTTTACAAAGTGTTTATCCTACTGTGACAGTTTGAGATTATTTTATGAATCCCCAAAAGAGAAAGATTATGTTTGTAAACTAACCCATTCCTGCGGGTGTGAGACCCATTTGACTGGATTACGTCAGTGAGGCATGATTCATGTTGAGTCTCCATGCCCTTGCTGGGTCTGATATAAACGGAAACAAAGAGAAAGAGACAGACAGACACAGGAAAAGAGAGCTCTGCCACTTTTGATCATGCCATGTGACAGAAAGGAGAGGCTCAAGCAGCTGAGGTCCCTGGGAGAGATGAGCCATTTGCCTGACAGCTTGTAGCTGAAATGGGAAGAAAGCAGAACAGCCACGTCTGAGAGAAGAGGCCCAGTAAGAGAAAAGCCCCATGCCTGGTTGACCTCAGCTTAGCTCAGGGAGACAGTACAGCTCAGAGGAGAAGGCAGAGACCAGGCAGAGATCGCCTGCTATCTTGCTTCAACACGTGGCAGCTGACTTGGGTGAGAAAGCACCTCTTATGATGCCTTGAGTTAGACTTTTCATGGCCTAGGAACTCTAAGATTTTACCCCAAAAAAATACCTTTTATAAAAACCAACACATTTCTGGTACTTTGCCTCAGCAGCCCTTTGGCAAATTAAAACACCTACCAATACTAAAAATATTCAGTAATTCTGTAGCTGAACTAATGGATCAAATTTGAGAGCTTCATTTAAAGGAGGTTTAAGTTAGATTCCCAAGTTTGGTTTATTACAGTCATGGGGAGGAACTGAGAGGAGTGTTTGCAAAAACGACAGATTCCTCGTTCCCTTCTCAAATCTACTGAATCAGGACACACCACCCCAAGTCATTCTTTGGAACAAGGAGTTTCAAAAATACTGAATTTTCTCCTTCTCAATGATCTAACCTCTAGTTGTGGTTTTCATATCAGAAAAAAAGGAATGATAAGTTTAATTCTCCCACTCTCATCCCCTTCTATTCCTATCCTTTCCATTTCTCCTCTCTCATTCTCAAATACACTGAAGTTATGTTCAGTAAGCAACTAGAGAGGAAACCTGTAATGGAGGAAGGTAACAAATTTGAGAGAAATCAGCAAATGGGAAAGAATATAAGTGAAGGGAAATGGAATTTAAATATAAAGAAAAATATGTAAGGAAGTAAAGTAGCAGTCCTGGTCCTCTTTCAACTTCTCTTTTCGGTAAAGTCAAAGTCTAAAGGAGATCAGGAGTATAATCATAGGGATGCAAACAAGGAATCACTGAAATTTTAACGTAGTCTCTGGTTGAGTTGAAGGATTTGGCTATTTCTAGGCAACCTGGGACTCATGACACAAGCACCTAGTTTTGTCAGTACCTGCTTGGAATTTCAAACCCCGTGCTTCTCTTCTCCCGTGATCCTTACATATAGATTAAATCTTGCCTCAGGCTCAGGCCAAATCCTATCCTCGGTTTGGAAATGTTTATATAGTAGCCTGTATATATACAGCATATTGACCTAGTACCTATGTAGGCTAGGCAAGGGGTGAAAGCACATCCACACAAATAAGGAAACTGCAGCTCATGGAAAATTTAGTTGACTTATCTAAGGTCATAATGATAGTACAAGGTTAAATCCAGCAGGCTTCACTCCTCAAACCATGGTTTTTCTAGAGGAAGCATATCACCACGGCAGAGGAGCTTGGGCTCTGGAGTCAGAGTGTCTGTGGTGTAAATCCCGGCTCTGCCATTCACTAGCTGTGTGACCTTGGGCAAGTTACTTAACATCTCTGTGCCTATTTACAACATGGGGACAGTAATAGACTCTACCTCAGATGGTTGTTGTGTGGACTAAAATTAATAAAGTATGCAGAAAATGCTTAGTCCACATTAAGAACTCAAGAAATGACTGCTATTATTCCTCACCATGAGAGCACTAAGGGCCAAGTCCACCTAGTTCTGACCCTGTGCACCTGTTCTAATAACTAGCCCAAATATCACCTTGTTCCTGAGATCAAGTTGTATTCTAGTTATGGTTTCTCTGACGCAGGGTCCGGTGACCTACCCAGGACACAAGTGCCCCTGCAGCTGGGGCATCTTGCCTGTATCCCCTTTCCTCCACCCTCACCTCTGCTCAGAACTGGCATCCTTTCCGTGAGCCACAGCTCTGAAGCTAGAGCACTTCCCCACATCCCTAATGCTGCCAGGTGGCAGGACTGCCCACACCTCCAGCCCTGGCAAAGCATGTGTCATCACTCACCTGCCTCCTAGGGGCCTTTCTCCACCTCCTAATAGCCATCCTTGTTGATATCCAGTGTCTGAACCACAAGCCCTTTATGCTTGCCAGGTGTGACTCCCTTTAATCTCAAGCATTGGATTTGCCCCACCCCAAAGAGCATTTCTATCTTCTTCAAGGTTCTGAGCACTAACCCACCCAACTTGGTCATCATGTCAACCCTTTCGTGTCCAACTGTACAATGAGATAGGTCATATTGCTCACCATCAAAGACACAGTTTTGTCTTCTGATGACCTCAAATAAAGCAATTACTGTTTGATAATATGTGGTTAATGAAAAGGGATGCATTTCCCCCTACCCTCCACACCCTGATTTTGCCAACTTTTACATTACACTTGCTCCAGCCCCCACATAACAGAGTAAACTAGTAGGCTAGTGTAATGTTTAATCAAGACACAGGCTCATCTACCATCAGCAAAAAGCTTCACCAGCCAAAGATCAGCTTGAGTCTCATGCTAATATTTAAATATTTAAAAGACACTAATTGCATTCTAGTTTCTCTAACAATTGGCCTTCGGTTTGTTTAAAATAATTCTTACTAATAAAGTATCAGAAGCCTAGAAGGCCAATTTCACTTGCAAATACCACTTCTTTCCTTTTGGTAATGACTATTTTCAAAGAGACACAAAAAAACAATGCTTAAAAACTAAGTTTTCCCACATGCAACACTTATACATTGCTGATGGGAGCACAAATATTACAACCACTTTGGAAAACATGTGTATACTCCATACTCCTCGGCAGGGACGTGCACAGTAGGAGACATGTTCAAATACGTTAATGGTAACAGAGTTCATAAGAGCAAAACACTAACAACAACCCAAATGGGCACAGATCTAAGAATGGATAAATATACTATGGCAGCTTCATGTGAAGGATATTATACAGCCATAAAAATGAATCAACTGCCATTACATGCATAAATCTCATGATAAAAATGCTGAGTGGGGGGAGGAAAAGCAAGCTGCAGAAAATTCAATAGGGAAAGAACAATTTTTTAACAAATGGTGCTGAGACAAATGAATATTCACATGCAAAAGAATGAATTCTCATGGCTCATACAAAAATTAACTGAAAATGGACCAAAGACTTAAATGGAGAGGTAAAACTATAAAACTCTTGGAAGAAAACACAGCTGTAAAGCTTTGTGACCTTGGATTAAGCAATGGTTTCTTAGCTATGACATCAAAAGCACAAATGGCAAAAGAAAATAACAGATAATGGATTCACCAAAATTAAAAACTTTTGGGGAAGCGGCTGTGGCTCAATCAGTAGGGCTCCCGTTTACCATATGGGAGGCCCCGGGTTCGGTTCCCAGGGCCTCCTGGTGAAGGCAAGCCCGCCCGCACGGCGTGGTTAGCTGACCCAGCGAGCACAAGCAGCAAGGGGGGGTGGGGATAAATGAATAAATAAATAAAATCTTAAAAAAAAAAAAAAAAAAACTTTTGTGCATCAAAGGATACAATCAAGAAAGTGAAAAGACAACCAACAGAATGGGAGAAAATGTTTACAAACAATTTAGCTGATAAGGCTCTAGAATATCCAGAATAAATAAAGAACACTTACAACTCAACAACCAAAAGACAATCAACCCAATTTAAAAATGGGCAAAACATTTCAATAGAAATTTCTCCAAAGATATAAAAAAATCGCCAATAAGCACACAAAAAGATGCTCATCATTATTCATTAAGGAAATGAAAATCAAAACCACAATGAGATACCATGTCATACCCACTAGGATAGCTTTAATCAAAACAACAGACAATAACAAGGGTTGGCGAGAGTATGGAGAAACCAGCACACTCATACACTGATGGTGGGAATGCAAAGTGGTACAGCCACTTTGGAAAATAGTTTGGCACATGGAGTAACCATATGATCCAGCAGTTTCGCTCCTAAATATATATCCAAGAGAAGTGAAAATATGTGTGCATACAAAAACTTGTACACAGATATTCATGGAGCATTATTCATAGAAGTCAAAAGGTGAAAAACACCCAAATGTCCATCAGTGGATGAATGAATAAACAAATTGTGGTATATCCACACGTGGTGGCTTAGAGCTATGTACCCCAGAAAAACATTTTCTTAAACATAATCCATTCCCGTGGATATGAACCCACTGTAAACAGGACCTGTGAATTAGGTTACTTCAGTTAAGGTGTGGCCCAAGATGGGTCTTAATCCTATCACTGAAGGCCTTATACGGAAGGCCAGAAAGACAGAAAGCCACAGGGAACAGCCAGAAGCTGGAAGTCAACGGGACAGAGAAGCCAGGAGAGGCTGCCATGTGCATAGCCCTGTGTCAGAAAAGCCAGGGATCAAGGATCACCAGCAACCAGCCCAGAATGCCACAGTTTTCTGGGAGAAAACATTGCCTTGATGACAACTTGGCTTTGGACCTCTCCTACCCTCAAATCCATGAGCCAATAAATTCCTGTTGTTTAAGCCAACCCATTGCATGGTATTTGTTTTAGCAGCCAAGAAACTAGAACACCATATAATGTAATACTATTGAGCCACAAAAAGGAATGAAGTACTGATACATGTCACGACATGGATGAACCTTGAAAATGTTATGCTAAGTTAAAGAAGCCAGACACAAAAGTCACATATTGTATGCTTCCATTTATATGAAATATCCAGAATAGGCAAATTTGTAGAGACAGAAGTAGATTGGTGGTTGCCAAGTGAGGAATGGGGAGTGACTACCAGTTGGTACAGGTTCTTTTTGGGGTGATGAAAATGTTCTCAAATTAAATAATGGTGATGGTTGTACAATCTTGTGAAGATACTAAAAATCACTGAATTGTGTGCTTTAGAAGGGTGAATTTTATGGTATGTGAATTATATCTCAATAAAAAACTAACAGAAAAAAAGCACACTGTGGAAGGCTACATCTTCTATGATGCCATGTGAAGAGAGGGGTTGGGATTAGGGAGGGGGACACAGAGAGTGTGAAATGAACTCATTCTGTTCTATTGATCCATCTAGGCCATGGGCTCACATGTGTCTTGCTTCATACAGATTCAACATTCAATAAAAACAAATACCGTTTTTCCTGCTTTTCAAGCCACAATAAACACAAAAATTAAATCTGAATTTAAATATCACAAGCTGGTTGCCACCATCAACTAAGCAACCAGAGTGTGCAAAAAACCACAAAAGGCACCATGGGGGAGTTACAAAAGAGGCAGGGTCAATTCCCCTCTACACCACCAGTGGCCACTAGGTCCAGAAAGCCATAAACTAGCTTCCTCATAGAATAATCTCAGCAAAGGTTTTGCCATTCCCAACACCAGCTATTAATTTAAGAAATCCATTTTGTACAATTAAGCAACTAAAATATTAAATATATTTTACTTTCCGAGCTTCAAAATTTATTTTGACAATTAGTTTCACCTCTCTTTTATAAATCTGCTTTTAAGCACACAAGGATATATGTAGAATTAGAGCACATAACTAGTGAATTATAAGGAACTATGTTATGAGCCTTCCTTTTTCACTTAAAGTAATGTATTTTTAAAGCCCTAAATTAAATGATATCTTTAGATTATCACACATGCTCATCTAGGCTCTATTACATCTTAGTTACTGAATATTCATATAATGATATTTCAAGTGCCTTTTTTGCAAGATATAGTCTAGATAAACACAGAAGCTTTTCTAAAAACAATCAAGGTTTCCCTCAAGATTTACAATAGTTTTAGGGTTATCTAAAACTGTATCTATGTTTCCAGTTTTACCAAGGAATGGCAAATGCAAATATTTTTAACTCGAACAGTCCTTTTCCACTAAGGAGGTCAATATACTACTTTTACATCATAGTTTCAGGGATATATGCTCCAGAAATGTATCATTCCAGTAAATAACACTGGAACATATATCTATTTCAGGATCAACTGCCTATATTGATACAATTAACTTAATAATGAATGAATGCCAATTTCTCTTTGACCATAGAAAAGAAAGATGGTATTGGAGCGAGCAAATGCAATTACTAGCTGAAGAGCCCTAGGTTTGAATTCTGGGCTTGTCATTGACTGCCTTTGTGACTTTGGCAAACCTCTGAGCCTCAATTTCCACATCTGTAAAATGAAGATAACAAGATCCACCTTGGAGGATGATTGCAAGGATGAAATGAGATCATTAACACAGTGAGCCTGGCACCCTAGGATGTTCCACAAATGTTGGCCCTCTGCATTTTCTCTTCCCCTGTGAAAGCAAAGGCTTGTTAAATGAAAGGCCATACAGACAATTTTATAATTTTAATTAAATGTTTGTACACTAAAAAAAAACTGGCTTCATTATTTTCTAAATTTCCTCCTCTGCATGCTAAATTATAATCTTAGTTAAACTGTTTCACAAAATATTTAATGAGAATCTTTAGAAAACTTAAAACTAATGAAGAAGTAGAGAATAATCCCTTCTTAAGCTTATTAATATAATTGAGGACTTCATCTCTACACCCAAATGCCTACTGGTTTCTGCAACAACAAAGTTAAGCAGTTATGAATTCTGTTTTCTATTTTATGATTTGGATGTTACTGAAAAGTCAGTGGCTTGGATAAAGACAGAAAAGCATGATTATCACATCTGCCACTAAGCTAAGAGGAATGGCTAATACAATAACTAATAGAAGCAAGGATCAAAAATATTTTGTCAAATCTGAAATCAATGGGTACCATTCATCACATTTACATTTCAGAGTCTGGTAACGGTTGTTATAGGGGTGTTTGTTTTTGGTAGATCTATACAGGCAGGATAGAGAGAATTGGCTTTGCCGAGAGAGCATCTGGATAAGATCTGAGATGTGGTTGGCCACCCTGTCCAATACAGCCAGCAGTTTGGTGCAGCGTCAAAAAACAACAATGCTATTGTGAAAGTATTAAAGAGGTTTAAGGTTGCTGAAGTAACAGTTGCAATGCTTTTGGCACTTGTTTTCCAATATTTACTTTAGAGCATGGGTTGACAAACTATGGTCCATCCATGGGCAAAACCAGGCTCACTGCCTGTTTTTGTATGGCCTGCAGGCAAAGAATGGTTTTTACATTTTCAAATAGTTGAAAATATCAAAAGAAGAATAAGATTTCACGATATGTAAAAATTACATGAAATTCAAATTTCAGGGTCCATAAATAAAGCTTTATCAAGACACAGCCATGCCGATTCTTTTACTTATTGTCTATGGCTGCTTCTGTGATACAGAGCAGAGCTGAGTATGGTCTACAAGGCTGAATTATTTCCATTTGGCCCTTTACAGAAAAAGATTGCCAACATCTGCTCTAGAGCATTGTGTTGAATAGTTTTTAAAGGGCAGTAATGGAAGAGAACCACAGGAATGGTGAGGGGGTCTGGAAACCCATTTTACAAGCTGGATAATCAGAGAATGGTGGCTATTAAGTCAGTAGAAGAGAAAAGCAAAGAACTTATAGTTCTCTTTTCATATTTAAAGGGCCAGCATGTGGATGTGGCTTATATTTGTGTCACTACAGAGGGGAGAACAAGGAATGCTTATAAAAGTTCTAGGAAGTAAGGTATCAACTAAACTTAAGAAAGCATCTTTTGGGAAGTGGATGTGGCTCAAGCAATTGGGCTCCCATCTACCATATGGAAGGTCCCGGGTTCGGTTCCTGGGGCCTCCTGGTGAAAGCGAGCTGGTCCACGCAGAGAGCTGGTGCAACATGATGCAACAAAAAAGAGACACAGAAAAGAGACAGTGAGAGACTCAACAAACCAGGGAGCTAGGGTGGCTCAAGCAATTGAGTGCCTCTCTCCCATGTTGGAAGGTCCCAGAATCGGTTCCCGGTGCCTCCCAACGAGAAGACAAGAAGAGAAGACAAGTAGACACAGAAGAACATGCAGCGAATGGGCACAGAGAGCAGACAGCGAGTGCAAGCGGCAGCGGTGGCAGGAATAAATAAATAAAATAAATCTTTAAAAAAAAAAAAGCATCTTTTAACAAGTCGAGGTAGACATTCATAGAAGCCGCCATACCACAAAATACTTAGCTAATATTTAAGCTAAGAGGCAAGATGATCACCAGTTAGGGTTATTACAGAAAGAATTCTTACAGTAAGTAGGAAGTTGAATGGCTTAAAGCTCAGGGTCCTTTGCACAGCAAAGAGTCTATGGTTTTCTCTCAAAAGAAAAGAAAATGATCATAAATGGAAGGTGAAAACACAATGATCAATTAATGGAAACAATTTCTACTACCACGTTCACTAGGGATTAGACCATACAGAGAAATATAATTTATCATAGACCTTTATATCAATTAAAATGGGCACATTAAAAAGTGGTTCTCCATTTAAATAAAGAGTACATCAGCTATAAAAAGAATCATATTAGGAAACGGAGGTTATTTTGGGGGGGGAGGGCTCCAATTACACAAAGCAAGGAAAGGACATCCACTGCTAAATAAAATGAGTTGGAATCTTTCCCTGTGTTACTACAGGAAATCGGCATGGTGCTGCTTGAAAGAGGAAAAAAGTCTATATATAAAACGGAAAGAGAGAGGGATGTGTTAAAAAAAAAAAAAAAGAAAAGAACATGCTAAAATGCAGTTAAGGGCACAGTCGTGTGATTTACTTGCACTGGACTGCTTCATAAAATAGTTTCACAAACAACTTTATAAAATAGCCACCTGTTAAGCTGTTATTTTGGCTTATCTATTTTCTATGGCAATCTTGACACCCAAGCAAGGGACATACCACCATAGCAACATAAACATCAGGGTGTTGGAGAATAAAATTTAAAGTAGCAATTTATAGCCCCTGCAAGGCTGAAAATAAACTCTCTCTTAAGCACTTGTTACTATGACATAATATTCCTACTTGATAAACTCAGATCCCATGGATACCTCAGGATTTCCCACAGGGCCATTTAGAAAGCAGAGACCCCAAAATGCCTATTCTATTAGCTGAGGAAAGTGGATGTGGCTCAAGCAATTGAGCTCCCACCCACCACATGGAAAGTCCGGGGTTCGGTTCCCCATGCCTCTTTAAGAGAAGACGAGCACACAGTGAATGGACACAGAGAGCAGACAGCAAGCGCAAACAACGAGGGGGAGGGGATAAATAAATAAAATAAATCTTTTTAAAAAAATACAGATTTTAAAAGTATGAGACAATACTACTCCTGCACAGCTCAGGGAAAGCATGATTCTTAGAGATGTTTGTGCAGGATCCACAGAAGAGCAATTATCATCTTGACTTCCATTTGCCAAGTCTGGCTCCATGTCTCATGTGATCCTTGCATCTGACCCTGATTCAGACAAGAGGCACAGTTGACAGTTGAGGAAGCTGAGGCACCAGATCAATTCATGGCTATCACACAGCAAGGACTCTGCTAGGTCTTCTAACTTTGCACCCACAGCCCTCCACTCTACTACGTCATCAATTTAGGGAAATTTATAGAAATTTAGGTACTTTGGCTCAGGCAGATAAAATGCAAAGGTGTTTGATTAAATGAAAGGATAGAGGAAAATGAAAGAAAAAAAAAGTTTGAAAGTGATCCTACTTCTTTTCAGGGATAAAACTTCCTTTTGGAAGGGGAGCAATTACCTGGACTAAATTGTGACTACTGAAAGGTGTGGCTGATTTGCAGTTCAAAAAGATCCAACAAAAGCAGAAAGAAGGTGGTCATCCTGCTTGAAGATGAAACACATCCATAAGGCGTGGACTGGGGTGGTGTGGGGTGGTCACAAAACCCTGCCATCTGCATCAGGGCCAAAAGGTTCTACCCCCAGTCTGTTGTTTTGAGGGACTCCCAACTGAGCCCAGTGGTCAGCAACACAGGCCTGGCCTCCAGCCTGAACCACAAGCCATTAGCACTGGCCATCACTTCCCCAGCTCCATCATTTTACTTGACTATTAACTTTGTTCAAAAAAAGAGGCCTACAAGGCCCTTGGGGCAGTTTCTTCTCAAGGTCATAGGAAGAGCTTGTGTGAAGACAAGGACAACTCTCTGAGTATAACCATTTTGCAGATGAAAACTAGATGAATCAGTGATGAAGCTTTTGTGGTGCCAGGCAGTTTGATCTAAGTAACAGTACTGAACCCCTTCTTTACAAATAAGGTGGTTTCTAGCTGGCGGACATAACCAAATTTTTAAAAAAAGAAACAGCTGTGTGAGGAGTATGGGCAAAAACTCAGTAAATAATGGCTAATTTTAAACATACTTGACCCTTTCAGGAGTGTTTTTCTTGAAAAGGCTTAAGAGGATTATTCCATTTGGACAACTAATAGCCCAACTACTACTTAAAAACAACAACAACAACCAAGCTCCTTTTCAACCAGATCTTGGCAAGAAAACTTCTCTAAGTACACCCATATCTGCAGCACCACAAGTCAAACTGTTGAAAAACATAATAACACTCAGTTATGTCCAAGCTGCCATCAAACACAATCCAAAACAGGTGAACAAATGAATGCTGAATATAAAGATTTTTCATTTTGGACATGCTGCCTCTTTATAAACAGCAAAAGCATAACATCAAAAAAATCAGCATTTGATATCACCTTCAATACGGTTTGGGTCTCCATCTTACACCGTACACTCTATACCCTGATGACAAAATGCAATTCTAAATACCAAACTCTTTGCACCTGGGGGGGGAGGGAAATTATATAACCAGATTTCATATCTTTAAAGCTGTCTCACTGAGAAAAAAAAATGCCTATTTTCACAGAACCTTTTAACTATTTAGAAAATCTCATATATCTACTGCATCACTTTTATAGAGGCTAAAATAGCCCAAAATGATGATATATATGAGATGTAAGGTCCACATCAGTCTTTTTATAGTCATCATTATTGTCATCATCATTATTATTTTAGATCAGGGCAAACCCAGCAAAATGTTCCTGATAGCAGACCATGTCACATCATGAGGCACGAACAGGGAACTTACCCATTTCAGCAGACATACACAAGGGTTTGAGGGAGGTTAGTAGAGGGAAACGAGGAAAAGACCAGCCACAACATGGTCGACAGGCAACATGGCCATGAGACCCTGCTGAGACACTGACCCTGACCTTGAGGTCCCAGTTAATTCTTTCTGGGACCTCCCCTTGGCCCCGGAAATTCCAAACAGGCCTCACCATTGGCCCCCACCATTGGTGGAGTAGCCAATAACAGCTGGAGCCCCTCCCCTTAGCATTAGCAAGAGGAGGAATAATTAATAGTTTAAAAGGTGACCTCGGAACGCAGAGCTCACTCTCTCTGCCTAGAGAAGCCTACACCAAATCCCGGTGCATATTTCTGTCTTTCTCTCCCATCTCTCAGCAAGCTCTGTTCTTTTCCCCCATTTCCCAATAAATTCTTCTTATTGGCCTAACTAAACTGGCGTATTCTTAAATTTTTTTATGCAACATAGCCAAGAACCTAGAGGAATCCAACAATTTCCCAGCTTCTCTCTAGTGATAACCCCTGTCTTCAGAATTACCTGCCCATAGAAGCAGATGATCACAGGCTCCCTTCTTCTCAAACATCCATCCAATGTTGTTTTTCTGTTTTGTTTAATGGCTAGTCACCAACTTACCAACACTGTTTTTTTCTGTGCTTTAATATTGCAGACATAGAATATTTTGGCTACATTGAGAGTGATACCTGTAAGTTGTCCCAGGTGCTGCTTAAGACTGGAATGAGAACTCAGAAGACCAACATTTTTCTAGATCCTATTACCTTCATGGAGAGAGCATGTTAACAAACTCCTCCTTCTGAGTGGCAGGACCATCATACTATAAAGTCTAATGAAATTCAGGTCATTGGCTAGTGAGTTGGAAGATACCTGTAGATATCACTAAGAGAATTTACGAGAATGAAAATGATGCTTAGTGAATTTATTAATAAGCCATAATACTGACTTATGTTATTTTTTTCCTCTCGAGTTAAATATTTACCAACTCTTAAAAATTTAAGATGGGAAGCGGCTGTGGCTCAATCAGTGGGGCTCCCGTTTACCATATGGGGGGCCCCGGGTTCGGTTCCCGGGGCCTCCTGGTGGGGGCAGGCCCGCCCGCACGGCGTGGTTGGCTGGCCCGGCGAGCACAGGCAGCAGGGGGGGGATAGATGAATAAATAAAAATAAATAAATAAATAAATAAATAAATAAAAATTGAGATCATCATGTACTTTAAAAAAAAAAAAAAAAAATTTAAGATAACATTTTAACTGTATTTCCTGGTACAGGAAGAATGCATTATCATTAATCAAATATTGTGTCTTTTACTTTAAAAGAAGAACCCTCATGGGTGCCAATCCTGTTTGCTGGGTACATTTCTAAAATGCATTGGTACTTTTTCCTGCCTTAGTAAACATTCTGAACAAAAGTGCACTTTTTCTGATAAATAACGAAAAAGTTGCACTCCTGGATTAAAACTGTCAAGTATTTTAGCTGTTGCCGCAAAGGTGTAGGAGGCATTACTGAGTCACTAATGCCACCGAAAGTATGGATATGGGCTCATCTCGTCATTTTCCTCCTTCTGAAGATGGCAGAATTCAGAAAAAAATTCCTATTTAGGTTCCATTAATTTCAAGTTTTATTGAGTTTTACTTGGGACATGCGGTATGAGTTATGATGATAAAGTGGTATAACAGATGCTTTTTAAAAACTGACCAGAACAGACACATTCAATTAAGTGTGGGTTCCCTTCAAAGAGTTCATTTTAGGTGATGACATGTTTATTTCAATAGTGCCAACATAGAGTAATACATCTCAGCAGCTCCTTTGTGGAACCTTAGGAAGTTTTGTTTCCCCACTGTTTTTAACATTCTTGGTAATGATAAATGTCTTTTAAGGATAGTTTTGAATTTGGGAAATAATAATTTTGCAAAGTTAAACATTTATTTTAGTCCACATAGAAAGTGACTATAAAGAAACTATTAATTTGTATGTGTGCTCTGTAAACTGGCTCTGGAGGCTATTCTACTTAAGGTGAGCTGGAATTTTCTGAGAAGCAGCAAGATCATTTGGAAGGGTATATAAATAACTTCAAACAGTTGATCATTTTTAAATACCTTCCAATGTGCTTACCTTCATAGGAAGAGTTTTAAAGGTTTTAGCTGGGGGACGGATGTGGCTCAGGTGGTTGGGCGTCCATCTCCCACATGGAGGGACCCGGGTTTGATCCCCGGGACCTCCCAGTAAAAAAAATAAATAAATAAAAATAAAAAAAATAAATAAAGGTTTTAGCTAACTGTGCCAAAGACATGGTACTATTTGTCTGTTTCCATAGTTATTTTCAGATACTAATTTTGAGAAACTCCCAGGTATTCATCAGCTAACATGTCTGACGGTGTCTATAAAAGCCAAAGGTTTCTAATGCCATTAAAAGGAATAATTTCCAAAAACGAAGGGGTGGTTCTCTTTTTAGAGCATGAACAAAAGTTATCTGCAAAGAGAAATATGATGCATTTATCAAAGTTAAGCTGAGGAATGCCACCTAGTTTAATACTTAGGTAAAATTGATGGTTTGATGGGAGATAAAACTTATGGACCACTCTTTTCTCTTACTAAAAGATAAGCACTGGGGAGCGTATGTGGCTCAAGTGATTGAGCGCCTATTTCCCACGTGGGAGGTCCCAGGTTCAATCCCCAGTGCCTCCTAAAAACAAAAGCAAACAACAAGCAAACAAATGAAACAACCAACTCAGGGGAATGGTTGTAGCTCAGTGGTTGAGCACCAATTTCCTGTATAAGAGGTCCCAGGTTCAATCTCTGGCCCCTCAAAACACAACCAATAAACAAACAAACAAAAAAAAAAACAAAACAAAAAAACACATAAGCATTACTTTCCCCCCAATTATTTCCTTTGACAATTTTGGCAATTTATTAACTCTCTAGGAAATTGGGCTTAATAGTGATAGAACTAGATCATCTCTGATATTTCTTCCAGCTTTAGAATTGTAGGGAAGGCAGACCTGGGTAGGGCACAGAACATGAGCTATGGAGTCTGACCAGCCTGGATGTGAATCTAGGCCTAGCACTGACTAGCCATGTGCCCTCTGCAAGTGCCCATAATCCATGTCTGTAAAATGGAGATGATAATACATCTAACCCCTGGAAGTGTTAGGAGTTCAAAGTGAAACAAGGCATTCACCGAACGTTATTTCTGTTTCCCTCCATTTCATGGGAAATGTGACCGCTATCAATCCAAGCATATAAAATAGAAAACTAATTTTAAAACATGTATTTTCTACACAGACTGTTTCATGGGAGGCACTTGTGAGGCATATGGTACTATTTTATTATGTATATAATGACATTACTGCAAGGCCACACTCAGCCAAGACCTTGTGATAGAGATAACTGCCCAGCTCTGAACTGTCGTGATCAAGAAAGCCAGGGCAAGTAACTTTCACAATGAGCGTAAGACACAAAGCCAGAGATGACCCAGAGAAGCAGAATGAAAAGCACGACAGTCAGCTTTCTAAGTACTCTTCAGTCCTACACAATACTTTTCAGGAAGTATGGATACAATACTCATTAACATCACAGTCTCAATAAACTGTCTACACAAGTTGAAAGTATTTTTGCCTGGCAGTTGAGAAAGAAATGAAAGCTTGCCATTTTAAGAATAAATAAATAAACCCTGCTATAATAAATAAAAATACTGGAGAGCTTTTGGGAAATACAAACGATGCAACCAATAAGAACCAGTGCATTTGAAGGTTTAAACAACTTAGTTATATTAACATCCAAATTGATGGTAGCTTCTCATTCCTCAAATGATAAATTTTCTTCTAGCTAAATACACAAATATTTGTGGTGTAAAAAATACACAAACTAGTGCTCATACAACCTGATTGTCTCTAAGATACAATTCTAAACACCTGGATCTGGCCTTAATACAGCAAATATAATCAGAGCTGAGCATGGTGTATCTGTATACAGAAACAAACACAGACACAAATGTATATGCTTATATACATATGTGCGTATAGATGACATGGGGTGGGGAAGCAGTCTTTGAAGATGAGCTGCTTATATTAAGTGTTTAAACATTATTATAGGTTGTCATCAAATTACCCTTGTTTGGCTAATCTTCTATAAGTGATTCAGTCTTGGACAGAAAAAACACCCTGAAGAGTGTCAGCTATAATGCTAAAGGAATTAAAGGATAATGATGTTTTTTTCTTTGCTCAGGAACAATTAGGAATTCTAGAAGGTCGTGTTTCATCCAACCTTGAACAAAAAAGAAAGATGAAAGAAGTGAAGAGTCAATAGAATAAATTTCATCAAGAACTTACATTGGCTACTTGTTTAGATAGATGAGTCGACTTCCACTAAAGGCCAAAAAGGAGTTTTAAGAGTGAGCCCCTTTTGTCAGAGTCTGAGAAATGAAAAAATGACTCACTGTAATACTTGATGTCAGAATCTTGGTGAGCTCTGGCTTTGGTGTTTCTAAGTCAGCAAACAGCATTGTATAATGTTACTCAGGCAGTCAATGAGGAAGGAGCAGCCAACCTTTGACTCTGTCCTCTGTCCCAGGATAAAGCCAGTGGCCAAGTGGCCTCTGCGATGCCTGATATCCTAAGAGACTCCTTTTTAGCCTCCTGCCACCCTGAGAGATTTGCCCAGCCTTACCTGGTGTGATTTTGCCACCCTAGACAAATATTATTAAGACACAGTTTAAATACCCAAAGAGCCACCTTTAGAATGAAATCCATAAGGCAAAGTCTAAAGGACATCTGCCAGAGATATCTATAAGGCAAAGGACTCAACTCCCAGGTAGAACTTCTCCAGAATGTGTCTTCTTGTATTCATTCTGCTAGTGCGTTATTTCCCATTCAATGCACACAGAAACATACCTGGTGCCAAAGCCAGATGGGCCACAAGGTGCTGTCCTGCCACTGATGGTGGCAACCAGCCTCTGTCTCCCTAGGGGACTCCTGAGGTTTGTGAAGTCTGCCAAAGATGTTCCCCAGTATTCTGTGGCCCTGCAGCTGGCTATAGGGTAGCAATTCAAGCTATGATTACTTTTTTAACACCTAAACTCCATCTTCTGATCTAGTCTGCAGTCTTTGTGGTCCAAATCTGGCAGAGTTTTTTCCACACTGCTGCAGAAGAGAACAACCTCCTTTGGAAAGCTCTCTAAATTCAGGACAACCAGAGCCATCTCTGTGAGGAGAGGGACCATAACTTTTCAATTTACTCATAATCCAAATTCAGCACTTTCTGTCAATGGCTCTCTCTCTCTAAACATAGACATCTGTTCAGCTGAAACAGTTCCACAGGCACCTGTTTGTTTGTTTAAAAAAAAAAAAAACAGCTTTATTGAGATATATGTTAGGTACCATAGAGTTCACCCATCAAAAGTGTACAATTCAATGGTTTTTAGTATATTTGCAGAATTGTACGATCACCATGATCCAATTTTAGACCATTTTCACTCTATTTTTAAATGGCAATGAAACTTCTCCAATGCTCTTTGGACTGTAAGCTCTAGGAGGGCAGAAATCATGCCTCCCTTGTTTGCTGCTCCATCCCTAGCACTCAACTTAGTGCTGGTACATAGAAGGAGTGCAATAAATATTTGTGAAATGAGTGCCTTCATGTTGTCCTGAGCCCCAATCTGGACCTTCCCTATCCTCCAGTTCTCTAGCTTTAAGAAATAACTACTTCTCCTCTTCTCCAATGGTTATGTTCAATCCAGCTAATCTCCCTGTGGTACGCAAAATCCTAAAACAGAGCCTAAGATTCCCTCCCCATGGTATGGACACCTTGTATAATCCCTGCCCCTTGAATGTGGGTGTACCTTACCTCATCAGGGAATTAAAAAAAAAAAAAAGGGTCTAGCAGTCAGAGACAAGAAGTCAGAGTGATTCAAAGATGCAGCAGATGCTCTCCTGTTGGCCTTGAAGGCGCAAACTGACATGCGGTGGAAAGGGCCACATGACAGGAAACAGCAGGCAGGCTCTAGGAGCTGGCCCACAGCTGATGGAGCAAGGAAGCAGGGACCTTAAATCCTAGACCGCAAAGAACTGAATTCTGCCGACAACATGAGCTTAGACACCAAGCCGCAGAAAGGAATGAAGCTCAGCCAACACCTTGATTTCAGCCTCCAGAGACCCTGAGCAGAGGATCCAGACACACCAAGCTTAGACATATGGCCTACAGAAACAGTGAGATAAAATAAATACACTCCTCCAAGGATTAGGAGGAAAGCAATGAGTACAGTAACTCCCAGGAATGAATGACAATGCCTCAAACCTCTCAGGGGGATTGCTGAGGAATTTTTAAATGAGGATGTTTTTAATCTAAAAGAATCTCTAATTTGTACATTTTCAGGCAGTGAAAAAATTTAAACAGTGTGAAGGAAGACATTTAGGGCCAGCTTTCCTAAAAGGTTCCTATATTTCTCAGCTTCTTCCCATCCGTTCATTCAGCAAATATTTACTATGTGCCAAACCCTGTTTTAGCAAGAAAGCTGCACTGTCCCATGTGGCAGCCATGAGTCACATGTGGCTACTGAGCACTGACAGGTACCTAGTGTGGACTGAGATGTGCTGTAAGGGGAAAATATAGTGTGAAAAATAATAAGCTAAAAGATCTCATTAGCATTTTCATATGTGGATTACATGTTGAAAAGATAATGACAGAGATGGATGACACTCAAGTAAACAAATCAATAATATAAGTACCAGTTACAATAAATGCTATAAAGGAAATAGATACAGGGACATAGAATAATAGGGGAAAACTATTTGATGAAGTGGCATTTCCACTTATAAATCTGTGAGTTTGCTTCCAGTTTTAACAACTGGCAACAGCAGGGGCTGAGAATGAGAAGGGCTGATGAAGTGGATGGCTGTTTGCAGGTCCAGGGCAACGGGACATGCCCACTGGGTCCCATGTAAATGATGCCCCCTAGAGGTGTGCACCCCTGAAGCCCTGTTTGTTTGCATGAATGGTAAGTTTTTGTAAGTTGGAGGTTGTATAGTATGAAAAATAAAGCTTCCAAGATAATTTTCACCAAACAACTTCACATTTTCCAAATACAATTTGCTTTTTACATTTTAATATTTATAACACACATGGACTTGGACTTCATCTACCATGTAACTTACAATACATCTCCAGTTGGGAACACCAGGAAATTCCTGATTTTCAGCACCAGACAGGAGGGCAGGCAGCTGGATGTCTACAATCTGAAATTTTCCTTTTCCTCTCCCAGTGGGCTGAATTTGCAAAAGATATATAAAATTTTCCTGGCTTCCTGATACAAGCCAGCAGCTCTTTTCTATAGTTTCGGCTTTTTTTCTCTGAAGAGCGACAGAAGCGTTAGCTAGTTTTCAGAGAAGTTTCCAGGAACTGCTTGACCATCCAGACCTCTAACCAACAGAAAACAGGCGGAAGCCCACGCAGGCCAGCCAGGGCACTGGTGATGTTACTCAGGCAGCTAACGCAATGAACCTAGACTTATACTTACTTTTCCAGTAATTACTGCCCCTGAAAAATAACACATTCACTGCCTGTCACTGTGAATAACTATTATATTAAAAAAAAAAAAAACAACTTTGTGAACACCCTCTTACACATACCCACTTCCCTAACAGACACTCTGACATAAAGGCATGAGAGAGAGAAAAAGATTGAGTGTTGAAATTACATTAATTTTTTAAAAACTGCTTACAAAGGATAGAACGCTCCATTCACCTGAAATGAAGATTACTTTCTAAAATGAAGATTACTTCCTTTTTTTTGGAATATCAATAACATTCAATCAGATATAGAGTTTCTAAGTTGACTTATAGGAGCCCGAGGGACCTGCTCCCAGTCTTCCTAATGAAAAGCAAAAGCTATTTACTACCCACTTTTAACTAGGATTTTATTAACAACGGTATGCTTTTTTTTCCCAGGGCCCAGAATCTGAAACATTCACACCCAAATCACAGGGAAAATGCTGCGTCCTTCATACACAAAGTCAATTTCACTGACCCGCCAGGAGGACAGCATCTGTTCCTTGTTGTCTGTTCCATTAGTGGTGAAAGGTTTGCACTTATCCATTAACCTGCCCTCCCTTCCCTGGTGCCCCTCACGACCAATAAGAGAGCTTTGCAAATGGCTGGGCAGCATGAGAGACACCGTCCCTTGGCTGTGGAACAAGCAAGGAAAGGTATCTGGATGGCCCAGAAATCAAACCCATGACCCAGGCTTTGGTCCCTCTCAGAAAAATTTAAAAATTAAAAAAATAAAAGTAGTGCTCACTCTTGAAAACATTTTCAAAATTATTTTTAGGAGGTATCCTGGGGGAGGTCTATGAAATTAATCTGGGGAGACTTTATCCTTCTTATTCAGGGGATATCACTTTGTACAAGAAAATGCAAAGTTGATGGCTAACATCAAACTTTAAATCTCATGCAAAGTTGATGGCTAACATCAAACTTTAAATCTCTTTCCTTAAAGAATTTCTGCCCCGATACATGTCATGAAAATCATTTAAAACATAAAACAAGGAGTGTTGTTTGGCATTTTGGCATCTCCATTCATGTTATTCCAGAGGCAGCACCACCCGGATGGCAAATATGACGCAAATATGTTCTCAGAAATGTGAAAACTCTACAGGGATCTTGGGGGAGGGGGACCTGGATAAAGTGCAAAGAACAAAGTAATATTCTATGTGAAAAAGCTGTTTTTCGGGAGCAGATGTGGCTCAAGCGGTTGAGCACCTGCTTCCCACATGGGAGGTCCTGGGTTCAATCCCCAGCCCCAGGTACCTCAAAAAAAAAAAAAAAAAGGTTGTTTTTCTTTTCTTTCTTTCTCTTTTTTTTTCCCTTGGCAAGGAGAGGGCTGGGAGCAGTGTTTCTATTTTTCTTCATTGTACACCAAACCCCTAAAGACCACAAATAAATCCCAAAAAGCACTCACTTTAATGTTAATACAGGCAGAACAGAAACTGTTAAACAGGAAAGAAAGCAATGAAAACTAAAGGGTTTCTGCCTTACATAAGATTAAGATGAGCTTGGAGCTTTCAAGATGCTTATCTTGAGAAGTGGATGTGGCTCAAGCGATTGAGCTCCTGTCTACCATATAGGAGGTCCAGGGTTCGATTCCTGGGGCTCCTGGTGAAGGCAAGCTGGCCCACATGGAGAGCTGGTGCAGCAAGATGATGCAACAAAAAGAGACAGAGGAGAGACAATAAGAGACACAACAGACCAGGGAGCTGAGGTGGTGCAATAGATTAAGCACCTCCCTCCCACTCCAGAAGGTCCCAGGATCGGTTCCCGGTGCTTCCTAAAGAGAAGACAAACAAACACAGAAAAACACTCGGCGAATGGACACAGAGCAGACAGTGAAAAACAATGGGGGGGGTATAAATAAATAAATAAATCTTAAAAAAAAAAAAAGAAAAGAAAAGATACTTATCTTGTTGATAAGTACCTCGGTTGGGAGGGGCAATCCAGACTGTGCTCCAAGGAATCTGGGGACCACCGGTGGGGGATGCTGGGACCAAGGGCCACACTGAGAAGTGGCTTTGGGGTCGCAGGCTTAAACTCCACATAATTTCCATCAAACTACATAGTCTAAAGCCACCCCAAATAAACATACAATCTAAGGAAAACCAGTGAGATTACTCAAAACCAGCTTCAAATAATTTCCTGGCCCCCCTTCCAATCAGCTGACTACCCCTAAATGGCCCCTAAGTAGACACAAAGTCAAAGTCCCCAAGCCACTTTCACCCAGAGACTGCTTGTATACCTCTTTACACACTGGGTTTATTTCCTTTCAACAAGGGATCCCAGAGTGGGGAAAGTTGGAGATCTCCCGGCCTTTAGTCAAAGAGATTTGAACCAGGTATCCAGAAGAACAGGTATCAGAAGACCTGGATGCTAGCCTAGATTCTGCCCTTAGCTCCAAGACGGGCAACTAACAAATCCTTCTACACATCCTAGTCTCCTCTGTAAAATGAAATGGCTGAGCTACAGATCATCTCTCATAGTCCCTCTGGCTCCAAAAGTCTAGATCGACATCTCCAAATATTTCCAATGAAGTCAATGAGAACTTTCTCTTTATAGCAACTTTCAGCCCCCAGGGATCTTTACTGTTCATAACTTTCCAACAGGCTTATATTTAGTTCAGAGACTACATTTAACAATCAAATGAGAAGCTACTCCAAGGAAGTTTTTTTTTTTCCTTAAAATTAACCCATGAGCTGTAACTTCTTATAATTCTTTGTTTGCTGTGAAATGAATGTCTAAAGAACAAACAAACACACAAAACCACCCTTATCTAGAACCGTAGTTCAGCTTCATTTTCTCTTCCAGAGCTGTTCATCTTTCCTGAAACCAGGGAACATTTTATGAGTTAAAATAAGGCTACAGCAGAAATAGTGAAAAACCGGTGCTCTTCCTATAACAGTTCAAAAGGCCTCTGATTTTTCCATTTAGTTGATAATATTGACCTTATCTATTTTCAAGAAGTGTTTTTCCTTTTGCTGGATTAAATACTAGCGACAGGCAATGAGCAGTCAGGTAAAACAAAAAATGGGTTTTAACATGGCTTTGGTTCTGATTTGGCAACTAGTTTTGTGGCCTGGAGCCCATTACTTAAACTTTCTGAATCTCAATTTACTTATCTGCAAAATCTGGATAATAACACACCTTCCTTCCCAAAGCGGCCCTCCTCACCACACTCTCCACCCTGTGGTTAAGTGGGATGAGGCCAGGGACACAGAACAGACGCTCCATGTTGGTTCTCTAACTGGCTATCCAAAGCAAGAGAATTTGCCTCATTTTAAAAAATATGGACACTACTACTAATTAGCTGTGGTGGTTAAAAAGAAACAAGTCCCTGAAGTTCCATTTAGGGTTGAATCACTCACAAAGCAAATCAAGAGTTGAAGAAAAGCAGTCTTTCAACACAGAAAAGCCCACCCAAGTTGACGGTAAATGTCTTCTTTGAAGATCAAACTGTTAGGTTGCTTCCCAGTTTTCAATGTTAAGGTCAGTGGGACACAGTGCAAAGGAACCTGGACCAGGCAATGGTGGGTTTTACATCCAATTCAGAATCTAGGGGTCTAATATCGGCAGAGCCAGGCCTGGTTTCCTCAGCCATCAGCTGAGTTGGTTAGTCTGAATCCTTCCAGTATGAAGCTCTATCAGTTTAAATTGTCTCTGTGCTTTTCAGAACAAGTAGAAAATGACTTTAGAGAAACTGAATCTTTGCTTACTTTAGTCCAAATGAAGTATACATTAATTAATTGGTAATTATACATTACATTACAGGTGGAGTCTGATTTCATTTGCCAAATTAAGATTAGGTATCCACTTATACCACTCAAATGATTACTGCACCGTATAGTTGGGGGTATTTATTTCAGTACAAAACAACAACAGGTGAGTAAAGAGCCCTGCCAAAGTGTTAAGAAGGCCTGAGAAGGGAATAACCAGTATAAAGAGATTTTGTAGGTAGTAGAGAAGATTCTAGAACTGGTTCTTTTCTTAACTACCAACTGCATTTGTGTGTGTGTGTGTGTATTTCATGCCGAACCAACACTGTCCCTAGATTCCAAACTCTATCAAAAAGGTAAAATCATTCGGAGGAGATAAGAAGCATTCACATCTCAGAGTTGAATGATTCCAGCCCAGTTGTCCACAAGCTGATCTCACCCTTTTCTGAAAATACCGCCGGTAACCAGTTCCATTCATTTGCCTCCCTTGATCTCCACAAACCTGGGCTCCTCCTCTTCATTAACAAGGTCCGGATGCGCATAACGCCCACCCCCAAAACTCTGCCCACCAGACAACCCTCCTTCCAGACGCGGCTCAAATGCGAATAGCCTCGACAGCTAACGTGAGGGCTGATGTCTCTCCCTCTTTGGCGGATGTGTTCCTATCACAAGTTGTGTAGACTGGCAGCTACTACGATCTAGCCTTGGACTATAGCTGGGTCTTGCCTTAACACTTGCTCTAGATGACAAAAGAGCACAAACTTGGTCTTGGTCTCTTCCAAAGCACCTAGCCCCTTCCACAAAGTAGTGCTTCAATTACACATCTGATAATAAACTCACTGTATTTAGATAGAATACGGATTTGATCGCACCGAACCAAACTAGTGAGTTTCAAATTGCCCTGATTGACTTCACGCCCCCTCGCTGAACCTAGACCCGCGCTAAGCGGCTGTGAAATCACTAAAAAGGTGGAGAGGAAGAAGGGAAGAGAAGGGAGCCGGGCCCTGCATAATCCTCTGCTCACTGAGTCATCATTTCCTGAATGATGGAGCCGCGCGCCAAGGACGAGCCCCGGCTCCTCGCCCCCCGCCCTGGACCGCGACAGGTTCTGGGCACCCACGTGTTGGAGCGCCCCCCAGCGTCCCAGTCACAGCCCCAGCAGCTCCCGACTCGCCTGCAGACCATGCTCCCCGCGGCGGAAGAAACAAGAGACGCAGAAAGTTTCCGAGCCAGGCGGTTTGCGAAAGGTCGGAGCCGGGTCCCGGAGCCTTGCTGAGCGGGCGTGGCGCGAGCGGCGCCCAAACCTGCGGGGACTGCTGGGGGCTGGGGTCTAAACGGACCCCCGAAGGGCTCCGAGGCGGTTCCAGGGTCTCCAGAGCCCCAGGGCCAAGGGCTTCTCCCCGCGCCCCGACCTTGCAGCCGAGGGCTGGGCGGTTGGTGGTGGAGGCTGGGCCCACGTCCAGTACGGGGTGACCCTCTCCCCCAACTACGAGGCGCGCTGGGGGCTTTTGGATTTGCTTTATCCGTTGTTGTTTTTTTTCCATTGGAGGGAGGGGCGCATTAACTCCCTTTGGTAACTCCCTTTGGTGCACTGTGATCTCCAGCCATCTGGATTCCTGGGTGCCCCTCTCCCAAAGAGCACACCTGGAGCCGCCCCACCCAAGGCCGCCCTCCCCCACTGGCTGCCAAATGGAAAAGGCAAATCCCCTTCCTCCTCCTCCAGCCTTCTGGTTTGGAAGGGAATGTTCCAACAGGAGCTCCCTGACGTCCGCAGTGGACCCGCCTGCCGGGAGGCGGCGGCGGGGGACGCGGCGTCCTGGGGCTGGGGGCCCGGCGCGGCGCTTACCTCGTCCACGGTGAGCGGCATGCAGATCCGGTACTCCTTCAGCAACATGGTCCTGCCGGCCGCGGGCTCCCGGGGCGGGAAGCGGAGGGCGCCCCCCAGACCAGCGAGGCGACCGCCCAGGCGCAGGGCAGGGCGCCCGGAGCCCGGCGCTCGGAGCCGGCCCGCGAAGCACTCCAGCCGGGCGCTCAGCTCGTGGCTTCCTCCTCTCCGCCCGAGAGCATGTCAAGGTTTGGGTCCTGGTGTTCGCGGCTCCCCCGCCTCCTTCCTCTCCGAGGTCTGTCCTCCCGGAACGCTGCGTTGCAAAGTCAGGGAGGGAGGGAGACCCGCTGGAAAAGGCTCCAATCGGCAGCTCGGGGCGACAGGAGCGGCAGGAAGATCAGGGTATGCCCCGCGGCGGGCGAGGGAGGAAAAGGACAGATTTCCAAAAATTAAAACGAATGCACAAAAGTCACCCACTTGATCCGTCTCCGAAACAAGAAATGAACCTGACGACACCCTCCTCTCCGGCCGGTCTGCCCAGTGCTAATGTCACCAGGAACACATTGCAGCCCCAGCCGAAGATGCTGACTTTCCAGACAAAGGCTCGGCCGGCTCCTTTCCTCGGGCGGTAAACAAGGTTTCCTTCTCTTTTTAGGGCCGGTCCCCGAGTCGTTCCAGGGCTGGTTCGGCTGGGGGAGAAAAGGGAAGCCGCCGCCGCCACCGCCGCCGCTCGGCTTTGCAGGGCTGGAGCCGCCGGGTCCCTCCAACCTCGGCTCGCGACTGCGAGGGGAAGACGAGAGGGAGCTGGCGCCTTCCGCACGCCTCCCCTCCCGCGAGTCCCCCCGCGCTCCCCGGGCGCCGTGCGTGCCCACGAGTTTGCAGCCACCTCGCCGGGGCTGGAGAGTCCGCGCGGAGCTGCAGTGTGCCTCGGGCCGGGGAGGTGGGTGCGGGAGGAGCGAGTGCGAGCGAGGCTGACATCAGCAGCGGCCGCGGCGGGGAGGGTAGCCCCATCCGGCCAATGGGGAAATGGCAAAGAATGTGGAGGATTTAAACAAAACAGCATGTCTCTCCCGGGCTGCTGCCAGCCGGCGGGGCTGCCCCAGAGCCGCGCTCGGCTGGCGCTCGGGAGGGCCGGAAAAGCGGGCTTCCCTCGGCTCCTTGACCCTTGGAATCTGTACCGAAATTTGCCATTGGCGCCCCAGGGCTCCGTCCACCTACTCTTGGAAGCTTCTGGTTTCAAGGTCCAGAAATCTTCCTTGACCTTTGGAAAAGGTCTTTACAAATGCCCACCACGAACATTGTTGGAGGTAAGGGAATTTGAGACAAGAGTGTAAGTACTTATCTGGTTTCATAACTGGTTTCAGAGAAAATCCTGGAAAACTGGGAAGTGCAACAGTGTGAATGAAAATGAATAACAGAGACCTACAACACGAGGGCGTATGAACCCTCATAGCCTTTTTACCTCTCCTGGCCCCACTCTGCAGCCCGACTGCGGGCTTTGCAGAGCAACTAGCATAGGTTTTCGTGTCAGCACTCTGAAGTTCAAAAAGTCACAGTGAAATGTCAATGAAAATGCCTGGAGTGTTGGTATTTCATCCATATTAAACAGATCCCTCATTTTAACCACAAGAGGCACATTCTTCAGTTACTGGGGAAGCAGCATGTAACTGCTGAAGTCTGTTTTTCATTTGTCTGGTATTTTTAAGCTTGTTTTTCTGAAAAGTTGCTGGATGAATATCCATCAGTTGCCTGTGTGCAGAATAACCTGCAAGCATAATCTTTTCTCAGAAAAATACCTTGCTGTGAGGTCCTGCAGCTACTCATACAGCTTGGATGGCATTACAGATGGCCTCAATAATATAGTATTTTTAATTATGATTAATACACAACCAATATAACAATGATGGGCTTGTGACAAATATTGCCCATATGGCTGGAGAGAATTTATAATTGTGCTAATACGATACAATGACTTTTAGAAAATTGACACCCTCTATCCTGCTTATATTTTAGTGAAAACTCTTTTCTAGATAAATGCTTCCCAGAGTTGGCTCTGAAATATTCACAGCAACTAATTAAAGCTAAACCAAATTCCTCGAGGTGGAAAATCTAAATCTGATACTGGAGTGTTGAATAATAACACATTGAAAGCCTGTGATATGGAAAGAAGCTCAAGCTGTTTTTCTTTTCTCTGCTTCTTTCTTGAAAATATGTCTAGTGGCTTCACTTCTGGCACCTGATATACATCCCAGAGGCAGCTAGGGAATGTACTGGCTAGCCAAACACACACATGCACACACACACACACACACACACCACCACCACCACACACAGGACATCACAATATGTAGACTCTATTCCTGGCTTCCTAGTTATCTCCTGACATTGATTCTGTAACGTAGTATTTTACTGATGAGCATTACGGCTGAAGAGCTACTCCTCTGACTTTCCCAAATTGTAAATTACCGTGGATATGCTTCTCCCCCTGCCCCTCACTTTTGAACGCTGACCTCTCCACTGGACGCTCTTTTCCTTTTCACCCAGTCCATTCCAAATGGCTGGCCACATTAATCTTGTTCAAGCACAGCTCTAATCCTGCCACCTGCAAAACTTTTTAGTGATTCTCAATGGCCTACTGAATGAGTCAGAATTCCTTGGCAGGAGGTCAAGGCTCTGAATTGACCTTTCTCACATTATCCAGTTACCCTTCTATGCCAGACACATGAGACAACTCTGTTCTCTGGAGTGGCCTCCACTTTCTACCTTGAAGTCCCCCTCCCCCATGACATCACTTTTAAGCAGAGCATTGTCAATCTGTGTTTTTGAAAACTGATCTGAAAGCAGAGTGTTGGATGGATTATGACAGAAAGATAACAGAGGCGGGAGGTTATTATATTATACTATAGGAGACATATGAGAAGGTCTGAATGGGACAGGGAATGAAGAGGGTGAATTTTTAAAATATGGATAGGACTTGGGGATGGATTGGTACTCACTACAACTGCGGTGGGGGAGGGGACTGGAGGGGGGAGTCTGTTCATTCACACCAAGGGAGAAACGCGCCATCTACTGGTCAAACACAATTGTTTAAAAAAGTTTTAGTTCATCTTGTCAGCAAGTCTGGCAAGAATTCGATCTTGGTTACTTTTCAACCAATGTTGTAGTTCACAATATGTACTTACAAAGAGCCTTGAAGGTGTTGCTTTCATCATTATGGATGGTAGTGATGTTCCATGAACAAAATGCAATCTACTGACCATCATAAGATATTGGGGATGGGTGCAAAGGGCAAAAAAAAAAAAAGAACCATGAGTAAAGATAGAGATAAATGATGTGGTCAAAAGGAAAAGAACTTTAGGCTGTGTATGTCTTTTACAGAATATAGTCTCAGATAGTGAAGGCAAGAGTTCTCAGAGCATGGGGTATGGGAGGTGCACATCAAACTCAAAATCATCAGGAACTTTTTCAACCCATTGCCTTCTCCCACATGATGCCCCACTCTCTCCATCCCTCACTGAGACCTCTCTGTGTGGAAAAAAACTGTAAGAAGGTCCTGACCCACCTCTGTCTTCTGTAAATAGCCTCTGTCTTTGTGACTATTCAAATTATGCTTTATTCTTAGTGTATCTCTGGTACTTCTAAAACAAAGTATTATAGTTCTTTCCATCTTCCTCTCTTCACTGTATTTAAGGCTTATCACAAGTGCTATCTCCTACATAGAGCCATTATGAATAATTCTTTACCTTTCTAAACACCTATTATGGACTCTTAATTTGGTTCTTGATTATGTGTATGATCTTTATATATAATGTCATGTAGAGTAATGTTTTATCCCCTGTTCTCCACCCTCTACACTCCCCCCCAACATGATGGGAAGCTTCCTGAGGAGACAGACCATGTCTTAAACGTGTCATCTGGAAAATGTAGCATACTCTAAGGGACATTGTAGGTACCTAGTAATGTCAATTGCAAACATGAATGCAAGGTTTCTCAACTTGGGCATTACTAACATTTAAGGTTGGATCATTCTTTGTCAGGGGGAGGGGGGGCGGGCGAGGCTATCCTATGCAATGTAGGATGTTTAGCAGTTACCCATCAGATGCCAGTAGCACTCTGCCCCCAGACATTGCCAAATGTCCCTGGGATGTATGTGCGTGCATGTGTGTATGTGCAAAATCTCACCCAGCTGAGAACCACTGAATTAGTGTAACATTCATTAATCTTATCTAAATGTTTAGCTACTCCAAGAAGAAGCTTTTGGAGAGACTTACCTTCAGCTTGTCAAAATCAGGGCTAGGAGAGAAAGAATAAAACAAAACTGTTATATCACAATGATATAAACGTGTCCCGTTCTCATTCCCTTTCTCAGTTAAAGTAGTGTTTGCCAAGTTTCTCCACTGTCAAGTTAGTATTTTTCCCTTTCCGTACTGTATTTTTGGAAGCAAGTCTTTTAAGTCCAGCTCACACTCAAGGGAGGGGGATTAAGCTCCACCTTCTTAAGGGGAGACTATCTACATATATTATTTGGAATTCTACAAGGAAGATTTGGCCCTTCTTCCATATTTATTTACTTATTCAATTATTTATATCAGTATGAATTTGTGCATCTTTACTTCAGACTTTGCGCTAAAATCTAATACTACATTATTTATTTTGTGCTCAAACTGTTTCATATTTGGCCATTGGTAGCTCTTAAGGTTGGCTCCTGAGTCCCTTTGGCATGTCTCCCTTTTTTAAAAGGCAATTTTTGAAAATCAATTGTTATTCTTTATAATTAATAATTTTTTTAGGAGATATGGGGGATTGAAACCAGGACCTCATACACAGGAAGCAGGTGCTCAACCACTGGAGCTATATCCGCTCCCCTACAATTAATTTTTGTTTTATTAAATATTGTTTCATTCCAGAAAGTTCTGATTATGTGTCTGTGTGTTTAAACATCTGTATGCCTGACCTTGTTAGGTAACTAAAAATATTAAATTTCTTAAGAAAAGTACACACACTGTGACTGTGTTTGTAGTAATGTTTGACTGTGGTTAAAAGAAGAAATTTTAGGTTGTATAAAAGTCACTAAAATTAAAATAAAAAAATAAGACTGCACAATACAGTGAAACCTAATGTAAACTATGGGCTATAGTTAAATGGTACAATGATAATATTCTTTCATCAGTTGTAACAAATGTACCACTAATGCAAGGTGTTAAAAATGGGGGCGGGGGAATATGGGAGCTTTGTATGTTCTGCATGATTTTTCTGTAAACCTACAACTTCTTTAATAAAAAAACTACACAAAGCAAGTCTCAAACGCAATTCTTATGTGTAGACCCATTTATCAGGACCCCAATACAGAGAATGCCTTTGATGTCTAATTGCTTCTAGCTGTGCAGTAAATGCTCATAAAATGAAAAGGAATTGACCATGATGTGGTACAAATTGCTTCACAAAGAAAAACCCTGAAGGTTCTGTGGCCAAAGGTGGTTTCGTTTATTTTTTAAAAGTAAGTCAGCAATAAATTAATTGGTTTTACTTTTTGTTGTGTTGCCTATTTTAACAGGAATTAGAAAGGCACAAGTTTTTTTGTGAAGACTTTAAACTACAGAATGAGCTAGGAGGAAATACAGTATTAAGATCATGATACTGTAATTATTGGTTCCTCAGTTCAGGCATATGTAATGATACTCTTTTGGGAGGAAAACCCCAATCTAGTATTTTGTTCACACCATGAGACTATAGGGAACCTATACCCACTGGAGAGAAATTTTAGTGATGAAAGAACATGTGCTTGAGCCTGCATGTCCTTTAAGAGTAGGCAACTGTACAATCAGAATTTATTATGGTTCTTTAGTGCCAAAACATATTTTATCTAGTATCCTCAATTGATGTCAACAGAGAACTGGAAACAGTGCTTCTTAACCATGTAATGTGACTTTTTTGCAAAATTTTAAACCAGAGAGAAAAGAGAGGGGATTATATTTGTTACTAAGAGTATTTAATCCTTTATATCAATATCTCAGCTTAAAAATTGCTTAGAGGACTGTAATAGGCTGAATAATATCTACAAAGATATCAGGTCCTGATCCCTGGAACCTGTAAATGTTACCATACATGGAAAAAAAGGGGGGGGGGAGTGTCTTTGCAGATGTGACTAAATTAAGGATTTGAGATGAAGAGATTTACCTGGATATCCAGGTGGGCCCTAAATGCAACCACAAGTATTATATAAGAGGGAGATTTGACACAGACAGAAGAGGAGAAGGCCATGTGACCACAGAGGCAGAGATTAGAGTCATGTGGCCATCTGCCAAGGAATGCCAGCAGACACCAAAAGCTGAAAAAGGCAAGAAACAGATTCTCCCCTATAGTCTGTGAAGAGAATGTGGCCCTGCTGACACATTGACTTCAGTACAGTGACACTGGGGCTTCAGACTTCAAACTTCTAGCTTTCAGAACTCTGAGGGAATATATTTCTTTTGTCTTAAGCCACTAAATTTGTGGCAGTTTGTTATAGCAGCAATAGGAAACTAATAGAGTGACTTATTTTATTCACCTAATATAACTGTACTTGAAATGAAATAATTCCAACACAGCACCAAAAGGCCTACTCAAAAGATGAAATACAATGTAATTTTTCTTTACAAACTGATTCACAACAGACTTGAAAACAGCAAGTCCTCTAATATCATTTAAAATAGGCAGTGTTCAAAAACATAGTTTAGGGAAGCAGCTGTGGCTCAATTGGTTGGGCTCCCATTTACCATATGGGAGGCCCTGGGTTCGATTCCCAGGGCCTCCTAGTGAAGGTAAGCCGGCCCATGAGGTGAGTTGACAGTCCACGCAGGTGCAGCAAGATGACGCAACAAAGGGAGATGCAGAAAATCACACAGCAAACAGACACAGTGAGCACAAGCAGCAAGAGGGGATAAATAAATTAAATAAATCTTAAAAAAAAAACAAACATTTTATACACAACATTTCAGGAACATTTTTTTTTTTTTTTTAAGATTTTATTTATTCATTCATCCATCCCCCCCTTGCTGCCCGTGCTCGCTGGGTCAGCCAACCACGCCGTGCGGGCGGGCTTGCCCTCACCAGGAGGCCCTGGGAACCGAACCCGGGGCCTCCCACATGGTAAACGGGAGCCCCACCGACCGAGCCACAGCCGCCCCCCTCAGGAACATTTTTAAAACGTAAACCTCATGGCTTTAGGTACCACCAATCTGCTAATGACTCCCAAATTCAAATCTCTAGCCCAGATGACTTCCTTTAACTTCAAACTTATTAATTCAATTGCCTTCTCAACATTGCCTCTTGGATATCACATGGGCCTCTCAAATTTAACATTTCCAAAATAAGCTACTGCTCTTTCTCCCCTCATTTGCTCCTCCCTAATCTTTCCCATCTTGGTAAATGACATACCATTCCTCCAGATGCTCAAGCCCAAAATCTTGCTTGACCCCTCTCCTCTCACATCCAACATCCAATCCATCAGCAAATCTTCTCTTGGCTCTATCTTCAGAATACATCTTGAATCGAGTCACTTTTTACCATTTCCACATCTCCACCCTAATCCAAGCCACCACCTCCCCCCGACCCTGGATTATTGCAATAACCTCCCAACTTGATTCCCAGCTTCTTTCTGGTCACCACACAGCAACCAGAGTGATTCTATTAATTCTGTAATTTAGCTCATGCCACTCCTTTCATTTGCCAAGACAGTTGAATCATTCGCTATCTGTATGCCAACGGAGCATCCCCCAAACTCCCACTGGCTTCTTATCTCACTCAGAATAAAAACCAACTCCTTATAATATGACCGAATTGCCCTAAACCTCATCTCCTGCAGCTCTCACCCTCACTCATTCTGTTCTGGTCACTCTGACCTCCTTGTTGTTCTTCAAACGAATAGGAAAGGATTTGATTGCTATCACCTCAGATTTCTTGCAACTGCTGTTGCCTCTGCCTAGAATGTTCGTCTTCCACAAATCTGCAAGACTCACTCCCTTATTTCCGGTCTTTGCTCAACGTCACTAGAGATGCCTTCCTTAACCACCTCTCAAACAGTAATCTCTGCACATGCTCACATGCTTATTTTTGGTCTTCCCCCATTAGAATGTTGACTTCATAGAGACAGGAACTTTGGGTCAAATATGTGTACAGCCAATAAGTTGAATGTGCCAGAAATGTCAAAAAAGGAAAAAAATATACCAAGCATAGTAATTAACATGGCTACATTATTTTCAATAATTAGTATCATAATATATATATTACCACTGCTCTTTCTGAATAAATTCCTTTCTCCAATCAGCAGTTCCCCTCATCTTTTAGACATTTTATTCCTCTACTCCTAATTTTTCTCTTCTGAAAACAATTTCTTTCTCACAAAGCCCCAAATTTATTCTCAGACTCACCCAAAGACTTTATGAAGAATCTGTCTATATGGAATGTAAAATGGTATAGCCACTGTGCAAGGCAACATGGTGTCCTCAAAAAGTTAAATACAGAATTACCATTTGACCTGACAATCCCACTTCTAGGTATATACTCAAAGAGAGTGAAAAAGGATCACAAACAGATACTTGTACACCAATGTTTATAGCAAATTATTCACAACTGTCAAAAACTGGAAATGACCCAAATGTCCATCAAGAAATGAACAGATAAAATGTGGTACATACACACAATGGAATATTATTTGGCCATAAGAAAAAAATGAAGTTATGAGATATGCTGCAATATGGAAGAACCTTGAAATCATCATGTTCTGTGAAACAAGCAAGACATATAAGGAGAAAACTTGTATGCAAATTTGCAAACAAATAGCAGATTTGCAGAGATAGAAAGGAGATTAGAGGTTACCAGAAGGGGGGAATGGGGAGAATGGGGATGAGGGAATTTGCCTACTAAGAAGAAAAAAGAAATCTACTATCACCTATTTTCTCTGACCATTGCTCAGACTTCCACTGAGTTCCTTCTTTATTTACTTAACTTTAATTTCTTGTTTCCTTTGCTAGCTTTTCCTTAGCTTTGCTGTTAGAGCCTCCTAGAGTTTTTTTTCCTGTACCTATTTGCCTCTTTCCACTCTTATTTTTTAAACTCTAGAAGCCATAAATCTGGCTACTACATCATGCCTTTGTTGTTGTTGTCTTTTCAAACTCTTCAAACAAAACTTAGACCTTCAGTTCCTTTATCTGCTCTAGTTAAACCAGCTTCACACTGAATATAGAGCCAGAAAGCATCTTAGCCTAGTTCGTGTCAACAGCACTGACCCCTACAGTACATTTTATAACGTAAAATGTGTTTGGGGTTGGCACAATAATTGGGGTTGGGGGGAGTATGCCAGTATGTAGTTGGGATGTTAGACTTCCTGTAATGTAACATTTGTGTATAGACAATAAAATATTGCCCCACATTGTAAAAGACTTCTGAACGTCCTACAGACACTTACTTGTGTGTCTGAACCCTAGGTTACATTTTACATATGACAAACTATTTTTTTGAAGTTTTAATATGCACTAAAATCTAAGGCTTCCACGTCCAAAACAATGGAATATTATACTTTGAGGTATTCAGAATTATACAAGAAGTTGTTCACCATTTTGGAAAAGTCATGCTTACAGCAGTAAGTTCTTACTATTATGCTTTTGTCACCAATAGCACACACCTGTTGCAGTTGTAGCTCTTGCATCCAGTTATTGTGAAAGGGTACAAGCAAATGACTACTGTAAATTTTCTACTGCAGACATGTTTTAGTCTTTGTATTTTGAAACACACATTATTTTGCTATTTTAAAATTTGTTTCACCTTTGTATTACAGCTAGCATGTTATCTTATTTAACTATGCATGTAGATGGGTTGTTTTATCCGTGGTTTTCATTACAGAACAGCAATTTTTTCAAAAGTGTATTCAGGAAATATAAAAGGGATGTTGGCGCTGATTAAATTGAGAACCACTAACATAGCCCAATGTATACTGATGAAATTGAAGCCAAGAGAGACGACATGAGTTGGATGAGATATTGTCATGTTCTTCAACACAACAGGTAGACGACTCCAAGATTTCTGCCCACTTCCCAGGCTACTGCTACCAGCCACTTTGACCTCACCACTCTCATCCTCATTACCACTTTCAAGGATCCTAAAGTTATTTTATAGGGACCCAGATGGTGAGCCCACAAGGACAAATGGAGCGGATGATAATAAAACTCGTACGTTTCTTAAGAATTTAAACAGTCTCACGTACGTGATCTTGTTTGATGTTCACAAGAGTCCTGTAGAGATAAAGTGTCTAACAATTCTTACCAATATAGTGGACTGCAGTCAAAAAACACTTGTTAAATTACTGAGCCACTGCTAGATCTCTTATGAGCTTTCATAGATCCCACAGCTTAAGCCACCAAGATTCTCAACCAAATAAAACCTAAGAACTTTTTTAAAGGTTCACGTCAGCCTCCGCAAGTAGACCTGAAAAAAACGAGACTCCGCCAACCAAAAAAAAAAACCTAGTGACTTGCCTACGGTTCTGAGAAATCATACTATTTCGAAGCAAGGGTGTAAGACTATATGAGATGGCCTATCTGTCTCCCTAGCTTCTCTCACCGCAAATTTTAGGTGAAAAGGCCGAGGTTACCACAGACAAAACGGACGTGACTACCGCTGCCAGCGGTGAGTCCCGCCCCACTCCCAGAGCTGTCCGCGGCCTGCCTGACTGATAGCCCGCGCAGGGGCCTCGCGGGGTCCTTCGTGCAGGCTCCCGACGCACTGCCTGAGCGGGTGCTTGGGCGGCTTCCGGTGTAGGTGACGAGTGGTGGCCGAAGCAGGGGGACATCAAGGGAGACTCAGGCAGGGACCATGGCGGACGGCGGCTCGGAGCGGGCCGATGGGCGCATCGTCAAGATGGAGGTGGACTATAGCGCCACTGTGGATCAGCGCCTGCCTGAGTGCGAGAAGCTGGCCAAGGTAAGGGGAGGCCGGCTGGCTGTTGGCGGGCGCCAGGGGCTGAGTCACGGCGCGGAGCCCATTTAGGCCTCAAGGGTGTCTGCGGGCTGGAGCGGGCAACTCTCATTGCCTGCCCAGACCCGGGTGGGCGTGCATAAGTAGGAGACCCTCGGGTCTGCCCGGCCAGGGAGATCCCGCTGCCGGAGTATGCTAGTGCATACATGTAGATTCCCAAACCCTCCCCAGAGCGGATGATCACTTCATCCCCGTAGGAGTTGAGGCCTTATAGTAATCGTTGCCTTTACTTGGATGCTGCTTAAGTATCGTTTATCTTGGTAGTTCCCCAGGGATTACGGCCGCTTCAGCATTCAAGCTAGATCAGAGAGTTTAGCTCTTGCCGAATCAATTGTTGCCGTTAAATTGTTTATAGATCTTGGCGATGTGCCTGGTTTTGGCCGTAAGTAGGGGCAGAAGAGTGATAGTGAAAGATGATTAACACTGAGCCCCTGTTCTTAAGTTCATGTACACAGCGAGTTAATCAGTCTACGTGGTGATGAGTGCCATACAAATAGGAATAGTGTTATTGGAACACAGAAAGAGGCTATTCACTCTTACTTGTGGGATAAGGGAAGGTTTTCGTAGAAGCTGACTTTTGTATTGGGCCTTAGAAGAATGAGTAAGATTGGAATAAGGAGGAGTCATTCCTGGCAGAGGTAACTACAGAAAGTAAACACAAATAGGCACGAAAGTGCACAGTGACCTAATGAGGGGAGGTAATGAACAATTATTCATTTAGCCCAACTGCTTATCTCCTCTGCAGTAGAATCTCAACTTGAACCAAACGTTTATCACATACTCCTGCTATATGTCAGGCAACTTTGTGTATCATTTTACATATAAAGAAACTGAAGTTCAGAATTATTTGCTCTGGGTTACAGTTAGTGATAGGTAGAACTAGGGATTTAAAACTAGGTTTGAAAAAAAAAAAAAAAATTAAAAATTAAAAATAAAAAAAAAAATAAAACTAGGTTTGCCTGACCCAAGATATTGGTGATTGTTGAATCAACTCCATCATGGGCTGTTGCTAAGAATTATGATCAGGCCTAATTAAATACCTTGATCAATTCAGTTGCAAACATGTATTGCTATTCACCTGAGATCCATTCACTAATATGGTGGTTCTTGTCCCCAAAGGGGCTCACCTCAGAGTAAGGAAAATCATGTAAATAAATAAAATACATTACAGTTTGATAAATTCAGGGGTAGGAGGAATGTCAGGTAATGCTTCACATTCAGTTCTTAGAAGGAATGCTTCCCCTTTTAATAAAAAAGAATTTAATGGGGCTTTACAAAAAAACAAGGATAGGAAAAACATGATGAAGTTGATAGACCTGCATGTCTTTGGTCTGGTATATTTGGGGGGAGCCCTAAATTCAGCTTTAAGCTTTCTAGCAACTAATAGAAACAGCATCCATTTCACAAGGGGTAGAAAACGCAAATGCCTACTGTGCCATGCAGATAACAATAGCTGACATTTATTGAGTACTTTTTACAGTACCAAGCACTCTTCTAAGCACTGTATATGCAATAACTCATGTGATTGTCACCTCACAGGTGGTATTATTATTATTATTTTACAAACAAGGAAACTTAGTCTAAAAGAAGTTGAGTCACAAGCCCCAAGGTCATACATTTAGTAATGGAGCCAGGATGCAAACCCAAGTACAGTAGACTCATTCTAGAGCTGTCACCCACCATGCTGTCCTGACTAGTGAGCCAAGTAAAACAAAAAACCTAAACTCTGAGCACCTACCCAGGGAAAGGAGACAGCAACTCTTCATCCATCTCCAGTTAATCTTTGCAAATGAGAGAAGGCCCAGTCATCTGTTCCAATTTGAGAGAGAAACTATGAAATGGATTTTTATGTAAAATGCCTCTATATTTAAAAACCAGACACTATTCTGTTTTAAAGTACTATTTGGGCCATTACTGTGTAGATCAAACAAAATATACCTACAGGCCAAAGTCAGCCCCTGAACCACCACTTTGGAATAAATAGAATGGTACTATTCATAAGAAAGAAAGAAATATTTACTTTTTTTTTTTTTTAAAGATTTTGGTAAATGGGAGCCCTACTGATTGAGCCACAGCCGCTTCCCAGAAATATTTACTTTAGAGAAGCACAACTATTCCTGAGTCCTTGAAGAAAAAGATCTTCCCATTACCAGTTTCTCCTGATAGCCTACTGTGTGCCAGACCTACTCAGTGCTAGGCACTGTGGGGATTATAGAGATTATTAGACAAAGTTCTTGCCCTCAAATAGCTTATAGGTCAGGAGGAAAAAAGAAATAACTACTGTTGTTCTAGTGATCATAACTTATGGCATTTAATTAGGATGTTGTTAATTACATTCAAGACAGTTGAAAAGACTTGCAAACTCAGATGCTTTTTTAGGTGTCCAATACTATAGTGTTTAAATAGGGAAGTGTTTAAAACATGAGGGCCGTGGGAGCTTGTTATATTAGATATCATGAAAGACATTTGGATTCTGACTTTTTTTTTTTTAATCAATGTGCCAGCCAAATAAAACAAGGTGTATGTGTGGATTGTTTTGGGGGGCAGGCTGAGAAGAGGGTTGAGAAATGGGTGGGTGTCAGTATGGTTTTTTTAATGCATGCACACAGACCCACAGCTTTAAACTTTCAGATTAGATGGTTGTCTTACCATCTTAATTAAGTCTTCCTTTTTTTTTTTTTTTAAATATAGTTCTCTATTTTGCTTTTATTCATCATTTTATAATATTTTAACCATTCTGATAAATATAAAAAAAGATTTAGCTTGTACTTCTATATTGAATGGATTCTAGATTTTGAAAAATAATACTTTTGTATAGTGCTGTACAATTAATGGAACACTTTAAAATACATTCTTTTGTTTTTCTTTTGAGTCCATCACTAAAACTGTGAAGAAAGCATTGCTTTCACTTCACATGTGGGAAAACTAGGTCTGAGGCAGCTTAAGGGGTTTATGCAAGCTTTCCAGCAGAATCAGACCAAGCCTAGTTCTTCTGTCAACAGCTAGTGTTCTTTTTGCTACATTTTGCTACCTCTTTAAGGGATTATCAACTCTGGATATAATTTCCTTAAGACATTTTTTATTTTAGTGTGAAAGACATTTGAAGATAAAAATTATATGTGTAGAGACAATAATAGAATGAGTCAAGTAAGAAAACCACATACAGCAGAAGCTCAAACAGGCAGACTGAAGCTTAGATTTGGATAGTAAAATTGCCAAATCTGGGACATTTGGACTTCCTACAGTCGTGACCTAGTACAAGTCAGTGTCTGTGTCCTAACACCCACATAATAAATAATAATAACTAATATTTGTTGTGTATACGTTCTGTATAAATGTTAGTTATGGTGGTGATGATGTTGATGTAATAGTACATCTTGTGTTCTAGGCAATTCTAAACCCTTTATGATACTGATTTAATTCTTATACTAACCCTATGGGGTAGGTACTCTTACTGTACTCATTTCACTGAAGAGAAAATTGAGGGCCAGAGAGGTTAAGTATCTTATACAAAGTAACATGGTAGCAGAGCTGAGATTTAGACCTCAGCAGCCTGGCTGAAGAGACTGTGCCTTTAACCATTACGTGCTACTGCCTCTGTGGTAGGTATGTGAAGACTCTCCATCAGGATGGTGAGATCATAAGTCATACTGGTTCTTTTTTTTTTCTTTCTTTCTTTCTTTCTTTCAAGATTTATTTTATTTATTTATTTCTCCCCACCCCCATGTTGTTTTCTTTGGGATGCACTGGGAGCCGAACCAGGAACATATGATGTTGGAGGGAGGCGCCTAATTGCTTGAGCCGCTTCCACTCCCCCATACTAGTTCTTGATGATGGTCATTCTACCTTGAATTGAGATGTTAGGTTAAAGAGGGCCTTTTCTGAATTGTAGAGATATGATATTTAGCAGTTCTTACTACACAGAGAGGTGTGCTTCCCCCCACCCCCATTTTTTATTGTGGGTACATTTGGCACCTGGTTATTTGGGGACTACTTAAACTCTTACATTGAATCTATCCTTTTGTTCCCTGTCCTTTTGCTGTCTTTTCATTTTTTACTTACCTGCAGCCTCTTCTCAAGGTTAATATTAAAAATAAAGAGTAGAAAAGAAAAATAAAGAGGAGGTGAAAGTGTAAGACAGTTCACTGACTGTTAAGCAGCTTGGACAAAAGACTTCAAGACATAGTTCATTTTAAAGTATCATATTGGCTTTAACTTCCAACTGTTTGTGGTAACATTTTTTGGCTTTTTTCCTTTTTTTTTTTTTTTTTTTTTTAACTTGTTTAGGTTGTTTTACAAATCGTAAAGGATAGGATCCATTTATGAGTTAAAGGAGGCATGCATACAGAATTTACAGATACCCAGCATGTATTGATGTTGAACAAACTCATTAGTCATATATCTCATTTATAAGGGTTGTTTTTATGAGAAAAATGAGTCACAGAAGTCACATGTTCTTACAAGTTTGAATAGTTCTCACCATCTTGTTCCCTCTGAGTTAAAAGGAGCATTGAGGAGGTGGAATTTCAGGTGCAATTAGATAGGAAAGGGAGGAGGAGGTTATTTAGCCATAGGATTGAATGCGGAAGCTTGATGATCAGAGATGTCCCTCAAAAATTAAAAAAATATAATTTTTTTAAAATATTTATTTTATTTCTTTATTAATAAATATTAATTTATTTATCGTCTCTCCTCTGTGTCTCTTTTTTGTTATGTCATCTTGCTGCGCCAGCTCTCTGCGCGGGCCAGCACTCCATGCAG
>JAKSZT010054478.1:7170344-7411032 GCA_026826555.1 Tolypeutes matacus
AATTAAGAGCTATGGGGGAAAGGGATTATTTGTAAAAATAAAAAAATAAATTAAAAAAGTAATTAACTGATATAATTGAGGCAATATAGTATATATGAGTGTGAAATTCATTTAAATAAGCCTTTTAATCCTCAGTTCTGTGGCTTGAGAGACAATTATTAGGTAAACCGTTATTTTCATCTACTTTTCTAAGAAATTTGAAAAAGCTACTTAGAAGTCTCGGGGACAACTGGGTTAAAATAAACAAAATATATGTTGTAGGTAGTATTAGGACAATTTGAAGCACGTATCCAAAAAACAGATTTAATTTCATAGAATCATAAAATTTAAGAACTTGTAGAAAGAACTCAATTGGAAAAACAGATTTTTATCTAAGGCTCTTGAAGTATAAAGATACATGCAAACTATAGCTCTTGTCCTTAACACTATAGTGTAGTAGGGAATATAAATCATAAGTAATCATGGTACACCTTTAACAAGTGTCCTTAAGATCATTAAAAAAGAAATTACCTGCACACCAGGCAGTGTGTTGTAGATGTCATAAGATTGGTGAGAGGTGCTAAGAGATGCGAAAGAAGGAAGACTTTTTTACTTTACTGCAGTTTATTATGTCAAGTTTCTTAGAGAAAGTGGGATTTCACTCAGTCTCACAGCTGGCTAATGACAGAGCCAGATTTGGAACCTGTTTGCTATAAAATACTACATCTTCATAGTTACAGCAAATCCTTAAGGACTCAGAAATGCCTCTTTCCTTTTCTCATAGTTACTTTTTTTTTTTTTTTTTGAGGTACCAGGGGCCAGGAGATTGAACCCCGGACCTTGTATGTGGGACGCCAACACTCAACCACTGAGCACATTGGCTTCCCTGAGTTAGTGTTTTCGTTTGTTTTGCTTGTTATTTGTTTTTGTTTCTTCAGGAGGCACCGGGAACCGAACTCAGGACCTCCTATGTGGGAGGTGGGTGCTCAACTGCTTGAGCCACATCCACTCCCCTCATAGTTACTTTTTACCTAAAAAATTTCTTTTTTACTTTAGCAAACTTGGAATGTTTCTTCTATAACCTCTTCTAGATAGCTTAAAATGAATAGTTTTGGATTCACTATCTGTTGCCTGAGCCCAGGTAAGCCTTATTCCGACCATAACTTCCCTAATGACTTCCCTACTTTTTTTTTTTAAAAGAGCAGCGGTATGTTCACTTCTCATTAGAATATTTTAGGTTTTTTTTTTTTTTTTCAAAACCCTAACTGATTCCTGTTCATCTATTTTTGCACTGCTTTTGGAATTATCAAGCTTTTTCCCTTCTTGAAATCATTGTTATAATTGCTTTTAGAGGGATCATTTGTTTTGAGAGATAACTGTGTCCTGGAGTCTTTTTATTGAAAGAGTTATATTTTACAGTAAAACCTTCCCTTTCTGGAACCCCTGGACTCTGAACAGCCAATTTTTCAGATAGCTAAAAGTTTAACCTGAGGTGCTTGAATATTAAATGATTTTCATGGAAATATTTCTAAGACATGCTGTTCACTTTTCTACTATCTTAAAATATACTCAATATAATTTATTTTCTTGATGACTTCGGCTTCTAATTTTGATTACAATATGCTGTTTAGAATCTAGATTAGGGGTTGGCAAATTATGGGCTGAGGAATAAATCCCACCTGCAACCTGTTTTTGTAAATAAAGTTTTATTGGAACACAGCCATACCCATTTGTTTATATATTATCTTTGACCACTTTCCAGTTACAAAGGCAGGATATAGTAGTTGCCAAAGAGATCTTATGGCTGGCAAAGCCTAAAATCTTTACTTTGTGGCTCTTTATAGAAAATATTTGCTAGCCCCAATCATAGATTTATAGAGCTGGAGGGAACTTACTCAGAATGTAGTATGATTCTGCTAAAATCACCTATGAGGAAACTGAAAACAAGAGATGCTGTGACTTTAAATAAGCACTGGTGACCGTGCTTCTCCTCACCTAGGTGATTGAGCTGATTCCACTTCTACCTCTGCCACCAGTTCTTTTCACTTCAGTCACAGTATCTTCTGGTCATGGCTTTACTGCTGTTCACAGCCATGGTTAAACTCTCCTCTTCTCTTCCCTTCCTTTTGCCTTAAGTCTTGCTAAATTCTTGCATGCTTTTTCTGCATGGCTGCAAAAAATCTATCTAGCTTTCTAGTAGACCTTGCCAGACAGGCCTCTTTCACCTATTCTTTTGTGTAATCAGCTCACCAGTTGCAGTGAATGTGGTAAAGTTTTTGCATCTGAGGTTTTCTAAACTTCATTGATTAGGTACTGGTTATTTGGGGCTACTTTTTTTTTTTTTTCAGTATTTAACATCAATTTTATTGGTACATATTAATAAGGCATACAATTCATCCAAAGTATATAGTCAGTGGTATTTTGTATAATCGCATAGTTGTGCATTTATCACCTCAGTCATCATTAGAGCATTTTCATTATTTCAATAATAATAATAAACAAAGAATGAGCAAACAAACAAGAAAATTCTTCACTTCTCAATCTCTCTCTGTTTCCCCTGCTGTACATAGTTGCTATTTCTGGCTATTCTTGCACATTTATTTATTATTTATTTATTTATTAAGCAGTTTTATGGAGATATATTTCACATGCCATACAGTCTATCTAAAGGGTATGGTTGGGAAGCGGCTGTGGCTCAATCAGTAGGGCTCCCGTTTACCATGTGGGAGGCCCCGGGTTCGGTTCCCGGGGCCTCCTGGTGAAGGCAAGCCCGCCCGCACGGCGTGGTTAGCTGACCCAGCGAGCACAAGCAGCAAGGGGGGGATAAATGAATAAATAAATAAAATCTTTAAAAAAAAAATAAAATAAAATAAAGTGTATGGTCAATGCAGGGCTATTTCTTAACCATCAGGGAATTTTTAATGTTCTTTTATGAGTATTTTAATATCTAAAGTTGCTTGGGAAGACAAATTTGACCATAGCCCTTCCATCAATAAACAAATCTTAGTTTTTTCCCTTTATGTGGAATGAATTTTACTGTTTTCATTATTTTAGGCTGTTGCAAAAATGGTTCAACAGTGCTGTACTTACGTTGAAGAAATCACAGACCTCCCAATCAAACTTCGATTAATTGATACTCTACGAATGGTTACAGAAGGAAAGGTGAGTTTTCTAATTGGCATTACTCACAATGATAATCTGTATTCAGACATACTTAAATATATCTATAGACATTTTATGTTTATGTGTGTGTATATTTTTAAGAAGACAAACATAATATCACCTTAATTCAAGCAATATGATTTTTGTAATCCCCTTCTAGTATCTTCCCATATGCAAATGGATGTAAGTAGTGGCAATCTTGGTATACACAGATTTTTCTAAAAATTAGTGATCTTATCCCAAATTTAGACATGATAGTAATTAATTAAGTATAAGGTTTAACACTTCATCCTGGTCTGGATCTGTTGGAAAAATCTATATTTGTCATGGGTATGGTTTAACTTTAATATTTAAATTAAGAGAGTATTTGTAGTGTGAAGTTAATTTTCAGATTTTTGCTATATCTTGCCAGGGTCTATTTGTATTTCTTCGGATGTTTTTATTTGATTGTTCTGGATAATCTCATCATTTCTCAAAAATGAACACATGTTAAATGGTGACAGATATGTTTCTGTCTAGGTAGATTTTTGTGGTTTGAGGACAAAACCTTAGATTTTATTGAACATACTGCCTCTTTGACTATGAGTTCAGTTCAGTAAATGATTATTGAGAACCTATGTTGTACTAGATCCAAATGAGCAAGAATGTATTCCTGACCTCAAAGAGGTCAGTTCATTAGAAGACAAAATCATAGAAATAAGTTGTTACAGGGTATTGTAACTAGCTGTGTGCCCACCATTCCCATATAGCAGATAGGTGGAATTGAATGATTAATGTGCCTGGGGAAGCTTCAAAGAGTAAATGGTGGCTGAGCTGTCTTTCTAAAAATGAGTAAGAATTATGCAGGACCAGGACGTTGGGAGAAGGGCATTTTAGACGTAGGGGAAATAAAAAGATAGCAAAATAAGAAACATGGTGTATTTAGGAAATTGTAAATGGTTCGATATTATTGGAAATGAAGGTGTCCATCTGGTTGGGGGTGGAGTGGGAGGTTGCCACAGAGAAGAGGCTAGAAGGGTAAGCAAGGCTAAGCATGAAAATTAGTTTCCTAGACTCTACTAGCTTGTGGGTATATTTTTAATGTTTAAATCCACTACGGGGGACGGATGTGGCTCAAAGGGTTGGGCACCCGTCTCCCATATGGAGGGACCCGGGTTCGATCCCTGGGACCTCTTGGTAAAAAAAATTAAAAAAATAAAAATAAAAATAAATCCACTAACATTACTTATGGTTGGTAATTCTTAATACTTGGCCAGATAAGATACTTATAAAGAAAATAACATTGTATTTGAAGATAAATAAGAATTAGAGTATTGGTTGAATTGTGGATACTTGGCTACATATATTCTTTGTAGAGTGTATTTTCAAATAATTGATTCTTTTTAAAAGCACTTTCCTTTTTCTTTGCTGTTTATATAACTTGTGGTCCTGTTAACTGTTAAACACAGTAATTCCGTGTTTAGATTTTCAAATGAAAACTGCAGAATATGGATAATGTTTTATAGAGACATTTTCTTAAAATGTATAGCTCTATTTTGAATGTAAAATGTTTTCACAGCTTTATTTGCACATGAAGGATAAAGTGCATAATAGCCACAAAATAATTATTATTATGGCTATGTTGAATAATTCTTTTATACTTTACCACGTTTCTATAGGAATTTTGAGGTGTACATTTCTTATTTATAGATTTATGTTGAAATTGAGCGTGCTCGACTGACAAAAACATTAGCAACTATAAAAGAACAAAATGGTGATGTGAAAGAGGCAGCCTCCATTTTACAGGAGTTACAGGTAAGGGGATAATTTTGGAGTTTGTGAAAATTTATATTTAGTCAACAATATTTTCTTGAGGAAATAACTTATTTTGGAGCCTCATCACTTTTTTGGAAACCACCAACAATTAGTGCAGCAAATGAGGCAAAGTATTAAAAGTTGGTGGATCTGGGTTAAAAGTTGGAGTTCTCTGCATAGGTTTTATATTATTTTAGCAACTTTCCTGTAAGTTCAAAATTATTTCACAATTAAAAATTTTTTTAAAAATATGAATGCCAAAAAATAAAAATAAAAAATATGAGTGCAACAAAGTGTGAGATTTATTCATGTAGGTAGAAATTGTGTAATTCCATTCTAGCTAAATTTAACTGCTAAAAAAGTGTTGAAGAAAAGTTAGGATCAACAAATTTGTCTTGATTTTGTGCTGTTCTTTGAACATTTTAATTTTCTTTAGAATTTAAATAAAATATATAATTTATATACTATTTACTAATGCCTTAGGAATCTACTGTTAATCATTGCCTTCATTCGTAATCAATACTTGGTCTATTTCTAGGCTAAATTGGTTTAACAAAGAAAAATTGCCTCACAGTTTGCCATGTTTCAGGACACCTTTCAGAGAGGCTTCAAATTGAGCTTAGAAATCTGAGAAAAGCTATGGACTCTCACATCAGAAAAATATACAAAAACTGTGCTCAAAATTTTGCATATAATTTTAGGGAGTTCAGACTCTTCCCTGGAACCCATCAAGGGCTCACCATTAAGTTAAATTTATTATTCTAACCTTTTGATCATACACCGTAAACATTAAAGGAGTGGGTGTAGTTCAGTGGTTTGAGCACCTGCTTCCCATGTACAAGGTCCTGAGTGCAATCCCCAGTACCTCCTTAAAAAAAAAAAAAAAAAATTAAAGGAAGAGAGAAAATAATGTTATTGGAAGGGTCTTTTGTGTCATGCATTCTCTTTGTGTGTGTGTGTGGTCTAAACGTGACCTATGTTTTTTACTATATTTCGTTTACTGTTCATACACAGCATTATTACCCCCCATTTTTTAGCTGAGGAAACTGAGACAAAGGGGTTAAATAACTTGCCTAAGGTCTTTGCCAAGAAATGATAGGCAAACTGGTTCTGTTTGGCTTCAAACAATTTTTCAACCAGGAGGATTATGTGGTCTCATGATTCATCTTCTATGAAATATTCTTGCTTTAAAAATTTTAAAGTAAATTATATAAAGTTTCTAGATCTAACTACCAATTTACAGGATATACAGGGACAGAGGAACCTGTTGAATGATACCACAGGGATGCAATCAGCAAAATTCACACTCTAGGAAGTATAAGAAATTGGCTTGATTTCCTCAACAAATAAATGGCAAGATTAAAAGAGACAGAGATAGATCTACCAATTGCAATGTATGAACCTTTTTTGTATTTTTCAGTTATAAAAATATGAGACTATGGGGGGCTAATTAGATATTTGGTGATATAAGGAATTTTTAGGTGTGATAATTTTTTTTGTTTATCTTCTAGGGATACATACTGAAATGTTTACATATAACATGTTGTTTAAGATTTATTTCAAAGTCATTTGGCAAGTGGGAGTAGATAGAGGTATAAATGAAACAACATTGCTGTTTCATTATATCTGTTTGTAATTTTCCTTAATAAAGAATTACAAAAAAGAAGGTGAAATTAAACCATTTTCAGACACACACACACAAAAAAAAGATAGCATTACTTCATTCTGCTTTGTAAATGTGTCATTCTGGATTTCATAAATTAATTTACCATTATATGTATACTAAATATTATATTAGAAATGTTTTTCATAGTGTTTGATATATTTGATTCTCTATAGTATATTTAACTCTTTAAATTCTGTATCCATTTGGCATCATATCTGCCTTTTATCTGAATTACAGAAAGACTAGAGCATCTTTTTTTTTTTTTTAAGGAGGTACTGGGAATTGAACCCAGGATCTCATACATGGGAAGCAGGCACTCAACCTCTAACTTCCATACAATGGATACTACTTAGTAATAAAAAGGAGTGAACTATTGATAAGTACAACAACTTGAATGAATCGCAGAGGCATTGTGTTGAGTGAAAAAAGAGTATCTCAAAAGGTTAAAAACCATATTTGATATTCTTGAAAAGACATCTGGGGAATGGATGTGGCTTAAGCAGTTGAGCACCTGCTTGCCACATGTTCGGTTCCTGGTGCCTCCTAAAAATAAAAAAATAAAAAACAATAAGCAGACAAACAAATAAACCAGCTCAGGGGAGCTGATGTGGCTCAGTAGTTGAGCGCCGGCTTCCCACATAAACAAGGTCCTAGGTTCAATCCCCAGCCCCCAGGGCATTAAAAAAGAAAAGAAAGAAAGAAATCTCTAGTGATAGAGAACAGATCGTTGGTAGCCACGGGTTTTGAGGTGGGGGTAAGTGACTATAAAGGGGTAGTATGAGAGAGTTTTCATAGGGAACTGTTCTATTTCCTGGTTGTAATCATGGTTATACAAATCTGTACATGTGTTAAAATTCATGTAGCTATTCAACAAAAAGAAAAAAATCAATTTTATTGTATAATAATTTTATAATTGTAATTTCCTGGAGGAAGCTAACTTTCTGTGTAATAGTCAACACTGTCCCAATGTGCATGAAGGTTCTTATTATTTGATGAGTGTGAATATTTTAATAACTAATTTTGTTGCAACTCTTAAAAATTACTGAATCTTATACACCTATTTGGGGAATTACTCTGCTAGGTGGAAACCTATGGGTCAATGGAAAAGAAAGAGCGAGTGGAGTTTATTTTGGAGCAAATGAGGCTCTGCCTAGCTGTGAAGGATTACATTCGTACACAAATCATCAGCAAGAAAATTAACACCAAATTTTTCCAGGAAGAAAATACAGAGGTAAGTATATCTCTGACTACATGTTTTCTTCAAAAGTGTTTGAAAGAAAACTGTAAAACCCAATTTATTTTTGTCAACTTTTTTTCAGAAATTAAAGTTGAAATACTATAACTTAATGATTCAGCTGGATCAACACGAGGGGTCCTATTTATCTATTTGTAAGCACTATAGAGCAATATATGATACTCCCTGTATACAGGCAGAAAGTGAAAAGTGGCAGCAGGTAAGAATATATTCTTTTTTTTTTTTAATGTTTTCATTCTCTTTTTTTTTTAACCGGGAGGTCCCGGGGATCGAACCCAGGCCCCTCCATATGGGAGACGGACGCCCAACCAGTTGAGCCACATCCGCCCCCCAGAATATATTCTTTTAATTTGATATATTAATACCTTATAGGAAGGGTTTGCATTTTAAATTTGTTTTGAAAGCATATTCACTCCAGGAATTATATGCAATTATATGGTAGTGCTTTCTATTCAGTGTATATTCAGTGGTATTCAGTCTGTCTTCACTGATTCAGACTAATTATATAACTCTTTTGAAGAAATACAGATTTACTGCTTAAATTACGTACAACAGGTCACCTGCTAACAAAGCATACAGATAAAGACACAGCATTTCTTTGGAAAGTTATTTTACAGAAGCTATTTTAAGCTTATGTGTTTTCCACATTTACACTAATTTTTTATAAAACCTTTTTCTTTATACATTTGTCAAAAATGAATGTCAGGAGGAATGGGTGTCGCTCAGTGGTTGAATGCCTGCTTCACATATATGAGATCCTGGATTCAATTCCCGGTACCTCCTTTAAAAAAAAAAAAAAAAAGTTAGCAATTCAAATTAACAAAGATTTATTATAAAACTAAACATTACAGGAGAATGCTATAAAAAGGCAGTCTGGTAGGATTTTTTTCCCCTTAAGACATACTGAGTACAAACTAAAAAATGAATACATACAGTTATTTCACAATTTTTCAGTGCCTGCCCAAGTTTCCATTTTATTTCTAAACTCATATATAACTTTTGCCTTGTATGATTGTCTTTTTTAGGCTTTGAAAAGTGTTGTTCTCTATGTTATCTTGGCTCCTTTTGACAATGAACAATCAGATTTGGTTCACCGAATAAGCAGTGACAAAAAGTTAGAAGAAATTCCTAAATATAAGTAAGTACTTTCATAATTAGCATAGTACATCTCAGTAGAAACACCATTTTGAACAAAAATTGGTTACCCTAAGTGTACACTTCTTAATTGGTTGCTGATATATAGAGAAGGACCTAATTGTGTTAGTGAATAAAGCTGTGAGATAAAGTGGTGGAATGTTTTTTAGCATTGCGTGAGAAATTAATGTAATGAGATAAGGCGCTTCATTCAAACCACTTATCAAGTAGAAATTTTATTTCAAGCCCACTTTAGTAAAAGCTTTGGAATAATTGACCATCTGTTAGTTTTATCATTAGTAGTTTGGGGCTTGTGATTTTTGGAAATGCATACTTTTGGAACTCTTATAGATGTATGCTTACACAACTTACAGATCTATGCTTCATTATAAGCACAATGGACTTTCATTGTTTGAAAAACCTATTTTTATTTCATCTGTTTCATTATTAAGTTTACAGTTGATTATTTCAGAGATTGGCAAATAAAATACAAAAGGGAGCAGAATATTAATTTGGGGAATGCTCTATTTATAAGTACAGTGGCAAAATAAATGATAATCAACTTGTGTCTTGTACTTCAGTAAAAACTTATACAGTCTCTGTTGATTTTGAAATTTTTTCTATTAAGATGAAATTTACTTTTTACAGATTTGGAATATTATGTTTATATAATTTACAGGGATCTTTTAAAGCTTTTTACCACAATGGAGTTGATGCGTTGGTCCACACTTGTTGAGGATTATGGAATGGAATTAAGAGAAGGTTCTCTTGAGAGTCCTGCAACTGATGTTTTTGGTTATACAGAGGAAGGTGAAAAAAGGTGGAAAGACCTGAAGAACAGAGTTGTTGAACATGTAAGAAACTGGCATGACAGAGTCAACAATTTTTTTTTTTTTTAAAGACTTATTTATTTATTTATTTATTTATTTATTTATTTATTTATTTATTTATTTATTCCTGCCCCCTGATGATTTTTCAGTCTCTGCTCATTGTTTTGCTGCTTGTCTTCTCCAGGAGGCACCGGGAACAGAACCCGGGACCTCCCTCAGGAGAGATGAGTGCCCAATGGCCTGAGCCTTATCCACTCCTCATGGGCTGTGGTGTCTGCTAGGTTGTGTCTAGCTCGGTGCAACGGGTACGGTGGGTTGCAGTGGGTTGTGGGTCTGCTCGTCGTCTTTAGGAGGGAGGCACCAGGACCCAAACCTGGGACCTCCCTTGTGTAGGCAAGTGCCCAACTGGTTGACCCACATCTGCTTCCCAGCAATTTTTATTTTAACTTTTAGCTAGTGGATTTTAGAATTATATTAGAATTTTTCTTTGGCAAATTTGAGCATAAATTAAACTATTTTGCAAGTTAAATGTTTTTTTTTTGGATGTTATTTCTTTGTTTCTTCACTTCAGGATTTTTATTTTCTATGCTCAAGGTAGTAATAAAAATTTGTTGTTCAAATGTTTTATCACATATTTTCCCAAGTATATCAGGATTTATCTCATCCATCTTGTCTTTTCCTATTTTTGGCTTTTCTAAAAAGATGATTATGTGTTTTATTGTTGTTTTTGAGGTACCAGAGCCAGGGATTGAACCCAGGACCTCATATGTGGGAAGCTGACACTCAACCACTGAGCTACATCAGCTCCCCTGAATTGGTTTTTTCGTTTGTTTGCTTGTTGTTTGTTGGGTTTTTTTAGGAGGCATAAGAAACCAAACCCATGACCTCCCATGTGGGAAGCAGGCACTCAACTGCTTGACACATCTGCTCCCCAAATGATTATGTTTTAATATACTTTATTTTGAGAGCACCTTCAAAAATCCATAATTTTATAGCATATAAACCAGAAGGAATTTCCTAAGACTAGGAGTGGGGGTGAGTGGGTTTCTCTGATACCCACTTGCTTGTCTTGGAAATGGGTACCATGTCTTAAACCTGAATTTTGATCTTGTTAGCATCACTATGATTGAATTATGTCAACATCCATTTATTCACTTAAATACCTGGTACAAAGTGCTGGGACACATAGGAGAAATTAAGACATGGACCCTATCTTCAAGCTTAGAAGTGAGAAGGAAAGCTGTAGACTTACTGGTATTCTACTGTGGACTTATTGCGATTCTAGCAATGGAAGAAATTACATCATTCATGTGGAGGCAGTGGCCACTAGAGGTTCTGAGGGCAGGGAGAGGGAAATACAGGTAAAATATGGAGGCATTTTGGGGACTTGGGAATTTTCCTCAATGGCATTAACAATGACAGAAATAGTCCATTACATATCTTGCCATAACCTACAAAATTGTGCAGGAGAGTGTAAACTACAATGTAAACTATAATCCATGCTTAGTGGCAATGCTCTAAAATATTTTCATCAATTGTAACAAATGTACCACACTAATGAAAGATGTTAATGTGGGAAAATGTGGGAGGTGTAGGAAGTGGGGCATATGGGAATCCCCTATATTTTTATATAACATTTATGTAATCTAAATACCTTTAAATATATATATATAAAGAAGGAAAGCTGTGTTTATAAATAAAAATATTATAGTTAGTATGGTACAAGTATATATAGAGTGAGGGCATAAAGTGAGTTTATTGGTTCTGCCTGGAAGAAGGATCAGAATAGATATATATAGTTGATGCATGAGGTGAGGTTTGTAAGAGGAATGTGTGGTTATCAGGCAGACAAGGGGGGATGCAGTCCAGTTTAGGCAGATGGGATAGTATGAGCAGGTGAATGGAGGCACAGACCAGCAGGGTGCACTTGGGGGAATTCCAAGAAAAGGCTCAGCAAAAAATGAAGTTGGAGATGTAGAAAGGAGCTGGATCGTAACAGTTTGTACATTCCACTAATAAAGACTTAACTGAGAGGGGGTCGGATGTGGCTCAACTGGTTAGGTGTCCGTCTCCCATATGGAGGGACCCGGGTTCGATCCCCGGGACCTCCCGGTAAAAAAAAAAAAACAAAAACAAAAAAAAGACTTAACTGAGAGATGGTAAAGTTTGTATTTTACAAAGATTCTTCATTGGGAGTAATGTGGAGATGGATTTGGAGAGATGCAAGACCCAAGATAAGATTAGCGAGGGTCTCTGTCTGCTTGAATTAAGGCTGTAGCCAAGGGATTGGAAAAGAATGGACAGAATGGAATTACTTTAAGAAGGTTAATCAGTAGAATTTGGTCATGCATTAGACTTAAAGGATGAAGGAAAAGGTGGGGTCTAGAATGACTCTCAGCCTTCCTGAGAGGTTGATGTTGTCATTGGCCATAATAAAGACAGGAAAAAGTAAAGCTTCTTTGCAGATGCCAGATGCATGTATTTTCTCCCCACTGTTCCCCATTTTCCCTTGTGAGTGCTGTTGTTTTAATAACTTTAAGAATAATAAAGGAACATCTCTGTGTCTAACCAGCACTGATTCCAGTAAAACTCAGAAAATTTGATTTCAAGTTACCTTTAAGTGGCTGGAATGATGATAAAGCTGTGAGTGTTTTAAGATGATCTCCAGTCAGTTTTTGGATTTTCACCTTTTAAACATTTGTGTCATAATTAGAAAAGTTTAACTTTAGATTCTTGCATTTAGCAAAAATATTTTGGTACAGTTAACATTTTTAACCACCAGTTTAGATAAGAGCATATCATTTGACTATATATATTTAAAAGGAGTCATAATAACTTAAAAATAATTGCAGAAATCAAAATAAGTATTTAGTTTTATTATTGACATTTAGATCCAGCTTCATTACAGTGGTAGGCTGTAGAAAAATAAAAGCTCTGAGTCTCATATTTTAACTAAACCTATTTGTATGTGAAAACAAATGGACTTTTAGCCTTATTGACAGCTGTTTTGTGTCCTCTGTACCCTCTGTCCCTTCCCCAGAATATTAGAATAATGGCCAAATATTATACAAGAATAACAATGAAGAGGATGGCACAACTTCTGGATCTATCTGTTGATGTAAGTAGTAAACCTTATTTGGGTTATTTATAGCCATTCATTTGGAATGTCAGTCAACTTGCAAAAATTGAGAAAATCAATTATGTTTCACTGTTTAATTTTATGTTTAGGTGATAGTTTCCCAAGCTATCCTGACTACCAAAAAAGAGCCTAAACATCAAGTTCATGCTTGCATTAATATTATTTATAGTAATTAAAATCTTCACTTAAATGTTAGTTTTACATTGATTAATTTGAAGTCTAAGGTATATATTTATATAATAAATGTCTTTAAGGTCCCACAAAAATGAGCTGCATAAATAAAAAGACTTGGTCTCAGTTTCACGCTGACAAAATGTACAACATGCAGCAATAGGAGTTAACTGAAGTGTGTAGTAATGGTCTGAAAATCCCTTTCTCTCATCAGAATGGGTTGTGGCAGTTTAGCTGAGAAAGAATCATAAAAGGATTGCTCCTGGGTTGTCAGCCAGCTAGCTCTTCTCATTTAGGGTGCCAGAGTCCTTTGAAAGTAAAGTGCCATCTGTAGATATGTCACTGCCAGAGGGCAAAGCCTATATTCTAACCCATGTTTTCTAGAAACAAATTAACTATACCATACTGCCTTTTAAGGAGAAACACTGTAGAAGAGGGAGTAACTAACTTGCTGTTGGCAACAGGCTCTTCCTCCCCAGTACCAGCCAGCAGGTATGAGTGTGCAGGGAGGCAGCTCCAAACTCAGCACTAACTGAGAGTTAGGGGCCCATATAAAGTGGCAGTTGATTCAGCTCTAGTAATTCCCTAGACTAGCAGTAAAATAAGTACATTCTTACTGGATCAGCAGTTGCTAACTTAATAATGAATTTTAGCCTGCATATTCTTGGTTAAGAGTTTAGAAAATGTTTTCTTTAAGTTTTGTTTATTGTCAATGTTTATCCTATCTTAATCCACCTTGTTATTTCTTGCAGGAATCAGAGGCTTTTCTCTCAAATCTAGTAGTTAACAAGACCATCTTTGCTAAAGTAGACAGGTTGGCAGGAATTATCAACTTCCAGAGACCCAAGGATCCAAATAATTTATTAAATGACTGGTCTCAGAAACTGAACTCACTGATGTCTCTGGTTAACAAAACTACACACCTCATAGCCAAAGAGGAGATGATACATAATCTACAATAAGGGTCCCTATGCCCTTGATGCTTTTAGAAAGAGTAAAAATTGGAAGTAATTAAAAAAAAAAAAGACTATTATCATGGTGTATATGTTGGTTTTTTTTCCCCTTCTCAACTCCTTTGTCTAAAATTTAAAAGATAGTGAATATGTTTGAGGCCCTTTTTAACTTTTAGATCCCTGATTTCATTAATTGTTTAACTTTATGTTTGCATTTGATGCAAAAATATAATGCATTTTTATTGTCTGAGTGCTCAAAAAACTGTGTCATAACTTACCCAGATATGTTTTCTATTCTATTTTATGTTTTCTATTCTATTTTAGCTATTTGTTTCATCCACCTAACAACCATAATTATAATAATAAAAGCAGTATATGCACGTTTTACTTTCTGTACATACCTGTTTCTGAATATTTCCTTGGGATAGGGATTTGACAAGTATTTTTTAAATAAAATAAATCCTGTTGTAAAGCTATCGATTATTAAGTAGAATAAAAAAACAACATAGAATATGTAAGAACATTTGAGGTAGACTTGTGATATGTGAAGAATTTGTGTTTTGGAATTGTGGCGGGAAGTCTCCAGTTGGAGTGTAAAGAATAATCTGATATGATAGGGACTTAATTATTTTTAGTCAAACTGATTTCAATTACAGTAATTTGATTTTTTGGTTGTTTGTTTGACCTCCTTTCCACTGATTTGACCAGTTTAACAAAATCAAGTGCCACCAAGTTGACTCAGGCCGTTGAGTGTTACATGCTGTATCTATGGTTAGTGACTTTTTTTTTTTTTTTTTTACCGGGAGGTACCGGGGATCGAACCCAGGTCTCTCCATATGGTAGACGGACGCCGAACCTCTTGAGCCACATCCGTTTCCCAAAGATTTTATTTATTTATTCATTTATCCCCCCCTTGCTGCTTGTGCTCGCTGGGTCAGCTAACCACGCCGTGCGGGCGGGTTTGCCTTCACCAGGAGGCCCCGGGAACCAAACCCGGGGCCTCCCATATGGTAAACGGGAGCCCTACTGATTGAGCCACAGCCGCTTCCCACCGGTTAGTGACTTTTTAGTTTTGGCTATTTTGTTTGTTTGCTTTCTCTTTTATGGATTTAAATTTAATACATAAAGTCATTGTTATGAGGCTTCTTTGTGGCCTTATAGGTATAATTATATCATTAATACCAAATTCATTATCTCTTTATACAAACTTTTTTTTTTTTTTTTTTTTTAATGGGTAAATCTTTATACAAACTTTAGTACTTTAGTTCCATTATATGAAGGCTGAATAACCTAATTGTTTAAATGGTTTTTTTTTTTTAATCACAAGAAGAAAGACTTCAGGCCACCTTTGTAGCAAATGATGTAGTATTAAAATTTCTTCATAGAATTAAAACAAAAGTAGTTCTACTGTCCAAAGAAACATCTGAGATCAGTTAGTATGAGCAAATTTTGGAAGTGTTGTCTTTGATTTGATTTATTTTAAGAAAAATAGAAAAAAAAAATGAAACAGTGTTAGGTTATTTAAAATGATGTTTAAACCAAGAGTGTGAGGTCTACTTTGAAAAAAAAATCCAAATGAAAATCATTCATTTTCCATTTAGTGGTTACTAAACTTTCCTATTTCATGATCCCAGGGCTAGGGATAATTGTGGCACTTGTAATATGTATGCTCTGAGTCATTGTGAATAATGACACATAATAGTAAAATAATCTAATTTTATTCTTCGGAAATTTAATGGATTGGTCACATTAAGAACATTAACATCTGCTATCACTTAGCTTTAAAAAATTAACTGAAAATAAGACAAGTTCAGAAACATCAGTTCACGCTAACAGGAAGAATATGGTCTTAATTTTCTTTTGAATGAAAAGGATGGAAAATAAAATCACTTTGCACTGTTAATTTATAAATAAAATTGGAACAAATTTGAATCTAGCTTGTTACCTTCATCTTTCTAGGAACTCATTCTCTTTGTGCTTGCCAAACCTGAATGGTCTAGCCAAATATATTGCTGTAGAGATCTTAAGTGCTCCTCCTCTTTGGCTTTATTTAACACACTTGCCCTCAGACAGAAGCTCTTCTTTGTATTCTGATTTGGTGACATTTTTAACTGTCCCAGTGCCCAAATTTCACTTGACTTGATTAGCTGCTCATTTTTTTTTCCTGTCAAACATTAATCAAGTAAACTCATAAGTTATTTACCAATTTCTTAGTGTTACCAAAAAAAAAGAATCTATTAGCATAGGGTAATAAAATTAAATATTTGAGATGTTCAGAACCTAAATAATCCAGTTTTTATATTTCAGATTTAAAGCCTGGCTTTCATGGGAAGGATTGAACCTCTTCATTTTAAATTTGGGGAGTATAATATTTGATTCATTAACATTTTCATTATCAGGAGAGGATGAACCATTGCTACTTTCTTTTTTAATGAAATACTTTTTTCCCAGCCTTTTATGTCAATATAATTTTTTTAAATTTTAGAGTTCAATAGATATTTCTGTAATTATCCTCAGTTTCCATATGCTTATTATTTAATCATTGAAAAGTTCTGCTTTAAAATTCATACAGTTTCATTCTATCTTTTATAAATGTTCAATGTATGATAAAAGGGCATATTTTAAATTGTTTTAAGCTCCTGAATATAACAATAAAAACACTAATTTGGATATTTAAGAAAACCCGGAGAATAAACTCTTACTTTACAAGATCACTTCTCTTTTTAGTTCTCTTACTGTTTAAAATAAAAAAACCATTGGTAATTTTCATTTTTATCTCCCCAAAATAATCTGTTAGCTCTCTAAACCTGTTTTAAGACATTTTACATGTTTGATTCAAAAGTCAACTGATTGGGAAACGGATGTGGCTCAAGAGGTTCGGCGTCCGTCTACCATATGGAGAGACCGGGGTTCAATCCCCGGTACCTCCCGGTAAAAAAAAAAAAAAAAAAAAAAAAGTCAACTGATTGACTTTTCCTCTAAACTCTTTCTTTCTGATTTGGAGTTGGCGACTTATGCCGTGGCCAAAACATCATTGTTTTCTTCACCAGTGGTTCTCAAACCTGTACCTGCAGAGCTTCTTAAAATATAATTACTTGGGAAGCGGCTGTGGCTCAATCAGTAGGGCTCCCGTTTACCATATGAGAGGCCCCGGGCTCGGTTCCCGGGGCCTCCTGGTGAAGGCAAGCCCGCCCGCACGGCGTGGTTGGCTGACCCAGCGAGCACAAGCAGCAAGGGGGGGATAAATGAATAAATAAATAAAATCTTAAAAATATATATATATATATATAATTACTTGGCCTCACCCCCAGAGTTTCTGATTGAGTAGGTCTGGGGTGGGGCCCAAGTATTTTCATTTCTAACAAGCTCTCAGGTGCTGAGAGCACGCTGCTATTCCAAGGACCCCACAAGAACCAGCGCTCAGAAAATTGAACTGTGTTGTCTTTAAAATATTTTTTTATGACGAAAAAACTCAAGTGAGCATGAATCAGTAAAGTTAGGATTGTGCTTGAGTGTGATGCTTTTTCAGTGCCAACTGTTCTTGAGTTTACTAATTTGAAGGTCTAGCTTATTGCCTCCTGACGTGGTCTCACTTTTTGAGTAAATATTTTTTAAATGTCCTGATTTGGAGCCTAATAACTAATACATTGAAAGAATTGAGTGGCTATCTTTTATTGAAGATTGCAAAATGTCCATTATTCTGCTATTTCTTTTCCCTCTTGTAAGATTGGTGACAAAGTTTATCTTTGTATTCATCATTTCTGTTGCATAGTAGGAATTTGAATGCTTGTTAAATTGTTTCTTAACCCAGTAATCTTTTTTAACCCTTCATTTCCATTTCTCTGATTCTGTTTTGATCCTCACTCCCAACTTTATGTTTTACCCAGTAAAGGATTTTTCTTTTCTAAGAGTAGTCCACCGTAAATAATATTTAACATTTAAAGTCATTTGCCAAGTTGTAGCTTCCCCAATTTCATTAGTTTCTTCGTTTTTTACAAGAGTCTGAAATGCCTTGTTTGTATGCAAGGAATCAGGAATTCAGCTTCCCTTTGTAGTTCTTCCACTGCCTATCTCTCAGGAACTTCTAACTTAACTAGAAGGAAGAATTCTACAACTTTATAATTTCTTTGGTTGCCTTTTTATTGGACGCTGTGGTGTACCATCCAGATACCCTCCTTTAGGATAGAAGCATTCTTTCCTGAGAGTGTTTATGGCTGATAAGTTGCAGCTGTGTTTGTCCTCCCTTACCTCCCCAACCCCCACCCTATGATTGCCTCCAGTTGAAGAGAATTGCCTCACATTCAATGACTAGTTGATTTAGGGATGTAAAGTCATGGTTGTCTTGCTGCAATTTGGGACAACTCAAGGGCCATCCCAGCTGCGGAGAATTCCCCAGTAAGATTGATTTTGTTGCAACAGCATCGTGGTTCAAATTCTCCCTCAGCCCAAACCTCCTTTCATTTGCCCATAGGCATTGATATCCCAAGCAAGCCTCAATAAGTTTCCTGAATATAAACATCTGTTTCCGAGTCTGCTTCTGGGAAACTGGACCTATGACAACTGGTGCTGGGAGTGGTCTGAGAAAGTTGATTCTTCGGTAGGACTTTGGAATTGGATCACCCGCTGGCCAGGTGGCAGTAGACCCCCATCTCTGGTGGAGCATTAATAGCCTCTGCCATGCCATACAGATGTATTTGTTGAAACTAATGGGGGGGGGGCGGATGTGGCTCAAAAGGTTGGGCGTCCGTCTGCCATATGGAGGGACCTGGGTTCGATCCCCGGGACCTCCTGGTAAAATAAAAAATATATATATAGAAGGCACATGGGCTGCCAGGCTCTGTGTGCCGGTGAGCCGACGGGCCCCGGGAGCCATGCAGCTAGATGATGACATAACAGGAGAGACAAGATGAGATACTCCGAAAGCTCTGGAAACCAGGAACCGAGGTGGTGCAGGTGGCAGAACACCTCCTACATCGGAGGTCTCCAGGATCGAATCCTGGTGGAGACTGGAGGAGGAGGAGGAGAAGAGATGGCAGGAAACAGACACAGAGAATTGCCCAGCGAATGGACACAAAACAGCAAATGGGAAGGGGGGGGTTAAAATGGATAAAGTAAATAAATAAACCTTAAAAAAAAAAAAAAAAACAACTGGTGGTAGGGAGTGATGTAGCTCAAGTGGTTGAGCGCCTTCTTCCCATATACGAGGTCCGGGGTTCGATCTGGTACGCAAACAAACAGAAAAACCAACTCGGGGGAGCTGGTGTAGCGTTGAGAGATAGCTTCCCCCATACAAGGTCCCAGTACTTTTAAAAAAAGAAAGAAAAAAAAAAACATGGTGAACTATGGTGATTGCTGGAAGGGAATGCACAAGTCTTTGAGAAACACCATGGAAATAGTACAAGGATAATGGAATCGAATGGATGTTGCTTGGGTAATTAATACTTTGGAGAAAGTCAAAGACTGAGGAAGATTAATCACTCATTAGTTAAGTGTAAAAAGCAGAGTGTCCCCTTTGGCAGCATATAAAATGGGAGAGCATAGAAAACTTTTCGGATTGGGTCTAGAATTAACAGTAGCAGAGCTCCAAAGGAGATTGAGTTGTCAGCTTCAACAGGTATGTTATGGTAATGTCAGGTCCCTGAATGGACTGGAAAAGGGGACTCTGGGATAAGGGATAGAGTCATCTGGATCCATGTATGCAAAAATCTTGAAACCCTCAATTCTTCCTGAACCCTTAGTGTTTATAGAAGTGGCCCACTCCTTGCTAAAAACTACCCATCCCCCTTGCCTAAAGATGATGGGATGTTTTCTGCTTTGCAAATCAATCTAAGTGGCCTACCTTCACCTTCCCTCCTAACCACCAGACCAATAACTAGGATTAAGTTGTAAATTGGCTGGGGAAGTCCACTTAGGGAGGAAAGAGATTATACCCCCAAACAGCTGGGAGAATACATATGGGATTGGATCCTAAAGGTTCTGGGTCCAGGGAGCAGGAATATAAAATTGGGCAAAGGGAAGCGGCTGTGGCTCAATCAGTAGGGCTCCCGTTTACCATATGGGATGCCCCGGGTTCAGTTCCCGGGGCCTCCTGGTGAAGGCAAGCCTGCCAGCACGGCGTGGTTAGCTGACCCAGCGAGCACAAGCAGCAAGGGGGGGATAAATGAATAAATAAATAAAAAAATCTTTAAAAAAAAAAAAAAAAAATTGGGCAAAGAATTTAAATGGAACACTCTCCCAAGATACAGGTTTTAATACCCTAGCAAGAACTCTGAGAAATGGTGCTAACATGTTGCTAGGATGGCTTTTAGAAGTTTGGAAGAAGCAATGACCCATGCCAAGAGAAGGTGACATACTAGAACTACTGTGGCAAAGTGCGGAAGAAGGATTAAAAGATTTAGAGAAATGAGCATATTGGATTGGATATTATTACATAGGGCCAAAAACCCATCAGATGAGTGTTCCACAGGAGAAACCCGAGGATACTCCATTTATAAAAGCAATAAGCATGGCTCTGATAAGAAATGCACTCACATCACTCAGAAGCTGAATGGTAGATGTCCTCTGTAGGCCAGAGCTTGCAGCAGGAAATGGCAGTTACAGAACTGGGCTCCGGGATAGCAATGGGAATGATTGGATGCCACAGGAATAGAGAGCAGGACACTTAACCATCAGAAACAAATGGGTGCAGTAATGAGTGGCAAGGTCAGAATGGTAGCAGAGGGAGGCTGACCCATAGAGAACTATAAAGATGGTTAAGAAAGCCTGGCTTCCCTAGGGGCAAGTTAGATGTTAATGTATACAACCAGAAGAAATTAAGGCACCTCAATAAATAGTCATGATTCCTTGCCCAGTTTTTGGACCTGAGCCAGTTTTCATACTCTGATTGGAAAAGAAACTGAAGCGGAGTCACCAAAGACTAAGGACCCGCAACACCCCAGCAGGTGTATATAGTTAAGGTTCCCTCTGTCCTTTGTCAGAAGGACCTGTGACCATTTACTTGGGTAAGCATACACTGGGCAAAGGGGAATAACCAATCATTCTAAGGACTGTTTGACAAAGTTGACATTGATAACCTAGGACCCAAGGTGTGATCATGGCCCTCCTATTAGATGGAGGATACCATATGGAAACTGGGTAATATATGAAGTTCTGGGTTACATCCTCTCACAGTGCATCATTGGGTCCATGGTCATCCTTCAGTCTCCAAATGTATAATTAGAATGGACCTCCTTGGGAGTTGGAAAAAACCCACATTAGTTACTTGACCTGTGGCATAGCGGTCATAGTGTAAAAGGCTAAATAGAAGCCTCTGGACCTTCCTCCTTAACCCATCCTGGCCAAAAGAGAAAATGAAAAACAATATTGCATTCCAGGAGGAATGGCAGAAATAAATGGCACCCTCAAAGACTTAATGGATGCAGGAGTGGTAGCTCCTATCCTAAATACACTTGTTTTATTTACCAGTCTAGCTCTACAGAAACTAGATGCTAGAGGGTGACAGCAGACTACTGAAAACGCAACTAAGTAGAAGCTCCAGATGGAGCTGCAATGCCAGTTATGGTTTCTCTGCTAAAGCAGACTAATATGGTATCAGGTGCATGATATGCACTGTTGATCCAGTAAATGCATTCTTTCCCATCCTTTTCAGAATCAGTTCACATTAACTTGGTGTGTTAGTTTTCTAGGACTGCCATAACAAATTATTACAAACTAGGTGGCTTAAAACAACAGAAATTGATCCTCACAGTTCTGGAGGCCAGGAGTTGGAAATCAAGGTGTTAGTAAGATTGGTTCCTTCTGGGAGATCTGAGGAAGAATCTGTCTCATGCTCCTCTCCTAGCTTCTGGTGGTGGCTGACAATCCTTGGCATTCTTTGGCTTATCCTTTCAATCTCTGCTTCTGTCATCACATGGCCTTCTTCCCTGCGTGTGTCTCTGTGTGTGTCCTCTCCTCTTCTTATAAGGACACTCACCATTGGATTTAGAGCCCACTCTAATCCAATATAACCTCATCTTAACATGATTACAACTGCAAAGACCCTATTTTCAAATAAGGTCATAATCACAGGTACCAGGGGCTGGGACTTGAATACATCTTTTTCAGGGACACAATTCAACCCACTCTACTTGGGATGGACAACATTATGAAATACAGTGTTAGCCCAGGGCTAGCATAACTCCCACCATTTGTCAGAATATTGTCTAAAAGCAACTAGACCATCTGGATATCTTGCAGTAAAATCCACTGGGCCACAATACTGATGACAGCACATTAGTTAGACAAGATAAGCAAGAAGTAACAAGTATATTAGAGGACATGGTAAGACACATGCTCCAAAGAGTGAGAGAGAAACTTTATGAAAATTCAGGGCCTGCCTGATTGGTGAAGTTTTTAGGGTTCCAATGGTCTGAAGCATGCTAGGACATCCCCTGCAATGTAAAGATCGAAATATTGTTTCTCACAACACCCACCACTAAGAAGGAAGCACAACACCTGGTAGGAGGGCTTCTTCAGTTCTGGTGGTAGTATGTGCCACACTTGGGATACCAAGTGACATGGAAGGGTGCCAGCTTTCCATGGAGCCCCAGGAACAGACTTTGCAAGAGGTAAATCTCTGGTGCAATGAGCCCTGCTGTTTAGGCCAAGTGGCCCAGCAGACCCTGTAGAGTTAGATGTATAGTGGGAAAAGAAGTCGTGTGGAGTTTATGGTAAGCTCCAATAGGAGAATCATAACTTAGACTCCTAGGGTTCTGGAGTAAGGCCATGCAGTAAAAAAAATATGCACCTTTGAAAAGCAACTCCTAATGAGCTACGCATAGCACTGGTAGAGATGAAATACCATGGACTAGAGACATCAAGTGACTCTGTGGCCAGAACTGAGCACAGTCAATGGGCTCCAGCAGACCCAGGTCATAAGATCAGGTGGGCACAGAAGCAATCCATCAGAAAATGGATTCTCAGGATCAGGCATGAGCAGGATGGAGGACACAAATAAACTGCAAAAGCAGATGGCCCAGACTCCCATCTACCACCATTGCTGTGGAGCCTCTTCCTCAGCTCACACATATGACCACAGTGGGGAGGAAGACACCCCTGACGATTAGCAGACTGAAGAGGGAGAAGGGCAAGCTAGATCCATGGGTTGATCAGCACGGTATGTGGATGCAAGCTGAAAATGGATTGTGGGGGAAACAGCTGTGGCTCAAACAATTGAGCTCCCGTTTACTATATAGAGGACCCGGGTTCAATCCCTGGGACCTCCTGGTAAAAAAAAAAAAAAAAAAAAGGCGTCCCAGACCTGCACGGCGCAAAGAAGCACAGGCCCCCACACGGTGAAGTGACGCACTAAAAAGACGATGATGCAACCAGATAGAAAGAAAAAAAAAAGTATTGTGGCTGCATTACAGCCCACTCAGGGATGGCCCCAAAAGACAGCAGTGAGGGAAAATCCACTTAACGGGCAATTCTTCGGGTAGCACTCCTGGTTACGCACTTTTTGTGGAAGGACTTGTGACCCAAGGTAAGGGTTTATGCACACTTGCGGCAGTGGAACATGGCAGCTGGTTGGTCAGGGACCTGGAAGGAGAAATCTCAGAAGACAGGGGCAAAGAGGGGAGCCATGTGAACGGACCGATCTGAGTAGATACAGAGTTTGTCTTCCAGAGAGCATCCAATGCAAAAGAGGCATGAAATAACTAAGAGGACAAAACGACCTGGCCGATAGCAGTCAGCTAAACTCCATCCTCAGCACCTCAGTACACTATAATGGACTCTTGAATGGAGTGCTCATGGTAGAGATGGAGGCCTCACATGGGCCCAAGCGCAAAGATCCGCTGTACCAAGGCTCATCTGGCTACTGTTACCTCTGAGCGTGCTACCTGCCAGGTGTCCAGCGCTGATCCTCTGATTTGGTACAATCACTAGGACCTCTACCTCACACCATATACAAAAATTAACTCAAAATGGATCAAAGGCCCAAATAGAAGGGCTAAATCCATAAAACTCTTACAATTAAAAAAGAGGGGGAAATCTTCAGAACCTTGTATTAGGCGATGGACTCTTAGGTAGGACACCAAAGCATGAGCAACAAGAGAGAAAATGGATAAATCGGACTTCATCAAAATTAAAAACCTTTTGAGGGGAGCGGATGTAGCTCAGTGGCTGAGCACCTGCTCCCCATGTACGAGGTCCTGGGTTCAATCCCTGGCACCTCCTAAAAAACAAAACAAAAAAACCCTCTCCTTTTGCCCCAAGCGAGGACAATCTAGGTCCAAAAATGCTGTCTCTTCTCCCCCACCGAGGATGAGGACCCCACGTAAGCCCCCTAAATAAATGCTCATTACTCACCAAGCTGGATTTGCCCGAGTCTTTCTTTGGTCTGATGTATCCCCCTCAGTCTGGGAAGCTGTCGTCTTTTACGTGGCTCCTTGCCATACTCAGAACATCACTTATACGAAATACCTAGGATAAGCAAATTTATAGAAAAAGAAAGTAGATTACAGGTTATTAGGGGTTGGGGTTTGGGGAGGGAGAGAATTATTGCTTAATGAGTTTCTGTTTGGGGTGATGAAAAGTTTTGGTAATGGATAGTGGTGACGGAAGCACAATATTGTGAAAGTAGTTAATATCACTCAAATAATACTTGTGAAAGTGATTAAATTGGGAAAGTTTGTGTTGTATATATTTTACCACAATAAAAATTTCTTCAAAAAAAAAAAAAAGAGGTGAAATAAAGACTTTTCAGACAATCAAAAGCTACAAGAATTCATTGTCAGTAGACCAGCATTACAAGAAATGTTAGAAGAAATTCTTTAGGCAGAAAGAACATGATACTACCTATGTGCCAGGTGTGCGTGGAATCTCGGTGGAGCTGCAACTCCTCCCCTACAGCTCAATGGACTCATCCAAGTCACCTGGCGAGGAGACAACGATGGGCAATGGCCAGCCCAGGGAATGGAGAGGGCCTGCCTCTGCAGGCAGGATCATCCCACCCACCATATCCATGGGATATAAGCCCTCTCTCACTTGGAGGTGGAGTGGACATCACCATCCCAGTCCCCTCAGGATTAAGGGAAGAACTATGGACTAGAGTGGACTTGATGGTATTCTGTTGTTCACATATGGTGATTCTAGCAATGGAAGAAATTATAACAATGAGGTGGAGCCAGTGGCCACTTGACACTTTTGGGGCAGGGAGGGGACGAGCAGTTGAACTACAGGGGCTTCTTTGGGATTTGGAGGTTGTCCTGAGTACCGTTGTGGCAACGGATGTAGGCCATTTTAAATCAGCACACACCACTCAGAACTGTGTGGGAGAGAGTGTGGTCTACGGTGTGAACTGTGGTCTATGGTTGGTGGCAAGGCCCCAGGATGTGTAAGTCCATTGAGGGTGGTGGGCCAGACTTGTGGGAGATGTTTGTGTGGGATGTGGTGGGAGGTGTGGGAGGTGGGCAACATGCGAATCCCAGTGGGTTCCGTGTAATATTTTGGGTAATCTAAGCACCTCTTAAAATATATATATATATATATAAATAACATTTTTGTAAGCAAATGCATATATATGCATATGTATTTATATATCATTTTACAAATATTGGTATGTATTGTGAAAATTTTTATTTTTACCCACAATAAAAAAGAAAGAAAGAAAGAAAGAACATGATAGCAGATAGATCTGGGTCTACAAATAGAAATGAATGGAGCTGGGGTCGGATGTGGCTCAACTGGTTGGGCGTCCGTCTCCCATATGGAGGGACCCGGGTTCGATCCCTGGGACCTCCCGGTAAAAAAAAAAAAAGAAAAAAAAAGAAATGAATGGAGCTGAAATGGTAAAAATGAGGTTAACGAGAAAATACACTATTATTTACTTCTAATTCTTTAAAACATAATTGAGGGGAGCAAATGTGGCTCAAGAAGTTGAGCGCCTGCTTCCCACATGGGAGGTCCCAAGTTTGGTTCCCAGTGCCTCCTGAAAACAAAAAGAGCAAATAGCAAACAAATGATAAAACCATCTCAGGGCAGATGTGGCTCAAATGGTTGGGCATCCGTCTCCCGTATGGGTTTGATCCCTGGGACTTCCTGGTAAAAATTAAAAAAAAAAAAAAAAAAAAAAAAAAAACATCTCAGAGCAGCCAATGTGGCTCAGTGGTTGAGCACCGCTTCCCACATGCGAGGCCCCAGGTTCAATCTCCAGCCCTGGTACTGCAAAAAAAAAAAAAAATCCACAAAAACCATAATTGCCTGTGGTAAACAGAAGAATTCTCCCCCACCCAAAGCCCAAAGATGTCAGTGTCTTAATCCCTGGGAATATTATACAAAGGACTTTGCAGATGTGATTAAGTTACGGATCTTGAGATGGGGAGATTACCCTGGATATCCAGATGCACCCAATGTAATCATAAGAGCCCTTATGGGTGCAAGAGGGAGGGAACTAAACATCTCCTTCTCTAAGGAGATATGATGGTGGAAGCAGGGGTCAGAGTTAGAGAGAAATTTGAAGGTGCTCCACTGCTGGAGCACGGGGTCATGACCAAGGAGTACAGGTGGTCTACAGAAGCTGGAAGGGACTAGGTAACGGACTCTCCCTTAGAGCCCCCAGAAGGTATCCAGCCCTGCCAACATCTTGATTTTTATCCCAGTGAAATCCATTTTGCACTTTTTACCTCCAGAATTGTAAGAAAACAAACTTGTGTTTTTGTTTTTGTTTTTGTTTTTAAAGATTTTATTTATTTATTCATTTATCACCCCCTTGCTGCTTGTGCTCGCTGGGTCAGCTAACCACGCCGTGCGGGCGGGCTTGCCTTCACCAGGAGGTCCTGGGAACAAAACCCGGAGCCTCCCATATGGTAAACGGGAGCCCTACTGATTGAGCCACAGCCGCTTCCTTTGTGTTGTTTTAAATCACCATTTTTGTGGCAATTTTTTATGGCAGCAATAGGCAACATTGACCGTATCAGCACAAATGTACCAATGTATTATGATTTTTTAATACAGAGAGAAGGAGAATGTATGACAACAGTAGCAAAAAGGATGGAAAGGAGAAAATGGACGTATACTATTGTAGGTTTCTTTTAAAAGCTGAAGGTAGCCTGAAAAGTTAAAGATATATATTACAAACTCTTGAGTAGTAATTGTAAGATTTTTTAAGGTATAACTTATAAGCCGAGTAGAGATAAAAATGGAATCATAACAAAACTTTCAATTAATCCCAAAGACAGGTGGAAAGAGGAAAAAATAAACAAAGAACAGATGGGACAAATAGAAAATAACTAGCAAGATGGTAGATTTGAATCTAACTATGCTAATAATTACACTCTCCCCTAATTAAATGGCAGACTCTATCAGATTGAATAATTAAAGCAACAACTATATGCTGACCATAAGAAAATCAATTTATTTTTAAAGACATGTATAGGTTAAACATAAAAATATGAAAAACACCCTTCAAATACTAATAAAAGGAAAGCTAGAGTGGTTATATTAAGTCCAGAGAAGTAGACTTCAGATAGAGAAATGTTACCAGAGAGAGGGACATTATATAATGATAAAGGGGTTAATTCATTAAGAGAACATAGTAATCCTGCATGTATAAGCACCTAACAACAGCTTCAGAGTATAGAAGGCAAACTTTAATAAAATCTACAGGAGAAATTGAAATCATCACAATTGTTACTGGAGACTGAAACACTCTCCTCTCTCAGTGATTGATATGACAAATAGACAGAAAATCAGCAAAGATATAGAAGACATGCACGGAACTCAGGTAGCTTGTGGATAATTTTCTGCTTTGATTATGCGTGAAGAAACTGAAAAAAAAAAACACTTTAAAAACAGTATAGTTTCTTTGATAATAGTATCAATCTATGTAAATTAGCAACTAAGTTATCTGGAAAATGTTTGAAACTCACCTTACAAGCTAACCACCTTTTGAAAATTGAACACTGTTGAATCTTTAAGGAAGTAATCCCTCCATTTCCACTTTATTTTAATCATTCAAGATAAGATCAGTCTAATTTTGGGTTAACAAGATGGAATTATTCTGTAAATTATGGAATTTCTCTTCTCATTCAATAGTGTATATTTAGTATAAGATAAAACAAAATTTTAAATTCAATAGTGGGGGATACATTGAGCAGATACATTGAGTCAGGTTATTTACTTTGTATGGTCCTATATTAGGGAATCTTAATTTATTTAGCTCGGGATAAATTTGACCAAATATATTTGCTGTCATCTTTCTTTTTCATACATTGCCTTTAATAATCTCTGTATATTGTGACATCTGCACACCAATGTTCATAGCCACATTATTCATCATTGCCAAAAGTTGGAAACAACCCAGGTGTCCATCAACAGATGAATGGATAAACAAACTGTGGTCTATTCACACGATGGAATATTATGCAGCTGTAAGAAGAAATGAAGTCATAAAGCATATGGCAACATGGATGAATCTGGAGGACATTGTTGAGTGAAGCAAGCCAGACAAAAAGGACAAATACTGTATGAATGCATTATTATGAATCAAATATATTGTGTAATATATTGTTTGATCCACACACACAAAAAAACAAAAAAACAAACAAAAACCAAAACAAAAAAATTTACATGTATCCATTACATTTAATTGAGAAATGTATGTATTTATTCATCTGTGTTTACTTTTTAGTTTTTTATTGCTTATGTTTTCAATTATTAAATGTACAAAATAAAGTTAAAAAAAAAAAAAAACAAGAAGTTGTTTCTGGGTAACAGGGTGATGTGGCAGACCAGGGGCAGGGGACAATTTCTGGGAAAACTGTTATAGATTTTTTTTTCTCCAAAAAGTTTTTATTTATTTTTTTATTTTTATTTTTTATTTTTTATTTTTTTATTTTTTTAAAGATTTTTATTTATTTATTCATTTATCCCCCCTTTGCTGCTTGTGCTCGCTGGGTCAGCTAACCATGCAGTACGGGCGGGCTTGCCTTCACCAGGAGGCCCCGGGAACTGAACCCGGGGCCTCCCATATGGTAAACGGGAGCCCCACTGATTGAGCCACAGCCGCTTCCCTCCAAAAAGTTTTTAAAGATTTATTTTTTTAATTTATCTTTCCCCACCATCTCATTGTTTGTACTTACTGTGCCTGTTTGTCTTCTTTGTTTCTTTAGGAGGCACCGGGACCCGAATCTGGGGCCTCTGATGTGTGAGAAAGACACCTAATCTCTTAAGCCACCTCTGCTCCTTGCTTTGTTATATCTCGTTATGTTTTTCCTCTTGCGCCTCTTGTTGCGTCATCTTGTAGCATCAACTTGCCACGGCTGTCCATAGAGCCAGCTCGCTGTCTTCTTTAGGAGGGACTGGAACTAAACCATGGACCTCCCATGTGGTAGACAGGAGCCCAGTCGCTTGAGCCACATCCACTTCCCATTAGACTATTTATCTTACCCCACTATCCATAAAGACAAATGCCACCAGAACTCCTGTTCTCTTGTACCTGTTTCAAGTGCTTTCAGATCAAATCTCAGCCATATTGGGTGTACATCTTGTGCATGAGCTGCAGGAGAGCAATTATAATTAAATAAGGCCTTCCTGCCTTCACAATAAGTGGTCATGTGTCTAAAAATCCATTAAAGAAGTTTTAGGGTTTTAGAAGCAAAAAAGCTAAAGTACATTTGGCATTACTGGGGACCAATAAAAAGAGGACTATTTAGAGAGTGGATGTAGTTCAATGGTTGAGAGCCTGCTTCCCATGTACGAGGTCCCGGGTTCAATCCTTGGTGCAATTAAAAAACAAGAAAAAAAAAAAAGTCTATCCAGTAAGAATAATAAAAATAGTTAAATAAACACACATTATTTATGCATCTACAAAAAACATCTGGGCCGAGTTTTCAGGAACTTCATTTAAGCCTCAGAAATGTTGTTCTCAGAAAAGGCAACTTTGTCTACAAGGGAGAAGGAAGGCATGATGGAGACATTTTTTCTTAATTTGTCTGTATTGCCACACATACCACCTTATCATTATTTGACATGTAGTGTGTACCAATTCTGCAGTAAAAAATCATCTTTAATTTTAAGAAATCTAATATTTCTAAGTTTAGTACCCTGTTCAATTTCATACTATAATTTGAACTTGGGGCATTTTCCTTGAACTGTGATAGAAAACTTTTTGGTTTCAAAATGCTCTCTCTCTTTCTTTTTTTTCAAAACGTCATTTGCAAAAAAAAAAAAAAAAAAAAAAAAAGTCATTTGCAAATGCAGAAACTCTAAAGGTTAGCACAATATGATGTAGATTAATTTTACTTGATCAAGGTTTTAGCATATTCATTTAAAATTTTTGAGGACTTGAAAAATTAAAAGAGCTATCCTGCCTTCAAGAAAGAGCAATGCTGGGAAAGGATAAAATGTTTTTTAAAATGCATATCATGCCTAACTCCTGCTGAATGCACAAGATAATACTTCACTGCGGAATACTAAAGAGCTGTTTTCCATTGCTTTCCATTGTATGTCGAATGAAGAGCAGTTATTTTACTCAAAGTGTTCCCACTTAGTGGTAATGCTAAGTAAGACCACATTTCCTTCAACATTTAGCATGCAACCCTTAGAAGAGTAATGTGGTTTTCCTCTGCTGTCAATACTTAGGGATTACATAAGTGTTTGGAAATAAGATCTCCCTCTAAGATTTAGATGATAACAGCAACATATTCTAAACCAGAGTGGATAATCAGATACATAACGGCTCCCCTGCTAACAACATCTGACCATAAGAAGGTAAGCTGCTAGAGGGCAACTTTCACAACTAGTTTACAACTAAACCCCCAATATCCACAACAGTGCCAGTGCAATATAAGGCAACAGTCCACAAGACCACCCTTGATTCCGACACCTACTGCAAGTTCAGGGGTGTCCAAGACTATCTTTAGAGTCAATAATTTGCCAGAAGCTGTTATGCTCGTGGTTACAGTTTATGGCAGTGAAAGGCTACAGATTAATGCCAGCTAAAGGAAGAGAACATGGGGCAGAGTCCAGGAATGGTCTAAAACAGAGTGTCCAGTTGTCCTTTCACAGTGGAGTCATGGATAGTGCTTCTCTCCTGGGAACTATGTGTGACATTACACATGGAGTATTGCCAACCAGGGAAGCTCATCCAGCGTTGGTGTCCAGAGTCTTTATTGGGGCTCCATCACATAGACATGGTCAACTGCCCCCATAGTTGACTTCCTTCTCGAGCCCCTCCAGAGGATGAACTAATACTGTGTCATCCAAAGCCCGTCCCATAAATCATATTGTTAGATTATCTGATGTGGCCCAAGGTTCCAGATAAACAGGAACACTTTCATCAGGCATGTTTTTCCAAGGGCTTAGAGATTACTTTCCAGGAGTAGATAGATGGCAAAGGCACATAGTTATAAAATTTCCAAACTTTGAAGAAAAACTAGATGACTTTAACCTAACAAAATTTAAGGCATATAACTAAAGAAAAAAATGATAATCATGGAAGCTAGAAAAATGAGAGTCACAGAAGCACACTTTGGTGTTGGGTGTGGGAGAGAGAAACTTAGCTAATTGAATTCAAGTGTTCTTGGCCTTTAGGCAACACCATCCTACCATGGAAATGGAAACAGGAATTATAGTCAAAAATCCATGATCCCAGCAAGCGGATATGGCTCAAGCAGTTGAGTGCCCACCTCCTACATGGGAGGTCCCGGGTTCGGTTCCTGGTGCCTCCTAAAGAAAAAACAGCTAATGAGCAGACAAGGAGCAAAAAACAATGAGCAGACAATGAGCAAACAATGAACAAACAGACAAGGGAGCAAAAACCCATGATCCCTTTGTTAGGAACACTTCTAGCATAAAGTTGAGACAGTATGCAAAAATAATCTAAAAACATATAACCAGGGAAGCGGCTGTGGCTCAATCAGTAGGGCTCCCGTTTACCATATGGGGGGCCCTGGGTTCGGTTCCCGGGGCCTCCTGGTGAAGGCGGGCCCGCCCGCACGGCGTGGTTGGCTGACCCAGCGAGCGCAGGCAGCGGGGGGGGAATAGATGAATAAATAAATAAAATCTAAAAAAAAAAAAAAAAAAAAAAAAAACATATAACCAGTGTGAATATTCTCGCTGACCTGATTTTGTGATAATCAGGGTAGGCTAAACATTCCCTATATTAGAAACCATGCTTGTGTCCCCAGACCTAGTTTTTCTCCCTAGGTCTGGCTTTTAGAATGCTGGTGATAAACTAAGCCTGATTTATTATATGACCATTTTGTATGGGAAATGACTGTAACTCTAGGTATCTTTGGTCAACCTTAAGAGATATAGCAGGGGGATGGATGTGACTCAAATGGTTGGGTGTCCATCTCCCATATGGAGGGACCTGGGTTCGATCCCCAGGATCTCCCAGCAAAAATTTAAAAAGAAAAATATAGAAGGTGCATGGGCCATCAGGCCCTGTACACGGGTGTGCTGCCAGGCCCTGCAAGTGGGTGAGCTCCCAGGCCCCATGAGTGGGTGAGCCACCAGGCCCCGTGCGCAGGTGCACCATCAGTCCCCACAAGCCATGCAGCAAGATGATGACATAACAGGAAAGTGACACAAGGGAGAGCCAAGGCAAGACGCACCGAAAAACCAGGAACTAAGGTGGCGCAGGTGGTAAGACGCCTCTCTCCCACATCCGAGGTTCCGAGGATCGAATGCCAGTGAAGACAGGAGGAGAAGGATGAGAAGAGAGGGCAGGAAACGGACACAGAGAGTTGCCCAGCAAATGGAAACAAAAACAGCAAAAACGAGGTCGGGGGGGAGGGATAAAAGTAAATAAATAAATAAATCCTTTAAAAAAAAAAAAAAGATATAGCAGCGAGGCAGATGTGTCTCTCTCCCATATGGAGGGACCTGGGTTCAATTCCCGGGACCTCGTGGTAAAAATTTAAAAAAAGAAATATAGAAGGTGCGTGGGCCACCAGGCCCTGTGCATGGGTGCGCTGCCAGGCCCACCGAGCCATGCAGCAAGGTGATGACGTAACAGGAGAGTGACACAAGGGAGAGCCAAGACAAGATGTGCCAAAAAAACAGGAACTAAGGTGGCACAGGCGGTAGGATGCTTCTCTTCCACATCACAAGTCCCAAGGATCGAATCCTGGTGAAGACGGGAGGAGAAGGATGAGAAGAGAGGACAGGAAACAGACACAGAGAGTTGCCCAGCGAATGGACACAAAAACAGCAAAAATGAGGTGGGGGGGGAGTAAAAATGGATAAAAGTAAATGAATTAAAAAATAATAATAGGGTGGGTTGGGAGGAAAATATAGCAAATGTAAGGTATGGTCTATAGTTAGTACTAATATTTTTACGATATTCTTTCATAATTTCTAACAAATGTTTCACAACAATGCAAGGTATTGGTGGTGGGGTGATGTGTGGGAGCCCTGTATGATGTTATGCATGTTTGTCTTGTAAGTTCACAGCTTTCACTATATACTTATTGTTTATGTATGTTCATGTATGAATGATATACTTCAATAAAATTTTTTTAAAAATAAAGCTTATTGCAAAGAAGAAGGAAAAAAACCCATATAACCAGTTCTCCTTGGTCTGTCCCTATGCCCAACGGCAGAGTTCTGATGATGATTTAACTTACCATTGATAAGGTATTATTTCAAAATAACTCTTGGGAAGCAGATGTGGCTCAAGTGACTGGGCTCCCATCTATCATATGGGTTCGATTCCCGGGGCCTCCTGGTGAAGGCAAGCTGGCCCAGGCAGCGGAGAGCTGGCACAGCAAGATGACGCAGCAAAGGGAGATGAAGAGGAGAGACAGTGAGAGACGCAGCAGACCAGGGAGATGAGGTGGCTCGGGCAATTGAGTGCCTCTCTCCCACGCCAAAGGTCCCAGAATCGGTTCCTGGTGCCTCCTAAAGAGAAAAAAAAAGCAGACATGAAAAGAGCACAGAACGAATGGACACAGACAGCAGACAGCGAGCAAAAAAAAAAAAAAAAAAAAAAACAAGAAGGGAGGGAGAGAGGAAAAAAATGACTTGTGCAAACAAAATGAACACATATCAAAGATTTTATTCAACTTATTAATATGAATTAACTTATTAATTCATGAGTGAACAAGTAAGATGTTAAAACTAGTTTGAAGAGCAACTAGGAAGTTTATGTGAGGACAATTGCTAGATAGATACAAAACTGGTTAATGTCCAACAGGGCCATACACTGTAATGTTTTGGGGTTATCTGTTTTATCAGACAGGAATTATTTTCATCTCTAAAGGACAAAAATGTATAAATTAATCTCTGCTCCTACAGAATTTTAAATAGCCCCAACAGTAGACAGCCAAGCTCATCACTGTACTGGAAGAAAATCCAGTAATCTATTTTACTATTTCCAATTTTTAGATACTTCTTCTGACATCATATGTCTGATGAGAGGATGGGTTGATCATGTGGGTTTTCTGAATGACAGTTAAATTTCTCATTAGTAATCAATAAATGATCATTCTAGTTTTTTTTTTTTTTGCTGCAAAAAGCTTTATTGTTTACATTTGGTTCAGGGCTTGTTAGAAGGCTACAAGATGGCAGTTAGAAAGAAAAATGTCTCCTGGCTGGAGGGGCTCAGGCAGAAGCCTGGATGCCTGGGGAATAGAGGGGGTTCCCCCGCCATGGCCTCTGGGCTCTGGAGGCTCCTAGTCGTCCTTGAGGGTGAGCCTTTCGAAGAGATACTCGCCCAGCCCGGCCTGCGAAGGTTGGTCAGGTGGTCGCCTATCTTCTTGATCAGTTTCACCTCCTCGTCTAGGAAATGGTTCTCCAGGAAGTCACAGAGATGGGGGTCTGTGTTGGCAGATCCCAGGGCATGCAGATCCAAAAGGGCCTGGTTCAGGCTCTTCTCCAGGACCAGGGCAGCTTCCATGGCGTCCAGGGTTTTACCCCACTCGTCTTTGGATGGCTTCTGCACGTCCTGGGAGAGGGCGTGGTCGCCGCGCTGGTTTTGCATCTTCAAGAGATGCTCGGCGCCCTCGCGCTTCTCCTTCGCCAACTCGCGGAAGCAGTGGTCCACGCCCTTCAGGGCCACATCGTCGCGGTCGAAATAGTAGCCCAGAGAGAGGTAGGTGTAGGAGGCCTGCAGCTGCAGGTTGACCAGGTGGTTAACAGAGGCCTCCACTTCGGCGGAATAGTTCTGACGGATCTGGGAGGTCGTGGCTGGTCGACAGTGAGGAGCTAACCACAAAAAACGGTGTTAGCTGGTCCTGGAAGCTAGGGGATGGCCCAGAAGTTGGTCCCAAAAGTTGCAACTTGAGAATCAGCTGGAAGGTGGTCGATGCTGAAGAGAGGTGGGGACTAGGCCCCGGGTCTGTTCCGTTCAAACACTGTTGAAGCAAGAGACAGATTCGCGGGACCGCAGGGCGCGCTGTGTTGATCATTCTAGTTTTATACATGAGTGGTGTAAGCTTCTTAATTTATAGTCATCGCTGGGAGATGACTCTGTTCCTATCTGCTGGAAACATTGGCTTTTGGACTTGACCCCTAGAAAACTCAGCAAGGTAACAAATGTGATCCCATGAAGTCGTTCTTGTTAGACAGCTTTTTGCCTTCTCCCCAGCCCTATGGATTGAATTGTTTTCCCCCAAAATATATGTTCAAGCCCTAACCCCTGGTCCCATGAACATGACCCTGTTTAGAAATAGGGTCTTTGAAGATGTTCTTAGTTAATCTGAGGCCAAACTGGATTAGACAGAGAGGGGGGGGGTGGGGGGGAACACTATGGATTGCCTTCAAACCAGCAGAAGCTGGAAGAAGCAAGGAACGGATCCTGTCCTACAGACTTGAAAGTCAGCGCGGCCTTGCTGTCACCTTGATTTCAGACTTCTGGCCGCCGCAACTGTGAAATAATAAATTTCTGGTTTTTTAAAGCCATGCAGTTTATGGGACTCTGTTACAGCAGCCCTGGGAAATTGACCTGCCCTAACGACAATCCTCCCAAAATTGTTGTATTTAAGAGAGAAGAGAGCCTTTTTCTTATCTTGAACTTAGACAACTTCATTTTGGTCTTGACCTTTTTTTTTTTTTTTTAGGAGGTGCGGGGATCGAACCCAGGACCTTATATATGAGAAGCAGGCACTCAACCACTTGCGCTACATTAGTTCCCTGGTCTTGACCATTTTTTTTCAGATCTTGAAAGAAAATGCTCAATCACTTAAGTACTTCTCCAGTTTTTGAGGTACATTTGTATTGTTAAAATAAGTTTGCTAAACTTCAATTACTATGTACTGTTTGATGATATATTCAAGCAAACTACTTACTCGAAGTCCTTCTAAGTAAAATCAATTGTCAGGCAGGAAATTAGATAGAAGTGAATATAAAACCCTTGTGTCTTTGTAAGGAAGTTAGTTTCCTTCCCATGTGATGACTATCACTAATTTCCTTCCTGGTTTTTAAATTCCCATGCTATTTGTGAATGTTTACAGCAGGGTTGTATGTTCAGCAAAATAGTGGCTAGTTGCATTCCAGTGCTCCTTATGTGAAAAGCATTTTCAATCTGGATTAAAACACTTTGTTTGTCACAGGAGTTCAAGCACAACTTGGCAGATTTGCATTAGATGCCATGTATTTTGAGATGTTATCATGCTGAAATGTGCATGTTTATGATCTTTGTGCTTCTCTTATAAACGGTAAACTGTCAAAACTATTTTCCCGGGGTGGGGAGGAAGGAACAGTTAAGATCTAATGGGGTATTTAGTGGTCATGGGAAAGGTTTTTCATTACCTTACAGTAATGGACACAGGACATGGTAAATATCATCAAAACTTATTAAACGGTATTGTCTAAATTGTAAACTATACTGTAAGTCATTGACAATGTTTAGTTGCTATATTTTGCTATCTGTATAACAGTTATAACAATGCTAACATCCAAAAAAAAAAAAAAAACAAACTATTTTCCTAGGGGAAGCAGCTGTGGCTCAATTGGTTGGGCTCCCATTTACCATATGGGAGGCCCCGGGTTCAATTCCTGGGACCTCCTGGTGAAGGCAAGCCGGCCCGCGCGGCACGGTAAGCTGATGCAGCAAGATGACTCAACAAAGGGAGACAAGCAGACCCAGAAAAACGTAAAAGCAAATGAACACAGCAAGCACAAGCAGCAAGGGGCGGATAAATAAATAAAAATAAATAAATCTTTAAAAAAAAAAAAAAAAAAAAACTATTTTCCTTGGCATCCTGGAGATTTGTAACCAAACCATCTAGCTCTGTCACTCAAAGTGAATTTAAAGGAAGAGAACTGCTGAGAGATGTTTTCATTTCTTTCTTTCAGATACACATGGAAGCACTGGGAGAATCACCTTGTTGTTTTCAAATCTTACGTCTGATTGTATTTCCAGTCACTTTTGCAAGAAAACACTTGGAACCTTAACCCAGGCAAACAGAACCAAGTTGAGGTAATTAAGCATCAAGCCACCCAGGGAAGAACCCCACAGAGAATCTGGACTCGGGCATCCTCCCTGTCATTTTACTAATGTGGAAGGTCATTTAGTAATGGTGAGTTTGCTCTACTGTTGTGGAATCTGAAAAAAGAAATACACAAAAAGAGAGAGATTTTCTCTCCCTAGTTCCAGAAGCCTTAGTGTCTGCTCTCTTTTTCCTAAGTGGGTTGAGAAGAGAAGTTATGGGCTGCTATCTCCCCCACCCCAGGATTTGTTGAGGAATGATGGGTTTATCAAGGGAGATAGATGTTGGGGTTGGAGAGTGAGCTATGTGTGGGAGGGGGGGAAGAGCAGAACTCCATCTCCCAGGAGAGAGGTATTGACTTCTCAGAGGCAGGAGAAGGGGTCGGTGTTGTCACATTCTTGGTGTCCCCCAGATTTGTGCTGCCCTCCCATGAAGCACCCAGGCTGGGGTGGCGTGGGGTCAAGTGGGGTGGGGTGAACATGTCCCCCTTAGAAGCAGCAGGCTGGGCCTGGCCTAGAGGGGCTGGAGCGACCCATTCCAAACAGCCCCCGAGGGCTTGCCTGTGCCCCTTGCAGCCTGCAGGCCAGGCCCCTTCTTGGTTTTTGAGTTGAGCAAGCTCAAGTTCTTACACTTACTGGAGAAGAGAGGGAGAACATCCCCAGAACTGACCAGTTTTGGAATTTCTTGTTTATCTTGTGCAATAGAGGAGGCCTCACTGAATATCAAGTAATTTAGAAAAAAATCAAAAAGTAGAATGCTGTCAGACCTGCGGGTGGGAGCCCGATTTACAGCTACACTGATAGGGAGAGCCAGAGCTGTGCCAGGCAGTGCCAGCCTCCTCACCTGCCCGCCTCGCTCTAAGACCTCGAATTCTCTGACCAATTAACCACATTATCGATGGGTCTTACATGTTGTTGTTGTTTTAAACCGCAGTACCAGGGTCATCAGAGAGTGTTTCCTCCAAACTTAAAAATCTACTGCCGCCCCGATCCCCGCACCCCCTTCCCATGCCGACTCTGGACCTCTGATTCTGGGGGCCCAGATCACTAATCTCACACCCGGGTGCTGCGGCCAGAGCTGGAGGCTGAAAAGGGGCTGCATCTGGGTCCCTCGTGGTCACTGCATCCCCGAGCTTGGCGTTTTATTCCTTCTCTTACAGTTGTAAGGAACACACTGTCTCAAGCTCCTTGAAATGGGGGGAGAGGGTGTGTTAGGGTTGCAGGCGGGGCACTGAAGGACGAGGGGTCTGCACGGGGCCGACGCTCTTCATCTTTGCTGGCGGCGGGGTCGCCATCTCCCAGTCCCCGAGGCTGGCACTGTGTGATGGCTGTGTTCTTGCTAGACGCTGGCTCCTTCCCCCTTCTATTCTGCATATCTTTTCATTTTTATCTTAAAATTGTGGTAAATACATATAACAAAAATTTCCATTTTGACCATTTTTTATGTGTACAATTCAGTAGCATGAATTACATTCCAGCGTTATACAACCACCACCTCTATCTAGTTTCAAAACATTTTCATGGCCCCAAAAGCAACCCCCGTAGCCATAAAGCAGTTGTTCCCCATTGCCTTACCCCCAGGCCTGGCAACCACCCATCTGCTTTGTGTCTTTATGTATCTGCCTCTTCTGGATATTTATTATAAACGGAATTGTACAATGTGCCACTTTGTTTCACTTAGCGTAATGTTTTTGATGTTCATCTACGTTGTAGCATGTATCAGTATTTGAAGAAATATTCCTTTTCATGGCTGAATACTATTGCATTGTATGGATATAACACAATTTGTTTATCCAGTTGATAGTCATTTCGGTTGTTCCCGCCTTTTGACTCTTGGGAATAGTGCTACCCTGAACATGCGTGGACATGAATTTATTTTGAGTCCATGTTTTCAATTCTTTGGACTATTTAACTATGAGTATAATTGGTGGGTCATATGGTAATTCTATGTTTAATTTTTTGAGGAGCCACCAAATTATTTTCACAAAGGTGAACCACCTGCATATCTTTTCAGCCTCTAATCTCATTTTACTCTCACTTTTTGATTCTCCATAATTCAGACTTGCCTACTACACTTGCAGCATATGTCAGCCTTGCTGTTGTCTGTTAGCATGGTCTTGTTTTTCTATTGGACTTATACTACTATTTGCCTCCTTTGTTTCCTGGCAACATATATCCTGTTCATAATATGTGTTTAGCCACAATTCTTAAATTGAATTAGCTGAATAACTTAGTCCCCACCTTTTCTCCTTCAGTGTTGGTCTTGAAGGGAAATAAAGATAGGATGGGGTGGGTGAGTTTAAACCTGATTAATTCAGACTGGCTGTTCACATTGAATAAATTCTAGTTAGTCTTTTGTTCTACTCCCACGTTGTTCATATAGGAAAACTATTAACCTGGTAGCAACAAAGAAAAAAAAGTAATACTCTGGGCTAGAAAATCATTAAGTCCTAGCTATATATCTCTGGGATACTTGAGGTTAGTATTGTTTTTATGTTCACATTAGTTTCCCCCCCTTGCTGCTTGTGCTCGCTGGGTCAGCCAACCACACTGTGCGGGCAGGCCTGCCCCCACCAGGAGGCCCCGGGAACCGAACCCAGGGCCTCCCATATGGTAAACGGGAGCCCTACTGATTGAGCCACAGCCGCTTCCCATAGTGAAGAATTTAAAGCAGATTTACACAAGGAACATTGTAAGGGGGGGGATAAATGAATAAATAAATAAAATCTTAAATAAAAAAAATAAATAATAAATAAATAAATAAATAAATTCTTCACTATACCCCAGATTTGGTTAACATACAGGTCAAAATAAAACAGAAAGTGTGTAATTAAAAAAAAATGTCTCCCAGCACTGGCTCCAAGCCAACCATCCCCCCAAGGTCCAGGTCCTAGTCCAGGCCCTCCCACATGACTTGGCCAATGGGGCATCAGCAAATGTCACAAAAGCAGAGGCTCAAAAACTGCTTCTGCAGTGGGTCTTATGCTCCTGGATCATTGCTGGGCTGGAGAGGATGAGGTGTCTTAGCTATCCCAGCTTAGCCTAGCTCCCACCTGACCTGCAGCTGAATGTGGCCATATATATGAGTGAGCCCAGGTGAGCCCAGCAAAAGAATCATTCAGCCAGCCCATCAAATGCAAAATAACGAATTGTTGTTGACACAATAAATTATTAGGCTATTTTGTTATGCAACAAAAGCTAACTGAAATATTGTACTTACTGAGTAAATTAATTTTTTACTTAGCTCTAATGTTAATCTTCAGAAAATTACACACAAATCCTTGCCTCCAAATATTTTTTTAATCCCTGGCATTCATGCTTCTTCATTAGGATATTTTCTTTTCTTTATAAATACAAAAAAATATATAAAACAAATCAAGTGATACAAGAAGGTATAAAATGAAAAGAAAGTATCCCATCCCTTGCCCCCAGTCCCTCACCTCTCCAAAGGAAAACACCTTTAACAGTTTCTTGAATATACAAGCATATAGTGGATCCCATTGTTTGCCTACCCAGTATTCATTCTACTCCCACGAGGAATGTGACTCCCATCCCCAACCTCAGCATTTCATTTCAGTTAGATCCTATGCTGGCCCAATCAAACCAACGGGAAAGTGTTTCTATTCTATAGTTAGGGGCTAGGTGCTCTCTCTTTCCTGCTGAATGAGAACCTGGAAGCAGACACTCCAGGCACCAATGGAAGCTATCATGTGACCAGAGAACTGTCTTAAGAGAAAGATGATACTGAAGATAGTAGGGAAGAGAAATGGAAAGGATTTGAGTTCTTGATGACATCTTGGAGTTGCCAATTAGACTGTTTCAGTTTGCCAAAGGGCTGCCAATGCAAAGTAACAGAAATGTATTTATAAAGGGTAATTATTCTGTGAATATTCTCGCTGTCCTGATTTTGTGATAATCAGGGTAGGCTAAACATTCGCTATATTAGAAACCATGCATGTGTCCCCAGACCTAGTTTTTCTCCCTAGGCCTGGTTTTTAGAATGCTGGTGATAAACTAAGCCTGATTTATTATATGACCATCCTGTATGGGAAAAGACTGTAACTTTGAGTATCTTTGGTCAACCTTAAGAGATATAGCAGGGGGACGGATGTCGCGCCGGTGGTTGGGTGTCCATCTCCCCAATGGAGGGACCTGGGTTCTATCCCCAGGACCTCCCGGAAAAAATTTTTAAAAAAGAAAAATATAGAAGGCACATGGGCCACCAGGCCCCGTGTGCGGGTATACGGCCGGGCCCAGCGAGCCATGTAGCAAGATGCCTTAACAGGAAAGTGACATTAGGGAAAGCCAAGATAAGACGCACCGAAAAACCAGGAACTAAGGTGGCACAGGCGGTAGGACTCCTCTCTCCCACGTCGGAGGTTCCGAGGATTGAATCCCAGTGAAGACAGGAGGAGAAGGATGAGAAGAGAGGACAGGAAACGGACACAGAGTCACGCAGCGAATGGACACAGAAACAGCAAAAACGGGGGTGGTGGTGGTAAAAATGGATAAAAGTAAATAAATAAGTAAATCCTTTAAAAAAAACGTATAGAGGAGGAAGATTCGGACTATAGTTGATAGTAATGCTTTGACGATCTCTTTCATGATTTGTTAACAAATGTTTCACAACAATGCAGGGTGTTTGTGGGGGGTGATGTGTGGGAGCCCTGCATGGTGTTATGCATGTTTGTTTTGTAAGTTTATGATGTTTACTGAACACTTATAGTTTATGTATGTTTATGTATGAATGATATACTTCAATAAATTGTTTTTTTTTTTTTTTAAAGGGTAATTATTAGGCGTAAAAGCTTTCAGTTCCAAGGCCATGAAAAGTCCAACTCAAGGCACCATAGGAGGTGCTTTCTCACCCAAGTCAGCTGCCACGTGTTGAAGCAAGATGGTGGGCGGTCTCTGCCTTCCCCTCTGGGCTATACTGTCTCCTAGAGCTCAGCTGAGGACAACCAGGCATAGGGCTTGTCTCTAACCGGGCCTCTTCTCTCAGGCTCAGCTGTTCTGCTTTCTTTCCTATTTCAGCTGCAAGCTATCAGGAAATGGATCATCTTTTCCTGGGTCCTCAGCTGCTTGAGCCTCTCCTTTCTGTTACATGGCAGGATCAAAAATGGCAGTGCTCTCTTTCCCTGTGTTTGTTTCAGTGAGTCTCTGTGTTTCTGTTTATATCAGGCCCAGCAAGGAGGCAAAGACCCAGCCTGAGTCAGGCCTCACTGACATAGTCCAATCAAAATCCCTAAGTCGATCTTATCAAGTAATCTAATCAAAGGCCCTCATCTGAATTTAATGCAATCAAAGGGTGTCACACCCAGAGGAATAGTTTACAAACATAATATTTCTCTTCTTGCCTGGAACTCATTGTACCTTTGGTCTTACAAGTTATAAGAGATAAGAAAATTTTATGGTTTAAGCCATTTTTAAGGTTCAAATTTCTGTTATTTTGCAGCCCCCAACATCCCAATATGCCTACTGTTTCAGTTTGCTAGTCTGCCATGCAATATATTAGAAATGGGTTGGCTTTTGCAATGGGGATTTATTTGCTTGCAGGCTTACAGTTCTGAGGCCATGAAAATGTCCAAATCAAGACACCATCAAGCGATGCTTTCTCCCTGAAGACTAGCTGCCAGCGATCATGGACTTCTCCATCAAATGGCAAGGCACATAATAGTATCTGCTGGGCTCTCCCTTCTCCTCCAGGTCTCATTGCTTCAGGTTCCTGTTTCAGTGGCTTTTTCTCTCACTCTGTGTCTCCCTCCATATCCATCTTCCATCCTTACTGGAAGAACTCCAGTAAGAGAGTTAAGATCCACCCTGGGCTACACCTTAATTGAAGTAACCAAACCAAAAGTTCCCTTCTACAATAGGTTCACACCCACAGGAATGGATTAGCACCAAGGACATGATTTTTCTGGGGTCCATAAAAGTCTCAAACTACCACACCTACATATGTAAATGTTTGCAAAAATTCACACAAAAAAGACCATACTAGGAAGCGGCTGTGGCTCAATCAGTAGGGCTCCCGTTTACCATATGGGAGGCCCCGGGTTCGGTTCCCGGGGCCTCCTGGTGAAGGCAAGCCCGCCCGCATGGTGTGGTTAGCTGACCCAGCGAGCACAAGCAGCAAGGGGGGGATAAATGAATAAATAAATAAAATCTTTAAAAAAAAAAAAAAAAAAAAGACCATACTATACAACTGCTCTGTACTTTGCTCTTTTCCTTTAATATATTTTGGAGTGTTTTGTATCTCCTTGCACAGGTCTACCTTCTTCTTTTTAATGGATGCATAGATTTTCAAAGTATTAAATACTAACATTTATTAAATGGTCACCCATTGACTGAATGGTTGTTTCCAGGTTTTTTTTAGTTTGTAATTTTTAAAATTATTTTTATTATTTTTTTAGCAGCTTTAGTGAGACCTAATTGACATTAAATAAACCTCACATATTTAAAGTATACAAATCAATAAGTTTTTACATATGTATACACCCATGACACCCTCACCAAAATCAAAATGGTGAATTTCTGTCATTCCCCAAATTTTCCTAGTGTCTCTTTGTAATCTCTCCTTCCTGCCCTGCCCCCTCCCCATTTTCCTTTTAAATGGATGCTTAGATTTGTATTGCATTACATAGCACCATTAATTAACCAGTCCCCAATGATTGAATGGTTGTTTCCAGTTTTTGTTCTTGATTTTTATTTTTCTGTCTCCCTATTACAAACAGTGCTGCTGTGAACATCCTTGAACACATATCTTGTTTCAGTTGTTCTCATACAGATAAATGGCCTTACTGAGGTTTCTGGCTTTCACATTCTTTAGAATGACAATTCAGATAGTCATTCAGATGATATCTCAGATGCCCCTTATGGATCACTTAAGAGCTCCTCAGCCTCATCTGTCTCTTTTTCAGCCTGCACTGCAGTGGCTATTTCTTTGTAGACTCCAAAGGATTTCAGGCAGGCATGGCGACACCCTGTCTTGCCTCAGGTTTGCATGCCCAAACTTTTCTCCTGCCCTGGGGCTCCCCTATTGACATAGGACAGAGCAGCACCCCAGCTCAGCACCCATACAAGCCCAGGCTACCGAAACGGCGGTTTAACATCCCTTGGGGTGAATCTTTGACCAATGGGAGAAGGGAGCTGGGAGATTGCATCTTTCCTCTTTGTCTCCACTAGATAGACTGTGCTGACATGTACGTTTATGACTTCTTGGAGGACAATACCGCAGGATGGAGCAATCAGCCACCTTGAGCAGTGGCCAATTTGATAATGTATCTTCCTTAGCGGCTCTCCTTTCCTTCCTCATGGCCTCCCTCTCCTGGTTTCTCACCCCTGCTCTGCGGCATTGCACTCCCTAATAAATTAGTAGCACATAAGCCTTTGCCTCAGGCCATGCTTTCTGAGGAATCCAGGCTAAAGTAGTAGGTATTTTCCACATAATTATACTGACTTTAAATTAAGCCACCAGTAAATCTTCTATGATGGTTAAGTTCATGTACCAACTTGACTAGGCTATGGTGTTCAGTTTTTGGTCAAGTAAGCACTGGCCTGATTGTTACTATGAGGGCATCTGGTGGCTTTAAATAATCAGTCAGTTGATTGCATCTATGGCTGATTACATCTATAATCTCTACAATCGACAAAGGAGATTGCTTTCAGCAAGGAGAGAAGTCTCATCCAATTAGTTGAAGGCTTTAAGGGAAGATCTGATCATTTTAGCAGTTAGAAAAAATGGTTTCTGTCTCTACTTCAGCCAGCCAGCTGCTTCTGGGGAATTCATCATAAACCTTCATCAATGATCTCAACTTGCTGACTGCCCTACGGAATCTAGGCATGCCAATCCCCACGGTCCTGTGAGCCAATTCCTACATTTAATTTCATGATATTTACAGACATATATATCCTGTTGGTTCTGTTTCTCTGGAGAACTCTGACTAATACACCTTCCTAATAATGCTTGTTGTAATAGAAAGGTGAGTTCTTGGAATTGTAAAATATAGAAAATAGCAAATGCAGGTCTGTGTCCTGCTCTTCTGAATGAGAGAGGTGTGAGAGTAGAAAGACATTCCACACATAGCTGAAACTCTGGCACCTATTTCCTATGGCTTTTCTCACTGTGTCCACTTTCTCATCTCCCCTCTCTCCACAGTGCACTGCAATATGGCTTACATCTCTACCATTCTTCTGAAATGGCTCTTTCAAGGACACCATTATGTCACATCCAATGACCAGGTGTCCTATTTCCATCTTGGTCTCTCAACAGCATTTAGCTCAGTTGAGCACTGCCTAATTGAAACATCTTTCTTCTCTTTGCTTCTATGCCACCATTGCTACCACCTCCTACCTCAGTGATTGCACCTACTTCACTGCCACCAACTCTACCTGTTGAGGGTGCCAGGATCCCTTCTCAGCCTTCTTCTTTTTGCCACCCACGCCATCTCCCCAAATAAGTTCCCATGGCTTTAAATACAACTCTAGGGTGGTGACTCCTGTAGCAGTTTGACATTGTTTATGAATTCCAAAAATAGATATTGTATTATATTTGTAAACTGGTCTGTACCTGGATGTGATTAAATTATGATTAGGGCTTTGATTGGGCCATGTCAGTAGGGCATTGAGTCTCTGCCCCTTGGTGGGTGGGGACTCACAGATAAAAGATATGGCAGGGGACAGAGTTGGAACCTTGATGCTGAGTTTTTGAGCTGGAGCCCCGGGAAGTAAGCACATAGAGGAGCTTGGTCATGAGGAAGGAGAGAAGGCCTTGGGAAAAGAGACAAGCCGTTCGCCTGATAGTCTACAGCTGGCCTTGTGGAGAACACAGAGGAGCTGAGCCCAGAGAGAAGCAAGCCCCAGGAAGAGAGGAACCCAGGAAACCTGAACCCCCACAGATGTCAGCAGCCATTTTGCTCCAACACATGGCAATAGACTTTGGTGAGGGAAGTAACTTATGCTTTATGGCCTGGTAACTGTAAGTTTCTACCCCAAATAAATACCCTTTATAAAGGCCAACAGATTTATCGTATTTTTCTTCAGCACCCCTTTGGCTGACTAATACAGAATTTGGTACTGAGGAATGGGGAAGTGCTTTTGCAATTACCAAAATGCTGGAATGGTTTTATAAATGGGTAAGGGGTATTTTTTGGAGGAATTGTGAGATGCTTGGTAGAAAAGACCTACAGTGCTTTGAAGAGTCTGTTGATGGTAATATGGATGCTAAAGAGACTTATGATGCCTTAGAAATAAATTATGAAATTATTATTGGAAACTGGAGGAAAGGTGATCCATGTTTTAAAGTCGCAGAGAACTTAGCACAATTGACTCTTGATATTTTATGGAAGGCAGAATTTGAAAATGGTGAGCCTGGGCATTTAGCTAAAGAACTTTCCAAAGTAAACTCGGAGAATGTGGCTTGGCTTCTCCTTGCAGCTTATAGTGATATGCTAGATGAGAGAAATATGCTGAGGACTGAACTGTTGGGCACAAAGAAACCAGAAACTGATTCCAGAAATTCCAAGCCTCTGGAAACCAAGTCCCCAGATGATAGTGCCCCATTTGAGGACTTACCTAAACTTGGAACTTGTAAATCAGGATTGAAGATGCAGTTATCTCGGAAAGACTTGTGGAAAGCCTTACTGTCTGGTGGCTTGGACCCCTGCGTCTTGCATGCTAAACCAACAAGCTTTTTGAGAGAGCTGTATGAAAAAACCACTATCAGCTTGGACTAAAAGAGACATGGAAAGGAGAGATTGAAGGAGAAGCAGCTTTAAGAGGAAAACCATGGAAGCTGAGATCTGGAATTAAGATATTGCCTTGGGCCAAGAGAGGAGCCGCACACACGTGTGCAGAGAGGGTGAGTTTGCCCCAGCAATTGAAGAGGGTCGAAGTTCCCACCCGATCTTCAGGGAGAGTTTTGCTGTCCCAGGGTACATAGAGGGTGGAGCACATTCCTCAAGGCAAGGATCAGGGAGGTTGAGGTTGATGCCCCATAGGTCTGAGAGGGGCCAGCCTGTTCCCCATGGATTAGGGAAGGCCAGGTGGTCAACTCGTTGTTCTGAGAGGGTTGAGACTGTATGCCAAAGGTTAGTGAGGATGTTGCCTTCACCTCAATGTACTAGGGGCGCTAAGACTCTAACCCAAATATTGGGTAAGGTGTGGCAATCATCCCAACACTCTTGGAGGGTGAGGTCTGGAGCATGGTCAACACCCAGATGCTTGATGAGGGTGGAACCAAGAAAATTGCCATTGGGCAAGCCTGTGGAAAGGGTGGGTCCCCATGAGGCCCCAAGGAGAAGAAACCATCATCTTAAGAATGACTCTTAGACTTTAACATATAATGAAGTAATCTTTCATGTTTACAGACCTGTAGAGAACCCTTGACTCATGTTTCCCTCCCAATTTCTCTTCATGATAATGCAAATGTTTATCCTTTGTCTGTCCATTTGTGTATTGGAAGCAGATAAATGGTTTTGTAAGTTTCAGAGGTCTATAGTCAGAAGGGACTTTGCCCCAAGACAAACTGTATTTCTTTAAACTGGTTATGATATCATTTTGTACTTAGTATTGTTACTGATTTAAGGTTTTTTGAATATTGTATTGTCTTTTTGGAATTCAGAGAGTGGAATGTGGCAATTTGGCCATTGTTTATGAATTCTAAAAATAGATACTGGATTATGTTTGTAAATTGGTCTGTACTTGGGCGTGATTAAATTATGATTTAACCACTATATTCTGCACTTGCCTTTCTACTGGACCTCACACTCCAACTATCTACTCATTTCTACTTGTATATATGAGACAACTCAAACTTAACATGACCAAAACAGAACTCTTGATTCCCCCCCTTAACCTGCTTCTTCCCAGTCTCCCACATTTCAGGAAATGACACAGCTATTCACATAGTTGTTTGTGCAAAAACCCAGATGGCCATCCTTGACTCCTCCCTTTTCCTCATCCTCATACCATCCATTTACAAGTCCTGCCTGCGTTAGCTCCGTGAACTCCATGGTTCATCCTGAATCTGACCCCTTCTCACTACCTCCACTGCCAGCACCCTGATCCAAGCTATCGTCATATCTTGCCTGCACTACAAAAGCCTCCTAACTGACCTCTCTGAGCCTCTTTTGCCCTCCATATAGCAGCCAGAGTGGTTTTTGCAAAACTTAAATCAGACTATACCTCATTGCTGCATAAAATCTTCCAACAACTTCCCTCGCAAAGAGAATAAATTCCAAACTCTTTACCATGGCCCACAAGACCCTACACGATCCGATCCCTGCTGGCTTCTCTGACCTCTTCTTTCTCCAGCTGTCCTACCTTCTCCTTCTTCTTTCTGACCCTCAAACCCATCAAGCTTGTTTTGGGGCCAGCATCTTTGCACCACGTGCTAATCTCTCTTCCTGAAATACTTTCCCCCAGTTCTTGGCATGGATGGCTCTTCTTGGGCTTTTTCTTATCACTTGGGTCTCAGCTGAAATGTCATTTCTCTGAGAGGACTTTCCTGACATATCTGGTTAAGATGTTTCCTACCTTAAGATCCTCTCTATCCCATTACCCAGCTTTATTTTAGCCACGTCATTTACCACTGCCTGAAGTGATTACATTACTTGTTTTCCTACATCTTTACCAACTGTCTCCCTCTCCTAGATTGCCAGACCCAGGAGGGTAGAACTTTGTCCTGTTTCATACCATGTCCCTGGAATTTAAACCAGTGCCTGGAACACAAGAGTCAGCACCACAAAAGACCTATGACAGTGAGAAACAAAAATCATTAGGCACCTCCCCTCTGGATCTCATAGGCTGGAGGGTGTCAAAGCTGTAAGATGCAGGTACACGCATCAATCCAATAGCCTCATTTATTTTATTTTTATTTTTTTAACTGCCTTTTTTTTTTTTTTTTTAAAGCAAGTACCAGGGACTGAACCCAGGGCCTCATACATGCGCAGCAGGTGCTCATCCACTGAGCTACACCCACTCCTAATAGCCTCATTTTTACAGAAATGCAGGGCCCAGGAAGGTAAAGGGGCTTTTCCAAGATCCCACGGATAGCCAGTAGCAGAGCCAGGTGGAGGTGGTCATGACGACGTCTCAGGAGCGACCTGAGACACAGAGGCCTGGGCGTGTGCAGAGTCCCGCAGAAGGGGCTGCGAGGACTGGCCTGGTGTGGGATCCGCAAGCGCTTCTGGAGCTGAACTCCCGACAGGGATCCAGCCTTCCTTATGTAATCCCTTTGCGACCCCTGGGTAAGTCACTTGACTTCTCTGTATCCCAGTTTCCCCACTTGTAAAATGGGGATGATGATGATGATGATGATGATGATACCTCCACTTAGAGTTTTTATAAAGATTAAATAAATTAATCTATCCCAGGAAAATACCGGCACAGGCCCCATGCTGAATTCCTAGTTTGCTAAAAGAGGGCGGAGCAGGAGGCGGCATAGAGCAAATGGTCTCACGGTCCTTTGCAGGAATATTTGACTTTACCTCACTTTTGTTAACTAAACAGGTTAAAAATCCTCCCTCAGTCCCTTCTGCTCCCCTTCCCTTCTTATTTTTTTCTCCTCTCCTGTGTCTTTCTTCTCTTCCTTAAAGATGTTGGGGAAAAGAGAAATAAGAGGGAAATAAGAGTTCTTTCAGTACCCCCTCCAATAGTCAATGTTTAAGAAAAGTTTTTGTTTTGTTTGTTTAAAAGAACTCAATTCTTGGGAAGCGGCTGTGGCTCAATCAGTAGGGCTCCCGTTTACCATATGGGAGGCCCCGGGTTCGGTTCCCAGGGCCTCCTGGTGAAGGCAAGCCCGCCCGCAAGGCGTGGTTAGCTGACCCAGCGAGCACAAGCAGCAAGGGGGGGACAAATGAATAAATAAATAAAATCTTAAAAAAAAAATAAAAAAATAAAAAAAAAAGAACTCAATTCTAATAAATGACTTTCTGGAGAAGCCAGCATGACCCCTAGAAGTCACAAGGGGGCAGCACTGTACACAGGTCCCAGTCAGCTTTCCCATCACAAGGTTATAAATACGTTGTAAATAAGAAGGTCTGTGAAATCCTTTCCACTCCCAGCCGGTCCTCTCTAAAGCCAGGCATGTGCTGGGCACGCTCTCTCATCTCTCAAAGGGCAGCAGGAAACAGCTGCTGCCTCCCTTCCATGGTCGCTGGCGACCCAGATGATCTGAGCGTCTGGAGGGACCTTTGCCCCCCAAAGTCGAGAGGACTCGAGAGCCTTGGTGCAGGGGCCATGAACTGCAGCCCCTAGGGATGGCAGGAACCCTAGAAGAGACAGAGGGGTCGAGGCCCTGGGGACCTTCCATGTGATGGAGGGGTGGGAGCCAGGAAGGGGCCAGGTGGGAAAACGAGGAGGAAAGGAGGTAGAAGGACGGTGCTTTCCTTCTCTTTCCAGCCCCCAAAACACAAGCCCCTAGGAACAGGGTCGGGGTGATTAGCTTGCCCCCAATCAGGGTGTCAGAGAGGACCTGACTCACTGCTTTGAACTTAAGAGGACAGGAAGGAGCTTTCCTTCCAACCTTCCTTAAGTCCTTTATCATCCCCTCCACTGTGGCAGACAGACCCCTGGCTGCCCAGTTGAGGGAGAGGGGAACCCTGTGACACAGGCTATCGCCCCTATGTGTGCTTGCACGTACCTGAAGACAGTAACACCTGCAACAGACCCTGTGTGTGTATGCGTGTGTATTGGAGGTAGTAATACCTGCAACGACTCTGTGTGGGCTTGTGTGTGTACCTGCAGGTAGTAACAGCCGCAGCAGCCAGCAGTAGCAGAGAAACTTTCTAGCTCTTTTCACCGCCCGTTTCTCTCAAGCTGGCACCAGTCCTCGGGCTCACCCAGTTTCACACTTGCCCGTGTCTCTCCACTGTATTCTTAAATACTTACCCATCTCACAGAGCACCTGGAGGGTTCCCATAGCCCACGCTCAAAGGCTCCATCCAGCCCACCCCACTGCAAGATGAGAGTCCTGAGAAAGCATCTTGAAACGAAGCCATCAACAGCTCAGGATTCTGCTATTCTGAGGTGGCTGTGATATGGCTTACAGAGCATTTCTGTGAAGAAAATTCATTTTGGGGGAGACATAAGGGGCTACAAAAATCCAGTGATAGTTTTTTTGCTTTGTTTTGTTTTTGTTTTTTAAAGCAAGGCTTCTGCTGAATCCAGAGATTAATATACCACCCTGATTCTCCTCTGTTTCTTTGGATGAACTAAGTTTTTCCTTCTGAGGAACATGCCAAATGTTTCCAAAGGACAAACTCTGTCTATGTCATCATCCACAGTGACTGCTGGTGTTAGCAAAGAGGTCCTAGCATGGCTGAGGAGGCAGAAAGGGTTAAGTCGAAGCAAACACAGTGGGGGCTAGAAAACCTGAGGCCCCTGGAGCTTGGGTCACTTTCTCTGGAGTTTAAAAGAGGAGATCTATGCTACTGCAAATCCCTGTGTGGGAAACAAACACCTGAGTCTTCCTGGAATATCAGGTGAGGGACACGGGGCAGGAGCAGAAGCAAGAAGCTTACTTTGCTCCAGGACTTTGGATTACATTCCTGGGAAAAATAACATCTGCTACTGTGTTTCTTGCTAAATAGGTCAATAATCAGAGAAACCAAAAGAACTTTGAGGGATACTATAAGGCAAAAAGGCAGGGCTGTGCTTTCGCTCTGGCCTTCCAGATGCTTCCCCTGGGCAGCAAGCGCATGACAACTGCCAAATATTTCAGAAAAGCATTCCCCACCCTTTTTTCTACAGCTCACACCTTCCCCCATGCCGAGGGGCTACTGGTGCTTGCTGGAGTTTGGGGTGGTGCCCGTTATTATAAAATGTTTTTATGATGAGAAAATAACAACCTAATTGTAGGAAAATTTAAAAGCTCAGAAAAATGTAAAGAAATAAAACAATTACCTGTTATCCAACCACCCAGAGAGCACGACTAATAATATTGTAATGTTATTTCCTTCTGGTCTTATTTTTCAATGCATGCTTTTTTTAAAAAAAATTACTATAGATGAAATGATTATTTCATTTATCTTGACTTTTCAGTGTAACATCATATCGTGAGCAATTTTCCGTGGGTGGCATCGTTTTGAGAGGCTTCCTCGGATACCAGGGGAAACGTACCAGGCAGAGCCTGCAGGGACAGGGTGGAGGCTGGCTCTCTCCGCCGAGTGTAAGCGTCAGGATCCGAGGGGAGGCTGGCTCGGCCCCCACACTGGGCCGCCTTTCAGGGTCAGTTCCATCTGTTTTACCTCCCTGTGCCAAGCTTCCTCCCATGGGGCCTTCTGAGCTACCAACAGCCTCAACATCACCGGCACTTTTGTCGGCCCCACTTGGGGGAAAGGGTGGATAGTCTGTTTTTTGTGTCCCTGATGGATGCAGCCCAAGTTCGATGGACCCATGTGCTTGATCAGTTTCCCTAGATGGCCAGGCCCCAAGAGCAGCTCAGAAGCCAGAGGAACCAAAATCCCTGCCTCTGCAGCCAACATGGACAGGCTGCTTCTGCAGCCAACATGGACAGGCTGCTTCCTGATACTGTGTGTGCATGTGTGTGTGTGTAAAGTGAGGCCTGACCTGTGATTTTATTTCTGTGAAATGAAAGAACAGAACAGTGCATGGGCGGGGCACTGTTTCCCCCTCTGCTTTCAGGCACATACATAATCTGCTCCTGCCTGCGGGGCTCAGTTGTGAAGAAGTGACTGTAAGTGAAAATTTTTGCAAATGATTCCAACAGTCAGCTGGACAGGAGCTTTGTGGATGATGAAAATAATTCAGTGTTTTAGGAGAAGTACGGCCTCTCAGTAGTGAGCTGGGTTGCAGGTAGTTTTTTCCTTGTGATGGTTAAAGTATAAAGGTTTGCAGAGATGACTTCTAAAAAATTTTTTTATTGTAAAAAAAAAAAAATATATATATATATAAAACATAAAATTTGCCATTTTAACCATTATAAGTATACAATTCAGTGGCATTAATTACATTCACAATGTTTTGCAACCACTATCCATTTCCAAAATTTTTCATCACCCCAAACAGAAACCCTGTACGATTAATAATATTAATAATATTAATAATTAAGCAATGACTACCGTTTTCCCTCCCCCCAGTGCTGGGTTAGCCCTGGTAACCTCTAATCTACTGTCTTTATAAATTTACCTATTGTAGATATTTCATATAAATGGAATCATGCAATATTTATCTTTGTGTGTCTGGCTCATTTCACTTTGCATGATTCAAGGCTCATCCGTATTGTAGCATGTATCAGAGCTTTAGTCCTTTTCATAGCATACTTTGTTTATCCTGTCATCTGCTCAGGAACCTTTGGGATGTTTGTATCTTTTGGCCACTGTAGATACTGCTGCTGTGAACATTGGTATGCAAGCATGTACTAGAGTCCCTGCTTTCAGTTCTTTTGGGTATCTACCTAGGAGCGGAATTACTGAGTCACATAGTAACTCTCTGTTTAACTTTTTGAGGAACTGCCAAACTGTTTTCCACAGAGCCCCACCATTTCAGATTCCCACCAGCAGTGCAAGAGAGTTCTTATTTCTGCACATCCTTGCCAACACTTATTTTCTGATTTTTTTTTTTTAAAGCCCAATCGCTTGAGCCACATCTGCTTCCCTACTTTCTGTTTTTGATTTTGCATTACTATGAACCAAATATAGTGTGTAATATATTGTTTGATTTAAAAAAAAATTTTTTTAAATAAAAATAAAAAAAAATTTACATGTATCCATTACATTTAATTGAGAAATAAAAAAAAAAAAAAAAAAATCACAGTTTGTCCATTTCTCCAATTGACAGACATCTATGTTTCTAATTTTTGATTAATCTGAATAAAGCCATTATAAATTTTCTTCTGCAAAAAAAAAAAACAACTAACAAACAATACAAAATGAAAAAAACAGCTCTCATTGGGGAGTGGATGTAGCTCAGTGGTTGAGGGCCTGCTTCCCATGTACAAGGTCCTGGGTTCAATCCCAAGAACCTCCTAAAAACGTGTTATTTATGTTATCATGCCATGGGTTAATGATGGTTATTTTTTAATGAGTGAGTAATTTTTAATTTGTTTTAATTTCTAATATAGAAATATTGATAGAGCCCACATAAAAATTCTTTAGGATCCTCAATAACTTTTTTGTTTATTCTCAACAACTTTTAAGAGGGTGAAAGGGTCCTGAGACCAACAAGTTTGAGGTCCGCTGCTCTATGTACAGCAAAGGGGAGCCTGAAGGCAGCTGCTAAGCTGCCCCTGGCACCTCTCTACAAGGGTCTACAAACTCCCAGGAGTTAAATAACAAAATGTAGTTTCTTCTGGCTGAAATGGACAGGCGCCCTCCCGTGGAAATAAAAGGTATTGCTTGCCAGCAAAAAAAAAAAAAAAAAAAAAAGCCCAATCGCTTGAGCCACATCTGCTTCCCTGCTTTCTGTTTTTGATTTTTGAGTAGTAGCCGTGCTAGCGGGTATGAAATGGTACTTCATTATGGTTTTGATTTGCATTTCCCTGATGCCTAATGATGTTGAGCATCTTTTCATGTGCTTATTGGCCCCTTGTATGATTTCTTTGGAGAAATGCAAATGACTTTGCTTACCATATGAACTTTTTATGGCGATGGTAATGGAGCTAGAGAGGGAGCCACACAAAAACCAGAGGGAAAGCATGTCCCACCAGAGGAGCAGGGCTCTAACCCTGAGGCTGTGGATCTGTTCCCACACGCCTGCCCCAGGTAGTAGGATACCCAAACCAGGCGGCTAAGACCCACAGTTCTCAAAGTGTGATCCAGGGCCCCTGGGAATACTCGAGACCTTTTCAGGACATCCATGAGGCTAAAAACATTTTCATAATAATACAAAGGCCACCTTCCTTTCACCTTTCACGAGTGTAAACTGGAGTTTTCCAGTGGCTACATGATGTGTGACATCACAACAGAGTGAGTGCAGAAGCAGCTATGAGAATCCAGCTGTCTCTTGATAATTTGTGCATTAAAGAGGTTCGCAGGGAAGCGGCTGTGGCTCAATCAGTAGGGCTCCCGTTTACCATATGGGAGGCCCCGGGTTCGGTTCCCGGGGCCTCCTGGTGAAGGCAAGCCCGCCCGCACGGCGTGGTTGGCTGACCCAGCGAGCACGAGCAGCAAGGGGGGGATAAATGAATAAATAAACAAAATCTTAAAAAAAAAAAAAATAAAGAGGTTCGCAGAAAAGTAAAAAGTTCACTCTTATTTTTTTCTTTGGGAAAATATAACTTCATAAAAATATGTGTATATGAACATGAAATGGATTTATTATTTTCATTTTAATGTAACTTAGTACATAAGTGTTTTACATTTTTCTGTTTTCCTTTCCTATGTGGTAATTAGCAAGATGTAGCACACCAAAGCAAAAGTTCTTTGGGGCCCTGAATCATTTTTCAGAGCTTAAAGCGATCCTGAGGTCAGAAGTCTGAGAACCGCTGGCTTATACAGTACAGGTGTAATAGTATCTCACATCACCTGAGGTTCAAAGGCAAAGCGGTGTGTTCCAGGGAGATGCAGTGGTTCAGCCATGACGCTTTCCAGCTTTTCGGCTGACCACACTCGGCTTGTCCGCAACGTCTCCCCTCGTGGTCAAAAGACACTTTGATGGGAAACGGATATGGCTCAAGAAGTTGGGCGTCCGTCTACCATATGGAGAGACCGGGGTTCGATCCCCGGGACCTCCCTGTAAAAAAAAAAAAAAAAAGACACTTTGAACAGTTGCAGCAACTCAGGCACGCACAGCTGTGGCCAGAGAGGCATTTTCGACCATCAGTCGTTTCATATCCTGGGAAACTCTTTCCCCAAGGCTCCCCCACTGACCAGGCTCAGGCCACATGCCACTGCTCCAGGGGCTGAGAGCGAGTCCTGGCGTTTTCAGCCTCTATGGAAGGGACAGAAGGGACAGAAGGGACGCCTGCCACAGGAAAGGTGAACCCAGCCCTGGGTGGGGGCTGTTGGGCCAGGGGCCTCAGGGCTGCCCCTGGCGGGAACCAGGCTGGCCTATCGCAGAAGCAGGGGGCAGGTTGATGTGGGAGGAGGGCTTGAGGCAGCCCCCTGTGTGGAGAGGTGGAGGCTGGGGGCAAGGCAGGGCTTGGCTGCTTTCGCTTAGGAACCTTGTTTTAGCCCCTCCTCCCAGGCTTTCACCTGGGCCCAGATTCTTTAAGACAAAGTTCAGTCAACAGCAAGAAGGAGGCCACTGTTTGGCTGATGAGAACTCAATATAAATTTGGTATTCAGTATCTAACATTTCTTAAAACCCAAAGCCGTAAACTCAGTGATTTAAACAATTGACTTTTTTTTTTTTAAGGTTTTTTTTTTTTTTTTTTTTTGTCCCCCCCCCCCCCCCCCCCAGCTGATTGCACTAGCTTTCTGCTGTCTGTGTCTGTTTGCTGTGTGCTTTGTTTCTGCTTGTCTTCTTTTTTAGGAGACACCGGAACCAAACCCAGGACCTCCCATGTGGTAGGCGGGCACTCAACTGCTTGAGCCACATCCGTTTCCAACAATTGACTTTTTTAAAAAATTTTTAAAAAGATATTTAGATTATATAAATGTTACAAAAAAATTATAGGGGATTCCCATATGCCCTGCTCCCCATACTGCCTACATTTATCCATATTAACAACATCCTTCATTAGTGTGGTACATTTGTTACAACTGATGAACACATTTTGGATTATTGCCACTAAGCATGGATTATGGTTTACATTGTAGTTTACACTCTGTCCCACACAATTCTGTAGGTTATGGCAAGATATGTAATGGCCTGTATCTGCCATCGCAAACAATTGGCTTTTTTTTTTTTTTTTACAATTGGCTTTTTGAGATGTATTTTAATTTCTTGAAAAACCTCTTAATTAAAGTATCTGATAGTAGATGGAGGGGGAGCCGTAAGCGGCTATAGGAAGCGTGGGTAAGGCATTAATAATTCAGGCAGAGAACCAGCACCTCGCTTTTTAGCTGGAAAAGCCTGCGCTGGCAGGCAGTTCCTTGGATCTTGGTCTTCTGATGCTTCTTTAACAAATGGCAGAATGCACGTAACCCCTAAAGACAGTTCTTGTGTGTGTTGTTTGCACGCTTTGATCGATTGGCTCCCCAGAAAAGAACAAAAACAAAACCAAAAATACCCCAAGTCAGATGGCTCCCAATTTTACTTGCTTTTGTACCCTCCATTCCTGCCAATGGTCTTTTCTTCCTCTTCTTTTTAAAAATAGTCAGTGAGTGTTTATTTTTTTTTAAAGATTTTATTTTATTTATTTATCCCCCCCTTGCTGCTTGTGCTCGCTGGGTCAGCTAACCACGCCGTGCGGGCGGGCCCGCCCTCACCAGGAGGCCCCGGCAACCGAACCCGGGGCCTCCCATATGGCAAACGGGAGCCCCACTGATTGAGCCACAGCCGCTTCCCAAGTGAGTGTTTATTGATCACCTTGTAAATCCAGAGGTGGGGATGGACACTGCTTAATTGATACCTGACTCAAACGTGGAGTTGATCAAGTGTCATGAGCTCAAGAAACCACCACAGGGAAACATCTCACGGTCTTTTCAAAATTGGGGCTTTCCAGGTCGTGTTCTGTGATTTCCTGCAGTTAAAAGCAGCCCGATGGTCCTGTATCAAAATATCTGTGTAAGGATACTCCTTGCTGCCTTTCAGGAAAACCCTCAGACGGGCCTGCATGACAGATTTCAGTTTGGAAATGATGACCCAGAAAGGAGAGCTTTGGCGTGTTTAGGGTGTGGATGTATCCCGAAAGCCACAGGTCTGTCGCTACACAAATAGTCTGTAGAATAGATTTGGTTATCACTACCCTAGATACTACAATCTAGACAGGAAATCTAGATTGGCTGCTGTCGCTGTTGTTTTTGTGATTGAAATTCTGTTCAGTAGAGATTGATTGTTCAGGCCACACGTTGCTGACTCAATTAGCAGACGTTGCTTCCTCGGGCTCTCCCAGCCTGGGGGGTGGGGGTGGGGCATGGAGGCAGGAGCGATAAGCAGAATTGTAAGAGCGCATCCTGCCCCCACCTCCAAGACACTAGATCAGTGTAAAGGGAAAGCGTCCTAGCAGTTTGGGCCTGCCAGTAAGCATTGTCAGTGTGGGAGGCTTTGACATGCAACCACGGGCAAGCAGAATGTGCAAGCCCACCAAGCATGGTGTTTAAGGGATTCGTTTACAAAAATCAGGGTCAAAGCAGCATACTAGGAATATGAATTTCTCCCGTAGACCAGACAGGGGTTGGGGGTGGGGGGTTTGGAAGAAAATTAATCCTCCTCCAGGCAAGATGGTTGATTTTAAATACATGAGGAGAAAACAGCTGCAGCTCCACCTGGAGCCTCCCCACCCCCCAAGACATCCCCCATCTTTGAAATCAGAGATCCCCCTTCCCAAGGAACGCCAGGGAATTCGGAGCTCCAGGAAGCCCCCACCCCTCTGCAGAAGCAGCAGTGCCTAGGGCAGAGGAGAAAGGCCCTTGGCGTCCTTTTGATACCAGAGGCTTGTGAAATTTGCAAGACACAGAGTAGGATGCCATCGGGAATGAGTCTCGATTATTCTGTAGGTAAAGGCGATGGATGGGTAGACCAGGGGGCAGGGAATGGAGGGGGAAGGGCCTTAAAGACCAGGGCTGCCGGAAGAAAGAAGGGAGAGATTTGGAAGGAGAGAATCCTCTTTCCACTACTTCACACAATAGGCGCTGTGCTTCCAAATTAGCAAGAGGAAAAGACTGAATATTTTCAGGATTCTAATGACTTTAGTGGATTTTACATGTAGCAAATGCCTGAGTGTCTGGTTTAGGGATCAGAGGGTTGAGAAACGAGTGATAATATGAATATAGACCTATCTCGGATGTGCAAGCGAACTCCAGAAATACTTGGCTCCCTAAATCCCCAAGAAACGCCCTGAGAGGAATGGTGAAGGGGACTTTGCGGGATGAATGGCTGAACCAGCCCATATGGATGGACTAGTCTTCTCTAACTGGCTGCTCCTAATTTCTTGTTCAAAGGTGAAAAAGAGACAGAACATTGGGGGAGGGGGAAGAACAAGGGCAACTGTGGGGCAGATGAAGTCAGGGGAGGTGGCTCGTCTTTCCGTCAAGGCTGCAGCTGGGGAAACTCCAACCCGCTCTCCCTGGCCAGCAAGGCCTTGGAGTATGTGGCCCAGGCCGGATGCTCTTGCCAGGTGTAATGAGGCAGGAGCTGAGGCAGGATGGAAGAGGGACCTAAGGAAGAGGGCAGAAAACCCAATAACTTACAAACCACACCTAGTCCTAGAAGGAAATCCCGAGGCACAGCCTTCAGCCTGCTAACTCACACAAACAACTGATTAGAAGGCAGCTAGCAGCTCCCACCCGGCAGCCACGTTATCAGAATGTAGCTTGCAACAGTCTCACACGCGGAAAGAAAAAAACAACAAAACAAAACAGAAAGGGCCCCACCATCACCACCCGCAAACTTTCAAAAATACCTCAGGCAGCAAGCTCTGTGTCCAGAGGCCAATCGCCAGAGGCCAATTACCACCGGGCAGCAACCCCTAAAAACCAAACCACCCAATGAGTCTACGCCCCTTTTGTCCTAAATACTCCAGTGAGCATAAACCCTAACCCCCAATGACAGCCACTAAAAGCAGAATGTCTCGGGTGTGTCCCTGTCTCTTTTCTTGTTTCTTAATAAACTCTTTACTCCCTTGCCTACTGTATGGCGTATGTATGGCATATCCTTAAATTCCTTTATGTGACACAGCCAAGAACCTAGAAGCCCAGAGCGTTCTGCCAAGAGAACGTGAGACTGAAATTGGGTCTTGAACAAGGGTGGGCCCGGCCTGTCCTCTGGATCCTGGTGCAAAGGGATCCTGGTGTTGACTCTTGGAAAAGGACAAACTAGGAAGCAAGGGTAGGTTTGGAACCGAGTCCAGAGCCAGGATATAAGTGGTGGGTTGGTAGTCCTGAACCGGCAGGAAGAAGATGAGGCTGTGGGAACAAGCTCAGAAAGATCCCTAGAGGAAAATCTGTGTAAGGCAAGAACATTTACAGAGGGGAACAGGCTAGGACTGTTAAGACTCCCCTGAGGAAGTGTGGAGAATAGGACCTGCTGTGGCCCCTGGAAAACCATAATGGCTGCCAAAGGGATACTCCCAGGACCAAGGGGGAGGTGGGTGGAGTCTCTCTGCGTGCATGGAGCCCTTGAGGCAGGCCCTGTCCTTTTCTGCTCTGATGTCCTCTGTGGAGGGAGCAGTTGGTCAGGTTTCCCCGGTTGGGTACCCCTGCGGGTGGATCTCCTCCTCGCTGCTAATGACCCATGGAGAGGGGCTTGCATTTATTTAAAAGGTGCAGAAACACCCCGTGCTTGCTTATATGTAACACGGTGTTAAGTTGCAGGCTGAGAACGTTAAGGACACCTACAGGATAACTTTTGCCTCCACCAGTATCCAGGGGGACGGACATTCAAATGTACTGTGCTACCACGTGTATTGCAGGAGTCTAGTGTCTCTGGCCTCTGTCCATTAAATACCAGTAGCATTCCCCACTGATTGTGAAAATCAAAAATGTCCCTAGGAATTCCAAAAGCCCGGAGAGGGCAGCATCGTCCTCTTAGAGAATCCCTGCTCTGACTACAAAGCTCCCCAACAAACAGCAAGGCCAGTTGCCTGGTCTTTGACACACTTTGGAGAGTGCAACATCGATACCTCCTGGTTCCCTAACTACTCCATTCCATCTCTCTGTCTCTCTTTCAGTTTTTCTGCTCGTACTTCTCTTCCTTTAACTCCTTCACCTCCAGTGTCCTTGTTCTACTCTTTCTTCTTGCCTATCATTATCCCCTACAGAGACAATGAAGTTTCAGTCCTTTTCATTTTCCCTTTCACTGGACCTTTGAGTCTTCCAAGGTGTAGAAGGTGGCATATAATACTTGGAAATATCACTTTTCCTTAATTCTCAGACCCCTTCACTGGATCTGACTTTCCCTTATGAAAAATCTTCAGGTGTCAAGACATTTCAATGTGGAAAGAATAGTCTCTTCTACAAATGGAACTGGGATAATTGGATATCCATATGCAAAAGGATAAATTTGGACCTCTACTACACACCATACAGAAAAATCAAAATGGATCACAAACCTAAGTGTGAGAACTAAAATTTTAAAACTCCTAGAAGAAAATGCAGGAGTAAATTTTGGTGACCTTGAGTCAGGCAGTTATTTCTTAGATATGGTATCAAAAGTACAAGCAATAAAACAAAAGAATTCATAAATTGGACTTCGTCAAAACTGAGAACTTTTACACTTCAAAATGACACCATCAAGAAAGTGAAAGACAATTCACAGACAAGGAGAAAATGTTAGCAAATCCGATCTCTAACAAGGGACTTGTATCCAGAATGTATAAAGAGCTCTTACAACTCAATATGACAAATAACCCAGTAAAAAAATAGGCAAATAATTTGAATAGGCATTTCTCCAAAGATTTAAAAACAACCAATAAGCACATTAAAAGATGTCCAACCTCATTAATAGAGAAAAGCAAAGTCAAAACTGCAAGGAGATACAACTTCACACCCACTAGAATGGCTATAATAAAAAATACAGAGAATAACAAGTATCTGTGATGATATGAAGAAATCAGAACTCTCCTACATTGCTTGTGGGAATGTACAATGGCATTGCTGCTTTGGAAAATATTTTGTCAGTTTCTCAAAAATGTTAAACATATATTTTCCATTTGACCTAGCAATTCTACTCCTAGGTACATACCTTAGAGAAATGAAAACATAGGGCTACGGCGAAGACTTGTACAGAATATGCATAGCAGCATTATTCATAATAGCCAAAAAATGGAAACATTCCAATTGCCCATTAACTGGTGAATGGATAAGCAAAATGTGGTATATCCATACAATGGAATATTATTCAGCAATATAAAGGAATGAAGTACTGATATATACCAAAACACGAATGAGCCCTGAAAACATTCAACTAAGTTGAAAGAAGTTAGTAACAAAAGACCACATACTATATGATTCCATGTATATGAAATGTCCAGAAAAGGCAAATCTGTAGAGACAGAAAGTAGATTAGTGGTTGCCAGAGGCTGGGGGAAGAATGGGGAGTGACTTTAAATGGGCACAAGTTTTCTTTGTGTAGTGATGGAATGTTTTAAAATTAGATAGTGGTGATGGTTGTACAACTCTGTAAATATACTAAGAACCGTTGAACTGTGCACTTTAAATGGGTGAAATTATGGTATGTAAATTATATCTCAATAAAGCTGTTTTAAAAAAAAATTAAGATTGATCAGCTTAGGGACATTGGTATCTGAGATAAAGTAAATAAAACCTCTTTCAACTTAGAAAAAAATACTCAGTAGGCACTTGAGGCATAGTGCCAAAGGCCTGTGAGCATTGCAAGAGCCTACAAAAAAGTCTGAGACCTAAACAAATGTATTGGCTCAAATTCTAAAATCTGAAAAATCAAAATGAATCAAATGCTGACAAAGTCTAACTACATGTCAAATAAGCAATGAAAACTTAACTCATGTAAAACTACTATACACATATACGCTGATGTACTAAGTGATGTGAGGGCATTTTATATTTGTCATGATGGTGAGTGAGACCTACACCCAGGACAGGGTGGCTGCCCCACCAAGCCAAATTCTTTCTTTCCTTAAGGTGAGAACTTTCTTCAGGCTTCGATAAACCCTTCTTGCCACTGTGCCGCCTCTGGGCACCCAAGTTCCTCATGCATGTCAATGATGGACAGGATTAGAGTTTTTGACTCCCAGAAATCTCCTTATCCTGCATATAAATCAATGTATGCAAATACTTCCATGGTAGAGAAAGGTGTGTCAACTCTGTCCACTCAGAGGAGCCCCAGCCCCTGCCTCACTACTGGGTTCTAGACATAACGCTGGCAGCGCATTTACTGTGTGGTAGTGTATTTACTCATATACACATCCCCAAGTTAAACTCTCCATGTGCTCCCTGAGGACTTGGATATGTCTTATTTACTTGTGGAGCCCAGGCCCATCACGGTGCTAGAGGCATGGTCTGTGCTCAGAAAGAAATTTTTAACAGATACTCTGTTTTTATTTAGTGTTCATGGAGAAAAGCACCATATGCCGGGGTTTTTGCTTTCATATCATTCTCAATTTCAATTCTCCTTGGAAAAGAAAACATTTCTAATACAAGGCATTATAATATCTTTACTGGGCAATGTATTAGTCAGCCAAAGGAGTGCTGATGCAAAGTACCAGAACTCTGTTGGCTTTTATAAAGGATATTTATTTGGGGAAGAAGCTTACAGTTACAAGGCCCTAAAGAGTCCAACTCAAGGTACTATAAGAAGTACTTCTTCACCAAAGTCTGTTGCCATGTATTGAAGCAAGATGGTTGCCGATCTCCGCGAGGGTTTAGCCTTCCTCTTCCTCCTAAGGCTCTGTGGGCCCAGCTTCTTCTGATCTCAGCTGTAGGCTGGACGGCTTGTTTCTTTCCAGGCCTTCTCAGCTGCTCAGGGCTCTGGTCTCTTCAGCTGCAAACTATCAGGCGAATGGCCCAGCTCTCTGGGGGGCTTTAGCTGTTTGAGGCTTCTCCTTTCTGTCACATGGCAGGACTGAAATGATCAAGTTCACGCCTCTTCCATATCTTCTTCCACGTGTCTTCTTGAGTGAGTGTCCATTTATATAGCCCACCAAGGGGCTGGGGACTCAACCCTGAGTCACTCCCTACTGATGAGGTCGAATCAAAAGCCCTAATCTTAACATAATGTAATCAAAGACATCTCAGCTGAATCTAATACAATCAAAGGGGACCACACCCAGAGGACCAGACCAGTTTACAAACATTATCTCTCTTTTTGGAATTCATAAATAATCTCAAACCGCCACAGGCAGCCATCATAGTAATAATTGATTCACACAAGAATCATCAATAGATGCTAAAACTCGTGGGTAAAAGTTGGAGGGTTAACAGAATATTTCCGCAGTCTTAAAATATCTCCCCATAAGATGCTTGTTATCTGCAAAGAGAAAATATAAGTTTGCAGTAGAGAAGCCTAGCCGACAACATCCTAACCAATGATCAAAGTTAACATCACCAGTAACGGGACAAACTGACCCCATGTGCCTCCCGGTATGATGCACTGAGACGAACACATCGTTACTTCTGGAGTATTCCCGCCCAAATGCACAAGCTGAATCTAATCATGAGAATATGATCAGCTGTACCCAAACTGAGGGACAGTCGACAAAATAACCGACTCTTCAAAAATATTCAAGGCCATGAAAGTCAAGGAAAAACTAAAACATTTTTCCAGATTAAAGAGATGAAAAAGATATGACAACAGAATGCAATGCGTGATTTGGGATTTTCTTTTGTCACGTAACATAGAACATTATTGTGACAATTGGCAAAATCTGAATAAAATGAATAAATATGGATCTGCTAAAAGTATGAAGGTTAATTTTTTTTATTTTGATTATCTTACTGTGGTCATGTTGTCACATAAGTCCTTGTTGTTAGGTAATACACCCTGAAGTATTTAGGGGCTAAGGGTTGGTATGTCTGCAACTCCCTCTCATATGTTTCAGCAAAAAAAAAAAAAAAAATATATATATATATAAACATTAATAGAATGATAGAGCAAATGTGGTAAAATGTTCACATTTGGGAAATCTGGGTGAAGGTTGTACAGAACTCCTTGTACTATTCTTGCAACTTCTCATAAATCTGAAATTATGCCAAAAAAAAGTTACAAAATGTTATAATATTTTCTGCCTTTTGGACACTAAAGCTATTATTGGATGTCCTTTGTGGCACTGAGGGAGTCTGGTGAGTAAGTGAAAACTGGTCAAAAAGATTCAGAGTCATTAAAATTTCTTTCTTTTATATCTATTGTCTCTGAAGGGCCCATCTGGGCTTAATTACTTTTTTTTCCATCTTTATAAATTGATTTATATTTACATCTTATATTAATGGGTTCATACAATATATAGACTTTGTGTCTGGTTTCTTTCATTTAGCATAATGTTTGTTTTTGTCCAATATTAACATCTTGTAGTATTCACATATATTTGTTCAATTTCAAAGAAAAACAGTTTTATATATGTGATTTTACCCATATTCATATTTCACATGTGGTTTTACTGTATGTTATAAAGTTCCATGTTACATTTTTTATCTTTCCCTTTAGTAATATACATGACCTTAGACTTTCCCTTTAAACCCCTTTCATACCTATGTAATAGTATGGCTAGTTACAGACATTATGTTAGGCTTTCACCTTTTCTATTCATTTCCAAAGATTAGCACACATCCTTTTTTACCAATTCTGCACAAGTTAACCCTCAGCTTTCCATTCTCTAACCTCATTCTATTTTCTAGTGACTCATATTCAAGTTATTAATTCCATGAGATTACACAATATATTTAGTTCATAGTAGCGCAATCACATAGTATTTGTCCTTTTGTGACTGGCTTGCTTCACTCAACATAATGTCCTCCAGGTTCATCCCTGTTGTCATATGTTTCACGACTTCATTTCTTCTTATAGCTGCTTAATATTCCATTGTGTGAATACACCACAGTTTGTTTATCCATTTATTGGTTGGTAGACACCTGGCTTGTTTCCATCTTTTGGCAAACGTGAATGATGCCGCCATGAACATAGGTGTGCGATGTCTTTTCATGTCACTGCTCTCAGTTCTTCTGGGTATATACCCAGTAGTGGTATTGCAGGGTCACATGGCAAGTTTATATTCAACTTCCTTAGGAACTTCTGGAGTATTCCTGCCCAAATGCACTCCTCCAGAGTGGCTGTACCATTCTACATTCCCACCAACAGTGAAGAAGTGTTCCTATCTCTCCACATCTTCTCCAACACTTGTAGTCTCTGTCTTTTTAATAGTGGCCATTCTGATAGGTGTGAAATGATACCGCATTGTAGTTTTGATATGCATTTCCCTAATTGCTAGTGATGTTGAACGTTTTTTCATGTGCTTTTTCACCATTTGTATTTTTTCTTTGGACAAATGTCTGTTCAAGTCTTTTCCCCATTTTTTAATCAGGTCACTTGTTTCATTGTTGAGTTGTAGCATCTCCCTATATATCGTGGATATTAAACCCTTATTGGATATGTGATTTCCAAATATTTTCTTCCATTGAATTGACTGCCTTTTCACACTTTTGACAAAGTCCTCTGAGGTACAAAAGTGTTTAATTTTGAGGTGATCCCATGGGCTTAATGACTTTTGTATGAGTCTAGGAAAATTTGATTTATCTCAAATTCTGTACCTGTTAGAATATATGTTTGGCTATAGGCATTTAAAAAATAACGGCTGCTTAAATATAGTAGAAGCTTAGTTTCTCTCTCAAGTACAGACCTCTGGCGATCCAAGGCTGACACGGGGCTCCCTGATCATGGCAGTCCCAATGTGCCTCCACACTCATTGCTGACATGCTCAGTGGGGAGGCTCACGATGCATGTTGGCTGCTCAAGCTCCGGACAGCACATCCACATTCTAGCCAGAAGGAAGTAGGAAGGCACAAAGACGGATGTCCCAACTCCCCTTACGGGACATTTTCTGGGGGGGTGGGGGGGGTTCCTACAACAGTTTTGTTCCAGGGCAACGTCTACCTGCAAGGAGGCTGTGCATCGCATTCTGGAGGAAGAGACTGGATATTGGGGTGTGGAACAAGCCTGTATTTCCATGCGAGATAAAAGGAATCAATAAGGAAAATCTTGTGGCAATGACTAAGGTGAAAGTATTGAGATGACCTGGTGGCAAAAAGGATATTAGATTTGGGAGTGGGTGACCTAGGATGTGTAAGTGGAGAAAGGACATGCTTAGGAAGAGAAGGAAACAGAACCCACCCTAAGTGTGCCCTAGAAAGTAGGAATGAAATACAGATTAGAGCTGTGGTTTAGAGAGCAAATAAGACTCTAGCTGAGGGGGTCGGATGTAGCTCAACTGGTTGGGCGTCCGTCTCCCATATGGAGGGACCCGGGTTCAATTCCCGGGACCTCCCGGTAAAAAAAAAAAAGACTCTAGCTGAATAGGGAGAAAAGGATGAGAAGTAAAACAAGGAAAAGGAAGAGAGAGGGAAGAAAGGAGGGGAGGGGACAAGTGAGGGAAGACAGGGATAAGAGGAGGGTAAAGTCCAGCACAGTTCTGGCCTACAGGGCTGGCTCTTTGGTCCCTGGACTGTGGCCTCTTCATTGTTTGTGAAGAGATCTCTGGGAAGGGCAGCTTTATTTGGTGTAAGAAACCACCATCCACGCCCAATTGTCATTTGTAGGGTTGGAAACGCTTTCACATAAAGCGTTTATGTAACTAAATGAGGCAGGCAAGGGTGGAATAGGGGCCAGGAAAAAATCAGGCTACACTTAAAAGAAATCCAACTGTGTGCGAGTGGGAATTTTAATAACTCCTGATAAATCAGCCCATGGCTTTGGTGCTGTCTTCTGCGACACCACAGTTGACAATTATCTGAAGGCCTATTGGGGAGGCAGGCGTTTGAGTCAATAGATTTTAGTTCCTGTATAGAAAACTGCCTTACATCCAATAAACACTTGACGCCTTTCTTATGAGGGAATCATAATATGAATATAAAGATTCCATTTAACTTTCGATCAAGCCAATGGGGCAAAAACATGCTTAGATAAAATTCTGTCCTTGAAGGTTCCAAGGGAAAGGGCATGTTTGTTCATAAAGCACTTCAGTTATAATCAAGCGTTTATATTATAGCATCCTAGAGCTAGGAGGGACCCCTTTCCTTTGGGTATAAATATTTCTACAGAAGGCTAGAGAGATTGGAGTTTGCTTTGTTTATAAAAATCTGCTCCACCCAACTCATGAGAATTTCACGATTATAGAAACTTGCCGGTGCCAGTAATTTCAAAACTTAGAACCGGTGGGTTTTTGCAAGTTTTGCAAAATATTTTGCAAATCTGGATCCCAATCCCTTCAGTTTCGGCTGTGGCAGTGGAGGCTGTTGTAAGAGCCTGCGGTCACGCCCAGGAAATGACCCCCCTGAGTCCCAGACCTATTCTTTAGAATGAAGACGTTAGGAAACCAAGATATTAACCAAAGTGGGAAAAATGCAGTGGGAATGTTCTGCTGTCTCCGAGTCCAGATCCAAGCATTGTGATCAAAAAACTGCTTGGCCTGTTAAAAACACACTGAAGGCAATGCATTTTGTTTCGCAACATGTGAGGGGGCAGGTTGCCAAGTAGTTGGTTATGAGTGTGGAATCCATAAAAAAAAAAAAAAAAGTCCTGTGCTTTGTCATTCTCTTCATACTGTATTAATCCTATAGCATCAGAAATGGCATAAAAGAATTACTCAAGTCATTTGAACTGGGAGCTCTCTTTGCAGCAACTTTATATAAAAATGGCAAATTGACTTTCAGTGTGGACTCTTCTACATGCGACTGGCATGTGGGTAGAAAGTGAGTGAACCCTTAGTGAATCTTTCTACTAAAGAATTACCTGCTGGAGACAAAAATTAAAGTTAAAAATAAAAAGAACAGAAAATGCCTAAGGGTTATTTTCTTCCCTTAAAAAAAAAGTTGACTAATAGTTAAAATACTTCGTCTTTTAAGAAGAAAGAACTTAGGGGTCTATTTTTTTTCTAGCTGGATCTTAGTCAAAATCCATTATCACTTTTGTTCCCCCTGCTCCTTTGGTGATATTAGAAGAGTGGAATCCTTGCTCTAATCATTGAGCTGAAGGAGCTTAACATTCATTTAGTCCAACAGCCCAATTTGATGGCCAAGAAGGCTCAGGGAAATTAAGTAATGAGCCCAAGGTCTCACAGTTGACCAAGGCCTAGGCCACCCATCTCCAAGTCCAGTACATTCCCAGTCTGTCCTAATACTTCTTTTTTTTTTTTAAAGATTTTATTTATTTATTCATTTATCCCCCCCTTGCTGCTTGTGCTCGCCGGGTCAGCTAACCACGCCGTGCGGGCGGGCTTGCCTTCACCAGGAGGCCTCGGGAACCGAACCCGGGGCCCCCCATATGGTAAACGGGAGCCCTACTGATTGAGCCACAGCCGCTTCCCTGTCCTAATACTTCTATTTTTTTTTTTTTTTTTTTTTTTTACCAGGAGGTCCCAGGGATCGAACCCGGGTCCCTCCATATGGGAGACGGATGCCCAACCATTTGAGCCACATCCGTCCCCCTGTCCTAATACTTCTAAAGACCAAGTGCACCATGTGAGAAATCATCTGTGCATTCCTTGCTGGCTCTGCTGAATGAAAAGGTCCATTCTGGACCTCCAGCTACTCATAAATATGGGTGCTGGAGCTTGTGAACACTAAATGCAATTTCGAGTTGCAGTAGGATCTAGGATGAAAATTTCCTCCTATACATTATCCTGAAATAGGATAATGCCATTTTCCTGGAGAAGAATTCTTGTTTGACTTGCAAATGCCAAAAATAGGCTAGCAGAGTATTTCTGATTTGTTGTGTGTGTTTGCTTGTTTGATGTTAGTTAATAACTGGAACACGGAGGTGAAAGACAGGAAGAAAAAAAATGAGGACTTTTTAATTCCTTATTTTAAAACCTAAACCTTTGAAGTAATAAGAGGTCCTCAACGTGAGCCGTGGTTTGAGATGCTTTCTGTGGATTAATGCTTGCAAGCCTCACACCAACCACGGGCGGAGGCTATTTTACTATGCCCATTTTACAGATGTGGAAATTAAAGCACAGAGAGGTAAAGGAACTTGCCCAGGGACATACATGTCATTGGAAATAGTGCTCCAGAAGTTGTGCTCCTAACCGTAGACTGCGGGACTTTGATGCGACATGTGGCTTTCTGTCCAGAAAGGTGTGGGTTCTGCCTTCAAGTTGGCTGCTTCCTGTTTGGCGGTTTGGTGGCCTTTATTTCCTTCCTGCTCTGCTGAGCCAGGGCCCTGGGACCCGGGGCTTCCTGTCACGGACAGTCTGAGGGTGGCCTAGAGGAATGCACACTCAGCAAACTGGTTCTCACTATTGGGAGAGCCTGCAAAGGTCAGAGAACCAGACCCACATGGGGGCCTGTGCATGCACACACACGTGCACGTGCACACATATGCACACACACACAGGCACGCATGCTCGTGCATGCACGCGCACACACAAACACAACCCTGGAAACATCTGAGGGAGAGAAAGAAAGGTGGTGTAAAAAGGAGAGAACTGAAAAATAGCAAATGGAGAGGTTTGAGGACATCAGAAATTCTTTACAATTCACTTATTTCCTTCCAGAAAGAAATGTTTCTGCCTTCATTAGGAAGGAGAAATAGAGAGAGACTTTTAAGTACTGCTTAATGAGTTGGGGGAAAGTAGTGCTGTTACTTCTTCTCTCCTAGGCTGCTGGGAAGAGGACCATACAGTTAGGGTAAGGGACTGCCTCTTCCCATCCTGCCATCACTGGAACTGGCAGGAAAAACACCCATGGCCAGTGGGGAGCTTGTTGTTCTTACCCCACAAACCCAGACCAAAGGCCAAGTAAGTCAATCCTCATTACATATTCAGGGACTGAGAAATGACCACTCAGTGTGTAGACCCAGCGGATCCACTATAAACTGGATCTTGTCCAGGATTCCATTCATTACCTCAACCCCGTATTCCCCAACTCCAACATAGGCCCATGATAATGCTTCAGGCCTCTGGGTTTCCATGTCATGTGACCAACAATTCTCTAAATGTCTTCTTTCCCCAGTGCACAGTTACTCAAGTAAATGGGCATAGGTCCCTTTGGGGAAAGGCTGGAGAATCATTACCATGTATACTTGCCATGGTTTTGTGAGATCCTTCCTGGAGACCTGGCCACCTCTTTGGTCAATGGCTCAGGCCCAGAAACAGGGCAAGAAGACATTTACCTTTTATTGTGGTGACCATCTTTTGCCTCCCAGTCAAGTGTCTTTGATTTCTTCCACTGGTATAAGCCATACTCTTATTATCTGCTCACCTATTTTGTACCTGAAGATACCTGGTTCTAGTAGCCATCTCCATAACTCTCCAGGGGTTAGGTTCCTTTGGCTGCACTCTGACCCTGCTGTAATTATGACACTTGGGACACCTGGCTTCTGGTGGTTCAATAGGACCACCCAGCCTCTGTTGTTTCAGGATGTTTTCATCACTACTGCTATAAGTGAGCCAAGTTCTTTGGCAGCCTGCCCTATTGTTGGCTCTGGTCTACATAGAAGAGCCACCAGCACATTCTTATGGCCTGGTAAATGGTGTGTCTTCTGAGCCAATCAATCCAGTGGGTCTTCTGGCTGTTCAGTGTCCCTACTACCCTAAACCTTTTAATTCTTTTTTTTTTTTTAGATTTATTTCTCCTCCCCCCGCCCCCCGTTGTTTTGCGCTTGCTATCTGCTCTCTGTATCCACTTATCTTTCACTTGAGCCACTTCTGCTTCCTGCTCTGTAGTGTCTCATTGTGTTTCCTCTTTGTGTCTCCTTGTTGCGTTACTAGTTGCTTCATCTTGCCACACTAGCCCGTCGTGCCAGCCCATTGGGTCAGCTTGCTGTCTTGCTCGTCTTCTCTAGGAGGCACTGGGAACCAAATCTGGGACCTCCCATGTGGTAGGCAGGCGTTCAAATGCTTGAGCCTCATCTGCTTCCCCTTTTTAATTCTTTACTACATATTATATCATGGCAATTCTGACATTTCATCTTTGTTCAGCATGGGCCACGATCTTAAATTCTGTATATCAGGAGAGCACTCCCCAGTCAGTAAGACTATTCTTTACCCAATTTTATCCTTACCCTTAGAACCAGTCTTTGGCTCTGGTCAATGTACACTGCCTAGGTCTTGCAGCATTTTTGGGGGAATAGTCTGTTTCCTCCCTCCCCAGGTCTAGTAATGTGCCTAGCTGGGATATACTGTGACTTAACCTAATTGTAGGCCTAGAGGCCAGAATTGCACATGGGTGGATCCTGAGGGGCACCTCCATTCTTGGGGAGAGGCTTCTGCTTTGTCTTCCATCACAGGGGAGTGCTAGCTCTCGCTAGGAGTTGGGGGATGATGGGCCAATTCTGCAACCTCAGAAGTCAAAATCTTCAGTGCCATTGTCTAGATGCCCTTATTTCATGTTTGGGTCTCAGCTTTTCTCATCTAGCACCCCGACCCATCCAGGGCGTAAGAGATCCACTATGGTCGAGTGTTTAACCTTTAAAGTCCCTGTAACAGCAAGAGAGAAGAGCTTCATTGTTTGCAACCAAAGGGGCCTGCCTGACTTTCCGTTACCCTCGACTGTTCATATCTTTCTGTGGAGTATCAATGGTGCTTCTCAATAGCCATCCAATCCTGCTTATATCTACCATTTCCTCCAAAGTCTCCAATGCCTGACACATTGCATTTGGTAGTGCATCCCCTTCCTCTAGGGCACCTTCTCATGTACCAACAATAAAAGTCTGAACAATTGAACCACCACCTTGTGCCAAAGGCTGTCTAAGGTCCGCCTACCACTAATGATGGGGTCGTCATTGCCAGTCTGGTGATCTGGATCCAAACCTTATCTCCTGCTTTCTCAAACCCCTCCTGGAATTAACTGTCACAGGTTGGGTTCTCTGGAAGCAGTAGGAGTTTGAAGTGCAAGAAGTTTATTAGGTACCAACACCTGTGAAAGGAAGGGGCGGACGCAAGATCAGGCAGAGGAAGAAGTCAAACTACAATGCCCACCCACAAAACCTTGGCCACCCTGGTGAGGAGATGCCCTTCAGTCTGAAGGGCTTCAGAGTGTCTGGCCAAGCTTCATGTCCCCCCCCCCTCAGTCACCAGATGTATGCTTTACTGGGTCAAGTGTGACCTCAGGCAAGGCAATAATTCACTGCAGCTGAGGCAGACCCTGAAGGCTGGCGGCTACCAGCTGGTCACATGCTATGTAGCTAAGCAGAAAGTTCTTTCTTGAAAGGGCACCTAGGTGACACATTTCTGCGTCTACCACACATAGTTTTATTTCTCTCAATAATCTTTAAAATTTTGCATAGAGGTCTGACACAAGGTTCATTAGATTTATTCCTATGTATTTAAAATTTGACGCTGTTGAAAGGCATCTTTTTTTTAAAACAAATCAATTTTATTGATACATATTAATAAAGCATAAATCCATCCAAAGTGTACAATCAATGGTATTGAGTATAATAACAGTTGTGCATTCATCACTTCAATCATTTTTAGAGCATTTTCATTATTCCAGTAATAATAATACTAAAAATAAAAAACCAACGAACCAAGCAAACAAACAAAACTTATTACCTCTCAATCTCTCTAAGTTTCCCCTGCTGTACATGGCTGCTATTCTGTTTCCTTCTCGAGTTTATTTGTGTTTATATTTTGTAAAAACTGTCTTATATATGCAATACTACTCATATTCGTATTTTACATGAGGTTTCACTATGTTATACAGTCCCATGTTACATATTTTAGCTTTTGAGAGGCATCTTCTTAAACATTTCTTATTCTGATTGTTGTTTATATAGTATATACTATTATATAGAAATAGTTTTTAAATTGATATTAGCAACCTTACTAAACTCACTTAATTCTAGATATATGTGATTATTTGAAATTTTCTACATGCACAATCATATCATCTTCTAAACAATGATATTTCTTCCTTTAAAGTTTTCATGTACTACTGCACTGGCTTGGACGTTTATTCCGATGCTGATAAGAACTGGCCAAAGCAGGCATCTTTTATCTTGTTGCTAACCTCAAAGGGAGAGCTTGCAACATATCACTATTCAGTATGATGTTTGCTGTGTTTTTTTATAGGTAGGTACCCTTTATCAAATTAAGAAAATTCTATTTCTTATTTGCCAACACAAATGTTGAACTTTTTTTTATTGTTCTGTATCTAATAAAATGATAGACTGATTATTTTCTTTTAATCCATTATATGGTTATACTGATTTTTAAAATACTGACTCTTTGACTGTTAAACCAACCTAGCATTTCTAGAATAAGCCTACCTCATCATTCTTTACATATTGCTGCAGTTTGTTCATCTTTTAAGAGTTTTACGTCTATTTTATGAGTGTTATTAGCCTGTTTTCCTTTTTTTGTAATGTCCTTGTTAGATTTTGCTATCAAGGTTATGCTGGCCTCATAGACTGAGGGTTAGGGATTTTCTTTTTGTATTCTCTGAAAGAACTCGTTTAAGATTGGCATTCTTTCTTTTTAAAATATACCTCACTGGTGAAGCTATATGGGCCTGGAGTTTTCTTTATGGGAAGATTTCAAATTAATGACTCATCAAAAAAATAGATATAAGGCTATTCAGATCTTCTATTTCTTTGTGCCCATTTGGTAAATTGTATTTTCAAGGATTTTGTCTACCTCCATTAAATTTTCAGATCTAGGTCATAAAGTTGTTCATAATATGTCTCATTATCTTTTTAATGACTGAAAAATCTGTAGAAATGTTTCCTTTTTCATTTTTTTGGATGATGATTATTTGTACTTTTCAAAATTAGTGTCATCAGGGGTTTATAAATTTTAATGATGTTTTCAAAGATTTAACTTTTGAATGTTTGTTTCCATTTCTTGCTCTGTTCTTTGTGCTTAATTCACTCTTCTTTTTCTAATTTCTTGAGAATACTTTGTTCATTGAATTTCAGTTTCTTTTATTTTCTAATACAGGCATTTAAAAAATATAACTTTTCATTACATGGCTTTAGCTGCATTTCAATTTTGGCATGTAGCATTTTTTAAAATCAACTTTCAGTTCAAATTACTTTTTAATTCCCATTGTGATTTTTTAAATCTAGGAGTTACTTAGAAGTAATTTCCAAGCTTTCAAACATATAGACATTTTCTACTTGCCTTTTTGATTCTCAATTTCTAGTTTAATTGCATCATTGTCTGAGAATGTACTCTGTATGATTTAGATCATTTGAAATTTGTTGAGACTTGCTATATTGCCTAACATTTTTTTTTTTTTTTTTTTTTTTTTTTTTTTTTTTTTTTTTTTTTTTTACCGGGAGGTCCCGGGGATCGAACCCGGGTCCCTCCATATGGGAGACGGACGCCCAACCAGTTGAGCCACATCCGACCCCCATATTGCCTAACATTTTTATAAACCTTCCATGTATACTTGAAAAAAAATTTGTAATCTGTAGTTGTTGGGTGCAGTACTCTATATATATGTCCATTAGGTAAAGTTTGCTTATCCAGTTGTTCAAATCTATTTCTTACTGGCTTTTCAGCTGCTTGTTCTAACAGTTACTGATATATATATATTTGCCACTCTAATCGTAGATTTGTCTATATCTCCTTGTAACTGTCAGTTTTTTGCTTTATATATTTTCATGCTTACATGTATTCAGCACATACAAATTTAGAATTGCTGTATCTTCTTGGTGAATTGGGCATATTTTTATTATGAAGTACCCCTCTTTATTGCTAGTAATGCTTTTTGCCCTAAAGTCTATTTTGCTGTTAACATATATACTGTGTGTGTATGTATGTATGTATGTATGTATCTATCATTAACACATTTAATGTAATTACTGACATAACTATATAATTGGATTTAAGTCCCACCTATTTATGAGCTTTTTACTCATGTTTCTTGTCTTCTTTTGGATTTTTATTATTTTCTTCTTTTTATTCAGTTTCCCCCTCTCTTAGATTGGACATTATTCATTCTTTTATAATTCTGTCAGTGAATATCCTAGACATTACAACCTGCATCCTTGGCCTTATCAATATCTAATGTTAATTAGCACTTTTACCTTATTTCTGGATAATAACATAAGAACCTTGTAATGCTTTACCATCTCCCCAACTTACATACCGTGTTGTCATATATTTACTTTGCCATCTCCCCAACTTACATACCGTGTTGTCATATATTTTAATTCCAGATGTATTTTTTATACCACAAAAATTATTATTGTTTCTGTATAACCAACATATTTTTATATTTACCGACATATTTACCATTTTTGTTTCTCTTCATTCTTTCCATTTAGGATCATTTTCCTTGTGCTTGGAGAACATCCTTTTTTATTTCCTTTAATGAAAATTTGCTAATAATAAATTTTCTTAGTTTTCTTAGTTTTATATGTCTTTATTTTTAAACTTCATTCTTGCAGAATACTTTTGCTTAATTAAGAACTCCATGGGAAGCGGCTGTGGCTCAATCAGTAGGGCTCCCGTTTACCATATGGGAGGCCCCAGGTTCGGTTCCCGGGGCCTCCTGGTGAAGGCAAGCCCGCCCGCACGGCGTGGTTGGCTGACCCAGCGAGCACAAGCAGCAAGGGGGGGATAAATGAATAAATAAATAAAATCTTAAAAAAAAAAAAAAAAAAAAAAAAGAACTCCATGTTGGCTGACTTTTCGAAACTTAAAAAATATTCAATTGTATTCTCATCGCTATTGTTTTGTTAGAGAACCTGGCTGTCAATCTAGTTGTCATGTCTTTGAAGGTACTCTGGCTGCTTTTTTATTTTTTTTATTTATTTTTATTTTTTTAAATTTATTTTTCACCGGGAGGTCCCGGGGAGCGAACCCAGGTCCCTCCATATGGAAGATGGATGCCCAACCATCTGAGCCACATCTGCCCCCTCTGGCTGCTTTTTTAAAAATTTTATTTTCTTCCTTTCTGGCTGCTTTTATGATCTCTCTCTCTTGTTTTTTGTTTTCGACAGTTTGCTATATAGACATAGCTTAGATTTTTTTATTGACCTTCATATTGTTGTATTGAAGTCTTTTATCAGTTTTTAAAAGTCCTCAGTTATTATCTCTGAATTTAGCTTCTTCTAAATTGCAATATATGTTAAACCTTCTCACAGGCTCCTTTATGCTTCTTATTCTTTCTGTTGTATTTTCAAACTTTTATCTCTATATACTTAATTCTGGATATTTTCTTTTGCCATAGCTTACTACTAATTTTTCTATTTAGCTGGGTCTAAATTGCTGTTAAATCTATCCTATAATTTAATTTTTCAATTCTACTTTTCAATTCTTGATTTTCTATTTGTTTCGTCTTCATGATATTTTTTTTTTTTTTTAAAAAAAACGGGAGCCCTACTGATTGAGCCACAGCCGCTTCCCCATGATATTTTTGTTCTTTGCTGAAATTACTAACTTGTCTTTACCTCCTTGAGTCTTTTAAGTTATTTTAAAGTATATATCTGATAATTCCAGTATCTGATGCCTTTATGATGTCAATTTCTGCTCTCTATTGTTTACTGGTTTTCTTCTTGTTGTCTTGTCTTCTCATGTGCAGGTTACTTTAATTTTTGCACTGGATATTATGTTTGCAAGCTTATTTGTTGAAATAACTAGAGAATATAATGATGTTATTTTCCTCTATAGATGATTTATGTTTGATTCCGTTAGGCTCCGGGGGCACTAAAAGCAGTCATTTTAATCTAATTTTAGAAACTGAGGGGATTTGAAAAATCTCTGTGATGACCTGACACGTCAGATTCACTCTCTTTTATTTTTAAAGATTTATTTTATTTATTAATCCCCCCCCCCCATTGTTTGCATTCGCTGTCTGCTCTCTGTTCACCTGCTTTTTAGGAGGAACCAGGAACCGAACCTGGGACCTCCCATGTGGGAGGGAGACACCCAATCATTTGAGCCACCTCTGCTTTTGCTTGTTGTGTCTCTTCTTGCTGTGTCTTCGTTGTGTCACCTCGCTGCATCATCTTGTTTTGTCAGTTTGCCGTCTTGCTCGTCTCCTTTAGGAGGCACCGGGAACCGAACCTAGGACCTCCCATGTGGTAGGTGGGTGCCCAACTGCTTGAGCCACATCTGCTTCCCTCAGGTTCACTCTTTTTTTTTTTTTTTTTTTTTTAAGATTTTATTTATTTACTTTATCCATTTAAAACCCCTCCTTCCCCATTTTGCTGTTTTTGTGTCCATTTGCTGGGCAATTCTCTGTGTGTGTTTCCTGCCATCTCTTCTCATCCTCCTCCTCCAGTATTCACCAGGATTCGATCCTGGAGACCTCCGATGTAGGAGAGAGGTATTCTGCTGCCTGCGCCACCTCAGCTCCTGGCTTCTGGAGCTTTCGGAGCATCTCATCTTGTCTCTCCTCTGTTACGTCATCATCCTGCTGCATGGCTCCCGGGGCCCGACAGCTCAGCGGCACACAGAGCCTGGCAGCCCATGCGCCTTCTATATATATATTTTTTATTTTACCGGGAGGTCCCGGGGATCGAACCCAGGTCCCTCCATATGGCAGACGGACGCCCAACCATTTGAGCCACATCCGCCTCAGGTTCACTCTTATTTCTAGTGGTTTATGGAAACTTAAGGAAGGTAGTGGGGCAATGGAAGTGATCACCCTGAGAGCAGGTAGTAAAGGGCAAATTGTCTGTAGAGAACTTACAAAAAATCATAAAAATGAGTAAAAGTTGGTCCACTTTTTATTACCATCATGCTCAACTGCTTGAGCCACATCTGCTTGCCTTGTTGGACACTTTTTCATGTGCTTTTTTGGTCATTTGTATTTCCTCTTTGGAAAAATGTCTATTCAAGAGTCTTTTGCTCACTTTTTAATTGGGTTGCTTGTTTTTTAAGATTTATTTACTTTTTTTTCTTTATTTATCTGGCCTCCCACCCCCAGATGGTTCTCTTGTCTGTCTGCTCATTGTTTGTGCGCCTTCTCCAGGAGGCACTGGGAACTGAACCTGGGACCTCCCACATGACAGCCGAGTGCCCAATGGCCTGAGCCATACCTGCTACCCGTGAGCTGTGGCATCTAGCTTGTTTCTGTGGGGGTGGCGTCTGTTCTTCTTATTTTAGGACACTGGGACCTGAACTGGGACCTCCCACGTGGTAGGCAGGCACCCAACTGGGTAAGCCACATCTGCTCCCTGGGTTGCTTGCCTTTTTATTGTTGAGTTGTATGATCTTTTTTTTTTTTTTTTTAGGTGGTACTGGGGATTGAACCTGGGACCTCATACCTGGGAAGCAGGTGCTAAACCACTGAGCTACATCTGCTCCTCAATGACAGTTGGTTTTCTCGTTTGTTTCTAGGAGGTACTGGGGGTTGAACCCAGGACCTTGTACATGGGAAGCAGGCGCTCAACCACCTGAGCTACATCCGCTCCCCTATGATCTCTTTACAGAACATGGATATCAAACCCTCATCCAATGTGTGATTTCCAAATATTTCCTCCCATTGAGGAGGCTGCCTTTTCACTTTCTTTGCAAAGTCTTTTGAAGAAAATAAGTGTTTAATTTTGAGGAGGTCCCATTTATCTATTTTTTTCTTTTGTTGTTTTGCTTTGTAAGATTTAAGAAACTACCAACTACCAGAAGATCTTGAACATGTTTTCCTACATTTTCTTTGAGGAGTTTTATGGTTGTAGCTTTTATATTTAGGTCCTTGATCTATTTTGAGTTAATTTTTGTATAATGTGTGAGATAGGGGTCCTCTTTCTTTCTTTTGGATATAGATAACCAGTTCTCCCAGCAACATTTGTTGAACAGACTGTTCTGGCCCAGCTGGGTGGGCTTGATAGCCTTGTCAAAAGTTACTTGACTGGGACCCAGTGGTTGAGTGCTGGCTTCCCACATAGGAGGCCCTGGGTTCAATCCCTGGCCCTGGCACCTCCCTGCCACCCCCGAAAAATCATTTGACCTTAGAAGTGAGGGTCTATTTCTGAGTTATCGATTCGGTTCCATTATCAATATGTCTCTCTTTATGCCGGTACCATGCTATTGTTACCAATGTAGCTAAGTAATATGCTTTAAAGTCAGAAAGTGAGACTCCTCTTTGTTCTTTTTAGAGACATTTCTGGCTATTTGGGGCCCCTTACCCTTCCAGATAAACTTGATAATTGGCTTTTCCATTTCTGCATGGAAATTTTCTAAATTCTGTTAGGATTTTTATTGGGATTGTGTTGAATCTGTAAATTAGTTTGGGTAGAATTGACATCTTAACAATATTTAGTCTTTCAATCCATGATCACGAAATGTCCTTCCGTTTATATAGGTCTTTGGTTTCTCTTGGTAATGTTATGTAGTTTTCTGAATACAGATCCTTTATGTCCTTGGTTAAGTTTATTCCTAAATATTAGATTCTTGTAGTTGCTATTATAAATGGAATTTTTTTTCTGACTTCCTCCTTGGATTGCTCATCACCAATGTATATAAACATGTAAACACTATTGAGTCTTGCATATTAATCTTGTATCCTGCCACTTTGCTGAAGTTGTCTATTAGTCCTAATAGGTTTGTTGTGGCTTTTTAGGGATTTTCCAGATATAGGATCCCATCATCAGCAAATAGTGGAAGTTTTACTTCTTCTTCCTTTCCTATTTGGGTGCCTCTTATTTCTTTATCTTGCCTAATTGCTCTAGCTAGAACTTCTAGCACATTACTGAATAACAGTGGCTACAGTGGGCGTCCTTATCTTCTTCCTGATCTCAGTGGGAAAGCTTTCAGTCTTTCAGTTCATTTTACCCTTGGGCTTTCTGTTGTCATATCTTACTATTGTCTGTCTTTTTACCCTTTAAGTTACCCTTACTAACAGTCTTCATTTCTACACTCTTCTGCAAGTCTTTTGCCCTTTTTTTTTTTTTTTTTTTCAGGTACCGTGGGCTGGGGATTGAAACTGGGACCTCGTATGTGGAAAGATGATGTTCAACCATGGAGCCACATCAGCTTCCCTGAGTTTTTTTTTTTTTTTTTTCCTTGTTGTTTGGTTTTGTTTTTTCAAAAGGCACCAGGAACCAAACCTGGGACTTTCCATGTGGGAGGCAGGCGCTCAACAGCTTGAGCCACATCCACTCTCCTTGCCCTTGTTTTTTCCTTTCTAGCTGTAGTGCTCCTTTTAGTATCTCTTGTAAATCTGGTTATTGGGTAACATACTCTCAGTTTTTGTTTGTCTGGGAAAACTTTAAACTCCCCTCATTTTTGAAGGACAGTTTTACCAGATAAAAGGATTCTGTCTGGCAGTTTTTTTCTTTCAGTATCTTAAATACATCATACCACTTTCTTCTCATCTACATGGTTTCTGATGAGAGATCGTCACTTAGTCTTATTGAGGTTCCCTTGTATGTGATGTATTGCTTTTCTTCTGCTTTCAGAATCCTTTCTTTATCTCTGGCATTTGTCATTCTGAATAGTAGGTCTATTCAGATTTATTCTGTTTGGGGTGTGTTGTCCTTCCTGGATATTGATATTTATATCTTCCATAAGGGTTGGGAAGTTTTCAGTCATTATTTCCTCAAATATTCTTTCTGCACCTTTTCTGTTCTCTTCCCCTTTGAACATGGACAACATGTATGTGTGTGTGTTTCATGTTGTCATTCAATTCCCTGAGACCCTGTTACATTTTTTCCATTCTTTATTCTTTGTTTTTCTGTCTATTTCAAGTTAGATGTTCTGTCCTCAATTTCACTAATTCTGTCCTCCATCAATTAAAGTCTGCTGTTATATGCCTTTAAGTACTTTTTTAAATATTTTTTTAAAGATTTGTTTTTTTTATTTATTCCTCACCCCCCTTGCTGCTTGTACTTACTGTCTGCTCTCTGTGTCCATTCACTGAGCATTCTTTTGTGTCTGCTTGTCTTCTCATCTTCTCTTTAGGCGGCACCAGGAACTGATCCCAGGACCATCTGACGTGGGAGAGAGGCACTCAATCGCTTGAGCCACCTCAGTTCCCTGGTTTGTTGTGTCTCTCATTGTCTTTCCTTTGTGTCTCTTTTTTGTTGTGTCACCTTGTTGTGTCAACTCTCTGCACGGGCCAGCTCTCTGCATGGGTTAACTCACCACATGGGCTAGCTTGCCTTCATCAGGGAGCCCTGGGAATCGAACCCAGGACCTCCTATATGGTAGATTGGGTGGGAGCCCAATCGCTTAAGCCACTTCTGCTTCCCCTTTAATGTAGTTTTAATCTCATCTATTGTGTCTTTTTTTTTTTTTTTTTTAATTTCTCCCCTCCTTTTTATTTTGTGCTGTCTGCTCTTTGTGTGTTCTTCTGTGTCTGTCTGTCTTCTCTTTAGGTGGTACCAGGAACTGATCCTGGGACCTTCTGGAGTGGGAGAGAAGCATTCAATCTCTTGCGCCACCTCAGCTCCCTGGTCTGCTGTGTCTCTTATTGTCTCTCCTCTTGTCTCTTTTTGTTGCATCATTTTGCTGTGCCAGCTTTCTGTGTGGGCCAGCTCTCCTGTGCAGACCAGCACTCCTGCGTGGACCAGCACTCTGTGTGGACCAGCCCTCCGCTTAGGCCAGCTCACCACGCAGGCCAGTTTGCCTTTCACCAGGAGGCCCTGGGAATCGAACCCTGGACCTCCTATATGATAGACGGGAGCCCAAGCGCTTGAGCCACACCTGTTTCCCCTTGGTGTCTTTTCTTTGTAGGCTTTTTTTTCAAGATTTATTATTTATTCATTTATTTCTCCCTCCACCTTGTTGTTTGGGCTTATTGTCTGTTCTCTGTGTCTGTTCATTGTGTGCTCTCTGTGTCCATTTGTCTTGTTTTTAGAAGGCACTGGGAACTGAATCCAGGATGTCCCTGTGGGAGGGAGGCACCCAATCACTTGAGCCACCTCTGCTCCTTGCCTGTTGTGTCTCTCATTGTGTTTCCTCATTGTGTCAGCTTGTCTTCTTTAGGAGGCACCAGGAACCGAACCTGGGACCTCCCATGTGGTAGGTGGTGCCTACCTGCTTGAGCCACATCCACTTCCCTTTTGCAGGCTTTTAAATTGTTCTTTATGCTCACCCAGTATCTTCTTAATAGCCTTTATCTCTTTAGTCATATTTTCCTTCAACTTCTTGAATTGATTTAGATTTGTGTGACTATCACTGATTAGTTGTCTTAAATCCTGTGTCTCATCAGGATTCTTGGTTTGTTCTTTTGGCTGTGTCATCTCTTCCTTTTTCTTAGTATGGCTTGTAATTTTTTGCTGGTGTCTAGGCATCTGAATATAGTGGTGAATTTACTCTGATGGTCAATTTTTTTCTCTTGCCTAGTGGTTTTGTTTCATGGCTGGCTCTTCAATGATTTTTAGTTCAATTTATTATAAATCTTTAAAACTGTCCAGTTTAAGTTATCAAAATAGGGCCAGGGACTCATTAATGGGGTGCAGATCAGGTCCTGGCAGGCCAGAAGATGGTACTTGTTGGTGAATCTTTCCACAGAGGTTACTCTTTGAACCTCCACTTGCCCCACGATTCTGTTCTGGCCAGAGTTGAGATTCAAAGCAGGCTCTGCTGGCCAAATTCACTGAAGAGAAACCAGTCTCTGCCCTCTACCACACCTTCCATCTTCCTGGGTAGGAAAATGTCTGTTCCCTTCACAGATGGCTGTAGTGAGCCCTGGATTTTATCCAAGCTGTTTGCCTTCAGGGTGGGGGATGGGTGCCATTCCCTGTGCCAGGGTTTAGTAAATCAGTTTTCATTTTGGTTTCTTCATCCCTCTGTCCCTCCTAGAGGGTGTGCAGCAATCACCTGGAGTGTAACTTCCTAAAGGTGTTCTCTCAGATAGCTTTTTGCTCTTCCTCTGTTGTTTTTGCGAGAGAATTGAGCCCTGCCTCCCTATTCTGATGCCATCTTTCCAGAAGTCAATCCACCTCTTAATTTTTTTAACCTATGTTTTATTCCATGTTATATTTTAAGTGACTTAGAGAAGATAGCTTGGCTAACATCTCATAGTGGCTAAAGTTATTAGGCAATGAATCCTGTTAGATTAAGTGGTAGGAAGAAAAGAAGAAAATGGTGAAAAACAGGGAAAAACAAAACTGAAAGTAGCCAATCATTCTCTAGAAAACCAGAGTTTTGCTTCTTTAACAAAAACCAAAAAGTAAAAAAGTGAAAAATTTAATTCTGTTCTATTGTCTTTCATTGTTAGCCATTCAGGGTTTGTCATGGAAAAGGGAATTCATCCATTCATTCACTCACTAAATATTAAGTACCTACTATGTGGTAAACTCTGTTCCTGGCAGTGAGGATAAATACGTGAGTGAACAAATCATACGTACATCCTCACCTTCATTGAGCTTACATTCTAATGGGCTGTAGTAAGTAAGGTATTAGATGCTATAACAAATAAACCACAAGTTCTAAGTGGGTTAATATAAATAAAGATCTCTTGTCTGCTCATCTTATGATTCTATGTAGGTATTTTTTGGTCAGGCAGATTTTCATGTGCTTCAGGGTCATACTTCTGCTCTAAGTCCATTGGAAAAAAAAACTTGTCACATAGTCCTGTGTAGAAGCAAGGGGGTAGCTGAAAAATGTAGTTCCCACCAATGAATATGGTGATTACCAAGGTGACTCTGTCATCTGGGGATAGATAGACAATAAACTGAATATATAAATAAATTACTTATGTTAGATGGTGATAAATGCTAGAGAAAAAAGCAAGGAAAGCAATAGGGAGTATGTGTGTGTTAAGGAATATTATAATTTAAAATACAATAGTGATAGAATGTCTCCCTGGAGTGAGCAAAGTCTTGAGGAATGTGAGTGTGAGCCATGTGGATATATGGGGAGAGAGCGCTACTGAAAGGGGGAACAGTTATGAGGCCTCCTTGAAAATTAGGCCAGTGTGGCTGAATCGGAGCAAGGGGAAGAGGAGAGGGGGGACAGATTGTGGAAAAACTCTCGTTTCTCCTTTGAAGGAGATGGGTAGAAATCAGAAGAGTGATATGATCTGATTTGCATTCTATAAGGAACAGTGTGGCAGCAGTGTTGAGAATAGATTGGGTGGGGGCAAAGGAAGGAGATAATAGTAGTTTGGACCAGGTGGTAATGATGGAGGTGGAAAGACGCAATCAAGTTATGGATACATTTTGAAGGCAGAGCAGGTTCTGCAGATGGATTAAAGGTCGCATTCGAGAGAAAGACTGGAGTCAAAGGTGACTCTGGGTATGGTACGCTGATCAATTTTAAGGATCGCGTTACCAATAACTGAGCCCGCGAAGACTGTGGTGGAGCACAGTTGGTGGGGGAGAGATCAGGAATTCTTTCCTGGATATGTTGAGTTTGAGAAGTCTAGAGATGCCAAGAGCTGCTGTGTGAGTGTGGAGCTCAGAAGAGAGCTCTGGCCTGGAGCTACAGTTGCTTTCAAAGGTGGTATTTAAATGCTTGAGACTGAAGGAGATGATGCAGGTGGGGGGTGAGGGGCCGTGAGGGGGTGGGAGTGTAGTAGAAGAATAGAGACGCTGGGACTGAGACTCTGGGGCTCTTCAATCAGGAGAAAACTGAGATGTGGCCAGTGAGGGTAGAAGAAAATGAGGGAGGAAAGAGGGAGTGATTGGGGAATTATTTGAAGCCATGTGTTTGTTAATTCAGAATCAGAATGACGTGCCATTAACCAGGTGGCTGAGGGACCTGTTTTCCCCCACTCCATTCCTACCTGCAGGCCTCTAGTCATGGGCAGAGCCCACGGCCAGGGCCCCATGGCCAGGGAATGGGGGGCAGGCCCTCAGCAGCACAGTCCATGCTTCAGCACTTCCGTCCGCCACCAGCTGCGGCCCTGATAGAAGTTGGGTCATTCATTGGACAGATATTGACTGAGGATCTGTAGACATGTGAGCCCTTGGTCTGGGCACAGAGGATTACAAGTCCCACAGGTCTGCACCCTTCTGGAGCCTGCACTCTCACAGGGTGGGGCAGAAAATTAGCAATTAAACAAACAGATAAGCCAGATAAAGGAATTGACAGTGATGTGCCAGGTGAGGCTGCTCTGGCTCCTGAAAGGCCTCTTTAAGGAGGTGACATTTGAGCTGAGGCTGAATGATAAAAACAGTATCTTCAGAAGACATGGGGGGAAAGGTTCTCTCTGGGAAGAAGCTTGGGGTGCTGTAGGGGAAGAAAGAAGGCTGGTGGCCTGCGGGGCAAGGGAGGACAGCAGGGTGCCCCCTCAGTGAGGGAGGATACTCTGTCATGGAGAGGGCAGAGATGACGTTAAAGAGCCAGGCAGGGGTCACCTCCCGTAGGATCTTTGGCCGTGGTTGGAAGTTTGGGTTTTATTCCCAAGTGTGATGGGGAAAACTTTGGTGGGGTTTTAGCAGAGTCACGTGATTTGGTTTTCATTTCGCAAATGTGAATGGGTTGGTCAGATGGAGAAGGGACAGTTGGAGGCAGAGAAAAGAGGTAGGAAACTATCCCACTCAGGCAACAGGTGGTGTCTTGGACAGGAATGGACCAGGATGCACCTGGAATTGATGAACGGGTCATAAACTGAGCAGTTCTCTGGGTCAAGGTCTGTATAAGGAAAGAAAGAAAGAAAGAAAGAAAGAACGAAAGAAAAAGACTACCAAAGAAACATGTCTGGAAAGGTGGCTGGTTAGGAGCTGATGCGGAACTGGAAAAGGAGGCTAAAGGGAGGAGGAGACTCTGGAGCCTTCTTCAGACATGAGGCGCAGCATTCCATCTCCCAGCAGGCGGTAGAGGGGCTGGGGAGGGGCACTGGCCTGGCCGGCGAGGCTGCCTGAGCGGGGACGTCTGAGAATCTGGCTCCAGGCTCCGGTTTCCCAACTCCTTCAGAGCTCCTTGGGCGGGTGACTCAGGGGAGGTCCCTCCCTGGCTCAACGGTTCTCACGTTCCCCGGGAGCCCGGAGTGACTCAGTGCCTCGCTCGCTCCCGCATGGGTGACCCCAGGCCAATGTCTAATGAGCCTACACCTCATTCTTCTCCTTAGGCGGGACGATTGCCTGGTGGAGCTTTTAGCAGCCCGGGGGCAGGACTCTGGTCTGCAAACGTCCAGGTTCCTCCAGGAGAGGCGTGTCCTGTATCCGGAACCCAGCCCCTCGCCCCGCAGGCCCTCAGCGTGCACCGAAAGGGGGTTTTAATGCGTGTCCACGTGCTTCCTTCTAATTTCAGAGCCATACAATAGCATTTCATACCAAATAATTTCGCACGCATTGATGCCTTGGAGGGTTGGTTTTTCTTTTTTGACACCTCCTTGTAAAAACTTATTTTTTTATTTTTTAAAGCATCCAGAGCCGATCGCCAAAGTTTGCAAAGTAGAGCCCAGAGGCGAGAGGGGGCTGACGGGCCGGCTCTATTTCTGGGGGTACCTGGACTCCGGGACTCCGCGAGGCAGGGGGGCGACTGCGCCGGGCAGGGGGCGAGTGCTCGGCTCGCGGGACGCATCCAACAGCCGGCGGGGAACAGCCGGCGAGGGGAGGAGCAGAGGCCCGGGCGGCGGGGGTGCTGCGGGGCCGCTCGGGACCTCGGGGTCCCCGGCCGGCGACTCGGCGCCCTCTACCTTCCAGCTCACACCTTCGCAGCCGGGCGGCCCGGCGCTCCCCCACCCCCGGGGCGGAAGGCGGCGCCACCGGTCCTCCTCTCGTCCCGCCGCCGGACTTGGCGGCCCCAAGGGGACCCGGCAGGTGGCCCCGAGCGGAAGCACCGTCCTCCCTGCCCGGGACCCTCCCCGAGCGCCGGCGAGCCTCTGCGCGGCGCCTTAGCCCGCAGCCTGAGCCCGCGAGTTACCTGCCCCGGGAGGTCACAGTCCGCGGACTGCGTAAGGGTGGATCCCGCGGAGCCCAAAGCCACAGTCCTGTGGGAGGGGTCCCCCGGAGGGCAGCACCTCACTTTACTGGCGAAGGGCAGGAAACCTCCGGAGGGAGCGTAAATGGGGCGGGGGGCGGGGGGAGTTGCACTGAGCGTGTTACTTTATTTTTCCCTTTATATTTTTAAACGCGCTTTGACGCCGGCTGACTCGGGGACCCCGTGTCCGCCCACTTCCCGGAGTTGACGGCCCTGGAGCGGTTTGCCAGGACGGAGGCACCTTCCTCCGCCCCGCGGATGCCCGGGCAGGTCAGCAGGGGCCAGCCGCGCGGCCCTGGAGCCCTTGGTGTGGCTGACCTCGGGTGCCCGGGAGCCGCGGAGCCTGGCGCGCACGGTGTAGACAGAGCAACTGAGCCCAGAAATGCGCATAAATAAATCAATGAGCAGCGATTCCCTGCCAGCAGCAGGGAAACCTCGGGCTGATTAAACGCAGACGTGGGGCGTCTGCCAGGGCAGGAGGGCGGCGGGGCAAAAGGAACAGTCGTGGAGGCGCGGGGTGGGGAGAGGCCGGGGCAGGAACAAATAGGAAGATGGAAAGCCACATGTAAAAAATGGGGGTGAGTTTTCCATGCACGCAGCGCGGAGGACAGGCGGGGGGCGGGCTGCGGGCGCAGGGCCCTGCCGGACACCGGGGGCAACTTTCCGGCGCGGGAGGTGCGGCCGGAGGGGGCGGTGCCGGCGGCGGGAGGCGGGAGTCGGGGGCCTGAGCGCGCGGGGCGGGGGGGGAGTCACTTTAAAGGCTCTTTCTTACCCATAATGCTTTGTGGGGACGTTGACAAGTGGATCCAAGATGGCGTAGAAAGTAATGACAGGTAAGTCTTGACTTCCCTCTTCTCTGCTGCCGAGACCGCTCCGCAAGCTGCCGGAGCCCTCCCGGGGGGGCGCCTGACCCCCTCCCGCTCCTCCGGGCACCGGGAGGGGCGGCCCCGGGGCGGGCCGGGGGCCGGGGCGGCCCGCCGCGGGGCCTGGGAAGCGGGGCTCTTCGAGGCGAGGCCCGGACGCTGGGGCTGTTTACAGCTCCTTCCCCTCCTCGGTCCCCTTCCCCTCCGCTGGGGGCCGCGGCACCCTCGGCCCCGGAGGAGGAGGGAGCCCTGCAGACCCAGGCTGGGAGCCCGCGGGAGGTTCTCCCTGCCGCGGCCACTCCGGAAGGGGTTGTCGAACCTCCTCGCACGCTCCTCTCGTCCGGGGCCGGGCTGGGGGTGGGGAGCGTGCCGGCCTCCCACGCCCCGCTGGATTCTCCCCTCAGGGCTCGGACTTCCACCCGCGTGGGGCGGGGGCCGGAGGGTGGGCGTCGGGAAAAGTGGGTCAGGGGCGCGCCCCCTCCCTCCCCCGCTGAGGGCTGTTTGCTTGAGATTCACTTTCTTTCCCCCTTTCCCCGCCCCCTCCTCGGAAATTCTCATTGGCCCACACGCACAACAACAAAAATAAAAACAGATTATCTCTTCCTGGAGATTCCTTTAAGAGTCCCCTTTTCAAGGGCTAAGACACTGCAGTCCCATCTTGGGAACTTTGATTCCTTTCCCTTCCCCTCTCCCCAAATTATTTGCGCCTCCTCCACCGTCCCCTTTGCTGGGGATCCTTTAGACAGGCCTAGAAGCCCGGGTCCTCCAGTTCTTGGATTGGGATCCTCAGGTTTTGTTCAAAACTAAAAAAAAATTCATTCCTTCTCTCTCACAACTTAGACTTTTCAGGCAAATCATTAATAAGTACAGCTCCAGAGACAGTGGATTCCTGGAAGGGGGGCGCGGGTGTGTCCTGGCCAGTTTGTTCTTAATTTTGCCCTCTCTTAAACTCATATTAATGAAGTTTCCTTTTTCTTCTTCTCTCTCTCTTGTTTTAGAAAGTACGGTCAGTCAGTGCTCAAGGAGATGGATTTTTTTTTTTTTTTAAATGTTTTTGATCTTAAGAACATTTTATGATCTATTTTGTCTCACTGAAAGGAAATGTTTTTAAAGTAACAGATTCATTTGCCAAGCTGCATACTGTACCATTCTGGTAACTTTTTCCATTTGAAATTTAGATACCCTTTCATTTCAGGCTGATAAAATGTTTGCTACTGATAATGTCTATTATTGGTGTTGTAAGACACATTTTACTTTTTCATTTGCCTCAGGAATTGGATGAAGTAATTGATCACTAATGAACTACAGTGCTGGTGAGATGTGTAAGGTGAGACTGCAGTTAAAAATTATTTACTCTTTTTTCTTCATTATTTAATCAACTCATATGAGTAAGGCTGAAACTTTGCATAATTTGATGGGGCAGTCTTTGTTTTTCATACATATCACTCAGTAAAATGGGTATATGGGCAGAGCTAATTTAGAAGGGAAAAAGTGCCTAATGGATGCCAAACTTTTCAGTGTCTTCAACATACTCAGACATAGTGGAGCTTATCCAAAGCAACTGTTGTTTGCAGCTATCATTATTTAAATTAGATCATTATTTAAATTTCCTAGTGTAACTTTAATTGAATGTCCTATTTTATCTGTGATTAGGTGTCCATAGCTTACTTTACATTGATTATTAGTGATTGTGAGTGTGGATTTTGTGTATCCATATTTTGTGGGATTATTTTAAAGTACACTGTTACCACAAAAAAGAATTATTTAGGCAAATCAGTCACTTTTTTTTTTTTTTTTAAGTTTTGTTTTTAAATCAGTCACTCTTGCTTTTATTTTCTGACAAATGAAATAGCACTTGTCTCCTCATAATAATTTAAATATAAAAGCAATAGTGTTGAGTTCTGTTTACCTAATTAGGAATATAACTGGTCATTATTTTCTGATCACACATGATGTGTGTAAGTGCTTTGAGGAATTCAAAGTTTTGCTTTTATTTAAACTAACTTGTAATGTTTTGGACTTGAAAGATTACTGATATAGTATTTGAATAGTTAGTATTCTTTGCTGGGGAGACAGAGAAATTTGCTAATTTTACATTTTTCACAGTCTTCTAATTTACAGAATATTTTACTATGGTTTATTTAGAAAAGTGTAAGATATGGTGGATTGATTGGTTACTGCAGGTTTCTTTTTTCTTTATGTCTGGGTAGGCTCTGGATTTTGAAATACTGTCATGAAATTTTCATATCTATCAATCACATCTCTTTAGGAAGAATAAGCCATGCTGTATTTATTTATTTATTTATTGTTTAGGCATTCAATTGACATTTTTTTGCCTTAAAAAAACTTTGTTGAGGAAGGTGGCCATAAACCAAAATACTTTAATAATTGCACACACCATATTTGCCTGTGTTTGAAACTCACCAGTGCTAATGTGTATTCCGTATCATTTTTATTTTTATTCTTAGCAGGGGCAATACAGATTTCTTCATTAATTCCCCTGCCCCCCGCCAGTTTGTAGGTAGAGCATATTCATGCCTTAGGCCTCCCCATTTTAACCTTTTATCTTAAATTTACAGATTACTTTGTGGTAAGGAATTAGTGATCTGCTTTTTGATTATGGAGGTATTCATTTGTAGTCTCAAATTGAATATTGAGTAGTAGGTTCAGGTGTCTGGCCTGAAGAGTGCCAAGACATTTTCCTAAATTTTTGCACATATAACCAGTGCAATATTAATTTTCACTTTAAAGTGAAATTAGTAGTTGGTCAGCAAACAACTTGTTACACCAAGTAACAATTCAAATTCTATAATTTGAAATACCATAGTATTGAAGGTTATGGTGAAGTAGAAGTCTGTGTCTTGGAGCTGAATAAAGACATGGCTTTTTTAGTCTGTCCTTTTGGCTGGGAAGCTAGGACACTATTTTTAGGTAAGGCTATAGTTTTGGGGAGTCAGTAAGTACATTTCTATCAGTTGGCAAATTTGCTTTTTGCAATTGTGTAGCAAATAGTTTCATTTTCTAATACCATTAATAGTCAATCTACATGGGAGCGGCTGTGGCTCAATCAGTAGGGCTCCCCTTTACCATATGGGAGGCCCCGGGTTCGGTTCCCAGGGCCTCCTGGTGAAGGCAAGCCCGCCCGTACGGCGTGGTTAGCTGACCCAGCGAGCGCAAGCAGCAAGGGGGGGATAAATGAATAAATAAATAAAAATCTAAAAAAAAAAAAAAAAAAAAAGTAGTCAATCTACAGTGTTTTAAAATGTCTGTCAACATTTATGGACTGTTCACTGTTTCACTGGAGAGGGGAGGGAGAGATGCCAAAACAGTAGGAGAAAGCATTCCTGCTTGCAAAGGGTCTTGTGTCATTTAAAAATATACAGCATATTCATGAAAGGCTAAGAATATTTCAGAAGGCCCTATAAGTAAGTACACCAGATCTTATAAATGCATTTTTGTACTCTTAAGAAGTGGGCTTGGCATTAATATTGAATGCAGATTAGTCTGTAATTGTTTGTCTAACTGCATTTAAGATCCAAATAAAGGCCCAGCACAAGAAATAAAGCCCTTTACCTGTTATTTTAAATGTACAGAAGGGTTTGAACAGAGTTTATCATCAGTGCTTATCTAAGAGTGGGAGAAGCTCTACTTAAAAAATTATAAGCAAATTGTTATGATTGTTTATTTTTATAAATTTTTAAGTAAATGTACTTGCAAATGTGTTTGATTTCTAAGTAATATTTTGAAATATTTTCTAGAAGAGAAGTATGATATGTGTGGAGAGCATTGTCATACCAGTTTACAATTCGTTTAAATTGATGGGTGTAGTAAAGATTACTTCTGTAGCATTGGCTAGAAGAAGCATGAAATATAGTGGTCTGTCACTTCTAGTTGTGCTAGGGTAATACTTTTGAGTAATCCTGAATTTAATAGTATTAACATTCCTCTTTTTAAAAGAATATTATAGATGTAACTTGAAGAATTTTTTAATACATATAATACTTTTTTTTAACTTGTCAATTTTCTAAAACAAATGGAAAGTTTTTCAACATAATAATAAATATTTAAACATTCATTCATGTTTTACTCTTGTAAATTGTACTGGATCAGTTTCTCCAAGTGAGAGCAAGAAATTGTCTGGTAAAGCCAGAGTTTATATTTTTACCTTGCTTTTGAACAAAAAAGAAACCTGATTCATCATCAAGTTCTTCAAAGAATGCATGGCATATTTTTTGACAGAACCATTCTGAAGTGTGTGAATGTTTGTGATTTTTATAATGTTCTGTGCCATATTTTATTTAGGTCTTCTCGGCACATCTGAATTTGGCTTTTTACTTTCTTCTGTGGAAATTCTCCATGTTATGAAAATATTTCTATGTGGCGAGTTTCCTGTCAGTAGGCAATATATGTAATTAATGTAGTTTTAAAAAAATGTTTATTTTTATTCAAAACTGATGCATATTTATGGTAAACAATTTGAGCAGTACATAAGTCATAAGTGTATAAACTAAAAAAGCAAAAACAAACATCATGCAAACAATCAGACTCTCTGTACTTCTTCCTCCATCCCTAGTCCTGTTCCCTTGAGCTGACCACAGTCAACAGTTGGGTATCATTTAGCTTTAGGAAGTCTGGTATACTGGCAGTAGTGAAAGTAAAGAGTGGGAGACCCAGGAAGGCATGGTCCTTGAACTAGAGCTTAAATGATGTACAAGGTCTATTCTGCTCTTAATTCCTGTGGTGTTAATAATGTTGCTAATCTTTAAACTACCATCAGTTTAAGATAACTGTAATTGATTTGTTTGGGGAACACTTTTAAGCATTTAATTCCATTGTCAGACTGGTAAAGTTTTGATTGGTTCTTTTTTTTTTTTTTTTACCTGGAGGTACCGGGGATTGAACCCCGGTCTCTCCATATGGTAGACGGACGCCGAACCTTTTGAGCCACATCCGTTTCCCTGATTGGTTCTTAAATATATTTTTTTAAAGATGTATTTAATTTATTTCTTTCTCCCCTCCTTGTTTCTTGCACTCGCTGTCTGCTCTCTCTGTCTGTTCATTGTGTGCTTTCTGTGTCTGCTTATCTTCTTTTAAGGAGGCACTGGGAACCGAACCAGTCCCACTGGGACATCCCACATGGGAGGGAGTCACCCAATCGCTTGAGCCACCTCCACTCCTTGCTTGTTGTGTCTCTCATTGTGTTGCCTCGTTGCATCTCCTTGCTGCATCATCTTGTTCCATCACATCGTTGCATCATCTTGACGTGCCAGCCCGTCACGTCAGCTTGCTGCCTTGTTTGTCTTTTTTTACGAGGCACTGGGAACTGAACCCGGGACCTCCATGTGGTAGGCGGGCACCCAACTCTTGAGCCACATCTGCCTCCCTGTTCTTAAATATTTTAAGAAAATATTTGTGACTTGAATTCAGGTAATTTTAGGACTGGGAGGTAATGGTGGTAATGATGTTAAATTTTATGATAAGCTGCATAGTGTATTTACTCTAGGTTTTTTTATAACTCATTGTCATCCCTTTTTTTTTTTTTACCGGGAGGTCCCAGGGATCGAACGCGGGTCCCTCCATATGGGAGACGGACGCCCAACCAGTTGAGCCACATCTGACCCCCAATTGTCATCCCTTTTAATTCTCATAACAGCTCACAAGATAGTTTTTGTTATTTCCATTTGCAGAGGTGGAAATTTATGCTTAAATGTGAACTAACTGATAAAACATCACAAGGCCAGTAAGTTGTGGAGCTGGCATTCTGTCTGGAGAGTCTGTACTCTTTCTACTGTAATGTGCTCTACTGTCTCTAGCTAGTCTGTTTATTTTCCAGTTGAGGAAATTTAGGTCTGAAAGTTAAGTGACATGCCCAAGGTTACACAGCTAAGTAGTAGCAACATTAAACCAAACTCTTATCTCTGGACTCTTATCTCTGGACTCTTGGTCCTGTGCTGGTTGTGCTACATTTTATTAAAATACTATGGATCAAAAAAACATATGCTGTGAATATTGGATACAAATGCTTCAGAACAGATACATCAGTGAATTGTGTTTTCTACTATGTATTTAAAAGCTTCCTTCTCTCTCTTTCAGAAATTATAAAGAGCTCTGATGGGCTATTTGGGTGATACCCAGTGCAGTGAACTGCAGGTGAGTAACATTTAGGAGAACCTTATTTAGAAAACACGAACTTTGTTATACCCAAGAAAGAGATAAGAAAGACTTAATCTAGATAAGAGCATTTGACCAGAAAGAAGGATGAGGTGGGGCATGGTGGGGTGACATAGGGCAGTAGTAAAACAGCCCTATGGGTCGTGCAAATATGGGTCATAACTGAATTGGCTACTTTTGGGACAGACCAGACACAGAGCAGACCCTGAAGAGACTCTGCCTAATGCTTTGTCACATGAGTTTATTTGCTGTAAGGGTAGATTAATCTTCCACTTTGGTTCAGAATAAGTAACCTGTCTGCATATGGTTGGAACTTCAAACCGTCCTTCAGTTTTGTGTCATCATTCTTGAGCAGTGATCACTTCATGCACTGTTGGACTTGTTTAAGTATTGAATTGCTTATTTTTCATGTTATCTGGTATATATGTATTGTTGTTAATGACTTCTATATATCTACATTTTTCAGGATCTAAATATGGAGAATATTTCAATAGACACAAAAGGTTGAACTTTTCCCCCAGTGGTGGTTTTAGCACTTGCATCATATACTATCATTTCTTCATTATTCAAGTACTAATAGTTCTTCATAATTTAATGAAGTGCCCTGCTAATTAAAGTTTAGTGTTGTGTATTATTTTATGGTAACTGATCTTGGTCCATTATCATATCCTGGTCTTTCATTACTAAACTTAGAAATTGGTAATGCTACAGAAAATATAAGAAATGGAAGACTATTTTAATATCCTTGAGGGGCCTCAGTGCTAAAATTATTTTTTGGTGTATTTTCAATACTAGACATCTTCGGCTCCAGAAAGCTTCAGTTCTTAATAAAATGACTTGCCATCCCTGCCTTTTGGACTCTCACTGTGTAAGAGTTACAAAAATATTGCTAGCTACTTTTTAGATATCTGTTTTAAGCTGAGTTTTAGCATTCTGTTCTTTGTAGATAAAAAACAATTACTTTTTTTTCTACTTTCAACTATACTCAAGTCTCTTGGCACCCAGCTCTTTGATTTGTCCATAAATTCATGCTGCCTTTTCCTGTAATCCAGTCTATTACAGAATCAGCACGTTGGCCTTGAGAATCCCATAGACATTAATGTGGCAGTACTGTATATTTTTAGAGTTTACAATTAAATTTGGTTCTGGCTACTTGCTGATTATTAAAGTAATACATGGTTATTGGGGTTCTTTGTTTCTTGAGTATATGCCTATTTTGCATGATATAACTCCCACAGAACTCATGGAGATGATCAGAAGACCAATTGAGGCAGTTTGTTTGGAAAGCTGGGGTCTGAGATGTTTATAAGCCATTGTAACTAAGGAGAGCATAAGAGTTCAGTCAAGGTCAAAGTGAGAAGTAGAAGGGAGAGGTGGCTCTTTTCTTGAGAATATGTCAAACTTATGTCCTGGAGCTCTTTTATTTCATGGGTATGGTGGTACTTTCCTTCTTAGATTTTGAATAATATTACATAAGTTGTTAAAGTTAGGGTTCCTATCCTAAACAATTGATTTTCTTTTTGGCATTCCATTTCAAAATATACATATTTTTTACTCATTTTAATCATGATGCATTATAATTTGAACTTTTTCTACCTATTATATCATAAAACACTTCCATGTTATAGCTCTCAGAATTTTAATTTATATGTTTACATTTTGAAAGGTTGCAAAATATTTCATTGCCATACTCTCATAATTTGCCTAAATCTTCTTTTTATGTCAGGTATTTATGCTGTTGGCTGGTTTTCTGCTAACATTTTAATCCACATCAGTGGATTCAATTAACACTACAATCCATATAAATATGGATATTATATGTTTTTCTGACTAATTGTATTTTTAGGATAAATTTTTGGGTAGCATTGTTTTAAAGGATATGAATATTTTTATGGCTTTTGGTACATATTGTCCTATTGTTTTTCAAGGATAGTGCATCAGTTTGAATTTCTAATAGTGATATATGGATGTATCTGTTTCACCATAAGCTGGACAGAAGTGCATTTTTTCCTTAAAAGTTTTTGCTAATTTAATAATGTGAAATGGCACATGCATTTCTTTGTTCTAAAATGTTGAATTTTCCTATTTGAATCTCTTCATGGTGAGTTGCTCATATTCTTTGCTATTTTATGCAATAAACTATTGTAGTGGGCTTTGGATGGTAAGGCAAATATAGCCAACTAATTAACAGGTGGTAACTTAAAAGATAACCAGTATTTGTTCCATGAAAATGTTCATAATAGAGTGTGGTCTGGATGGTAGTTTGGTGAAATTGTTCATGATGGAGTCTGGTCTGCATCGTAAATTAACTTGGGGAAATGGTTGAAGGGGAACAGGTTGTTCCAAGATTCAGTTCTACATATATTTATTGGGCATCCACTGTATGCCATCTCCTGTATTCGGTCTTCTGAGTGCTTCTCAACTTATTGTCGTAGCATTCAAGTGGTTTGAAGGAAGAAGCTGCTTGAGACTGCTCCAGGCTTGACTTCTTGGTGGCTCTGGCTGTTACAGACCCTTTGTGGCTGCTTGGAGGACTGAAGAGGTCACTATCTAGGACATTTTTAACTTACTCATGTCATACCAGTGTGCCATGGCACACTCTTTGAGAAACTCTGTTCTGAGGAATGCAAAGATAAATAAGACTTGTTCCTGTTGACAAGGAACTAATCATCTAGTAGGGAGATTAGGGACCCCAGAAAATGAAAGGATTAGTAGGAATTTGATAGATGCTGTAGAAAGGGCTTCATACAAGGTGTTTAAGGGTTAAGTGAAGGGAGTTACACTTCCCCCTTGGGGATATCAGGGAATGCTTCCACGGAAGAGGTAACATTTAAGTTTTACCTTGAAGATGAGAAGTGATGGAAATAAAAGGACATTTTGAAGGGAAGGAGAACTTTAGCAAAGCTAGGCGATGTGCTTGGAAATGTGGCAGGTGTCAGAAAACTGCACTTGCAAATTTCCTGTACCCTGGGATATATAAAGAAACATAGTGGAAGGTGAGGCTGCCAATAGGTCAGGGCTGAGTTTTGGAGGATCGTAAATGCCAGACTAAGGATGAGTATGATGGACTGGCAGTAAGGAGAGGGACTTGAGTTGGGTGACCATAGTCTAGGTGAGGAGTGACGAGGGTCTGGCCTGAATTGGTGACCTTGGGAATGAATGCAAAGGAGATAATGCATTGAATAGTTATTGTGGAGTTTGAATGGAGAGAGATATGAATGAGAGGGGTAGGGAATAGCCATAGTTATATATAGTTATTTTTTTAATTAAAGTTTTTTATTATGAAAACTTTCAAACATACAAAAATGGAAAGAAGATTATAATCCCCATATACTTATCATCCGTCTTCAATAGTTATCAACTACTGCTCAATATTGTTTCATCTATTCTCTCTCTCCCCATCAATTATTTTGAGCAAATGGGAAAAGTTTTTTGGTGACCTTAAACTTCTGTATTTGCAGGTAAGGAGAGTTGAATTGTTTAATATGGTATTTTCCTGGCTTTCTGGGTAGGGTTTAGAGTGAAAAGAAGTAGGATTAATTTCCAGAATTTCTGTGCTGCCTCAGATTTTGTGTCTTTGGGCATATCACTTAAGTCTTCTGAATTTTAGCTTATAAGATGGAGATAATATCAGCTTCACAGAATAACTTGAGGTAAGGTATATAAAAACCTTCAATGAATTCTAAACTTTGGAGTCTAAAATATTATGCACATTTTAGTTGTTAGTACTAACAAGAAGATGGTACCATCCCTTTGAGCTTTTGTGTTACTGGCATGAAGTTTATATTATCCAATACATTTTTATTATTCAACAATTGCTTGTCTCCCAGGCACCTGGGCTTCCACAGTGAACGAAACAGACGAAAGTCCAGCTCTTGTGGAGCTTATATTCTAGATCTAGGGCGTAGTAGTAGCTAATGCTTCCATGGTGATCACCGTGAGCCAGGCCCTGTTCTCAGTGCCTTACAGATTGAAACCCTCCATTTCACAGATGAGGAGGTGGAGGCACAGAGGGTCTATGCAGACGGCCTCAGGTCACTGCCAGGATTCAAATTCAGGAAGATAAGGTTTTAAGCCTATGCTCTTAACCAGTATGCTAAAGCATTTAAATTGATAAACAAAAAAAGTTAGGTCCAGATTGAAAACAAAATGAAACAAAAAACAAAACCAAAAAAACTAGCTTCTCTGTGGATAGAAGCATATTAATATTCTTTAATAGAAAAATACTTTCCCTTATAACTTTTTATAGGCTTTGCCAACTTTCATGTCTTCCTTAGATGCAAATGGCCACCTCAGTGGAAGGAAGTCATCTTTCTGCTGGCACTTGAGCAGGAATTCTTGAATTCTCTTCATGCTTAAACTCTTTTTCCTCCCCCCCACTCCCCTCTCTTTCTCTCTTTATCCCTACTTACTGTCCTTCCTTTTTCTCACAGCTGTGCTCTCTTACCAGTCTCATCAACTGCCTGTTCCTGAGGGATTCTCTTCCTCTGTTGCCCTCTTTCCTCTAGCTTGTCTCTTCCAGTTTCTCTGGACCTGTGGATTGACTTTTCCATGTTTATTTAGTGGACCTATCATCAGGACCAGTATACCTCCAGCTCTGGTTCTGCCCTGCTGGCTATCAGTCCTCATTCACAGGCAGGGTATCTTGTAAGATGGGTAAGGAGCTCGTCTTTAAGTTTGCATCTGGATCAGGACATGGAACTTAATGCTTACAATTAAGGTATTATGGACTGTATTAGATTTTACAGGTGATTTATGTAGAATAATAGAATTTCAGAACTAGAACTGACTTTAAAGTTTTCTAATTCAATTGGCAGTAAGAGGCAAAAAGTGCTCTTTTCCTATGCCTCAGCACTTTCACGTCTTTCTTAGCTGTAGAAGGAAATTTGGGCAGATGTGTTATATAGGATCTCTTGTGTAGGATGAGCTATGTCTGATCTAGGGTACACAGAAGACAACTTTATGACATCTGCTCTTCTATTCTACTAGTGACCCAATTTCTTATACTTCTTTACAGTCTCCAATTGTGTCTTCTCTGAAGTTATTTAATCCTCTTTCCAGGTTCTTTAAATGACAATATAATTATAGTCAAATAAACAAGTTTATTTGAAAAATGAAGGAAGTTAGAAATTAATGAACCCAAGATCTGTATAAACTGCCCAGTCTTGAATGTTAGCTGTAATTTATTATGTGAAATAAATCACCCCTTTCTATCACTTTTTTTAATTTGGAAAAAGTAAATCAAGGAGTACATAAAATTAGAATATATTTTATATTTAAGAGAGAATTAAAGCTTTTGCAGTTTAGTTTGGGGTTTGAATCACTTTTTAAAAAATTACTTTATTTATGTTATGAAAATCTTCAAGAATAGTATAATTAACACCACTTAGTTCCTAGCATTTTGCCACATTTGTCTTCTCTCCCTTTCTCTGTCTATAGATAGAAAGATAGATTCCACCCCCCCAACCAACTGAAAGTACGTCGCACATGTCTTGGCTGGCATTTCATCCATATTTCAACATGTATCTCCTAAGAAAAAAACCTCCTCCACAAGTATAATACCATCATCACACCTAAGAAAATATTAATTCTCTAATACCATCAAATATCAAGTTCTTATACAAATTTCTCCAGTTGTTCCAAAAATGTCTTTTAGTCCTCTAGGTTATTGTGTCTCTTCAGTTTCTCTTAATCTAGAATAATCTCGTCTCCCCTTTTGCTTTTCATGAAACATGTTGCTTATTGGAAAACTAGAAAATACAGATGAATTTAAAAAAATCATTTGTAATTCCACTACCCAGTGATATACTTTTTTATTTTATTTTATTTATTTATTTATTTTTAAGATTTTATTTATTTATTCATTTATCCCCCCCTTGCTGCTTGTGCTCGCTGGGTCAGCTAACCATGCCGTGCGGGCGGGCTTGCCTTCACCAGGAGGCCCCGGGAACCGAACCCGGGGCCTCCCATATGGTAAACGGGAGCCCTACTGATTGAGCCACAGCCGCTTCCCGACTTTTTTATTTTTATTTTTTTATTTTATTTTTTTTTTTATACCGGGAGGTACCGGGGATCGAACCCTGGTCTCTCCATGTGGTAGATGGACGCCGAACCTTTGAGCCACGTCCGTTTCCCAGACTTTTTTATTTTTTAGTAAACTTTTTATTCTGAAATGATTTTAAATTGATAGAAAAGTTTACAAATGTAGGTTGGAGTTACATACATCTCGCTCAGGTTCTCCCATTGTTAGCATCTTATATTTCCATAATATATTTATCCAATCTAAGAAACCATCATTGGTACTTTACTTGTAACTAATCTCCAGACTTTTTTTGGATTGCTCCACTTTTTCTACTAATGTCCTTTTACTGTTCCGGCATCTGCTCAGGATCCCACATTGTACTTAGTTATCATGTCTCCTTAGCCCTTAGCATTCTCTGGCCTGTGATAGTTTTTCAGTATTTCCTTGTTTATCATGACCTTGACAGTTTTGAGGAGTAATGATCAGATGTTTTGTAAAATCTCTTTCAGTTTGTGTTTGTGTGATGTTTTCCTCACGGGATTTTGGGAAGGAAGATACCCACTTTTAATATATTTTGTTTCATATCCTTCCTGGCTTTTTATGTAAAATATTCTATACATATAGATATATATTTTACAAAAATGATATTAAAGACATCATCATCATCATCATCATCATCATTATTATTATTATTATTTTAGGCGGTACTAGGGATTGAACCTGGGACCTTGTACGTTGGAAGCAGGTGCTAAACCACTGAGCTATACCCGCTCTCCCATGTTGTTGTTATTATTATTTATTTATTTATTTTGAGGTTCTAGGGCTAGGGATTGAACCTGGGAACTCGTATATGGGAAGCTGGCGCTCAACCACTGAGCCACATTGGCTCCCCTGAACTGGTTTTCCATTTGTTTGCTTGTTGTTTGTTTTTTGTTTTTAGGAGTCACCAGGAACCGAACCCAGGACCTTCCGTGTGGGAAGCAGGTGCTCACCGCTTGACCCACATCTGCTTCCTGCCCCTTATTTATTTATTTATTCATTTAGTTATTAATTTATTTTTTATTTTTTCTAAAAGATACTTAGAGTACATAAAATGTTACATAAAAATATAAGGAATTCCCATATGCCCCACTCCCCACACTTCCCACTTTTCCCCACATTAATAATTTCTTTCATTAGTGTGGTACATTCATTGCAATTGATTGACACATTTTGGAGCATTGCCCCTAATGATGGATTATAATTTACATTGTAGTTTACACTCTATCCCACTCAATTCTGTAGGTTATGGCAGGATATATAATGGCCTGTATCTGTCATTGCAATGTCATTCAGGACAATTCCAAGTCCTGAAAGTAACCCCATATTACACCAATTTTTCCCTCTTCCTGCCTTCAGCACCTCTAGTTTGCACATCAATGATATAATTTCTTCCATTGCTAAAACCACAATAAGTCTATAGTAGAATACCAGTAAATCCACTCTAGTACATATTTTCTTCTCCAATCCTGAGGAGTCTGGGATGGTGCTGCCCACTCACCTTTAATTGAGAGGGGGCTTTGATCCCATACAGCTGTTGGGGACTCTCTTGCTTGCAGTTTTAGACTCTTGGTTCCTTGTTAGTTGTCCTGGGGGAGTCCAATGAACTGGAGAGTAGGTGTAGCAACTCCACAGAGGCTCAGGGCCCAGCTGGCACGTGACAGCCCAGAGATTAAAGTCTCTTGGACGTATACCTACCAACTCCAGCACCAGCTATAGTTCAAATAGAAGGGACAGAAGAGGCATGTGTAGAGAAGTCACAGCTGAGTCCAACTTTGTTACACTTGGGAGCACAAATGCCAAAGTAGGGCCCATTGGCAAGGCACCAAACTCCAGAGCTGCTTGCCATTGGCTGTAAGACCTGGGTGTCTCCAGAGCCCTCAGGAGCCCCACTATTATGTCCCATATTTATTTTATAAATTGAATGGTTTTACTTACAAAATGGGATTTCAATATATATGTTATTTTGTAACCTGCTTTTGTTGCTTCATATCTTTCCAATAACCCTTATTTTTAACACTATTTCTCTAGGAAACTGTTAAAAATTCCAAACATCTGATTTGAAAAATGTAGTTTTAGAACATAATTTGTTGGTAAATTAAAGACAGCCTTTAAGTGGGATGGTGGTGGTGGTACAATTTTGTTTTAATTACGTAGTTTTAAAATATTGATTTATGTTTTATTTGAAAAGCTCTCCTGTTTTGAATTATGATGTGATTACATGTCTACACAGATAATCTGGAAGACAAAATGAAGAAATATAAAGAATAGAAAATGTTTTATTTTATTTTTTTTAAATACTTTTTTTTAAAGATTTTTATTTATTTATTCATTTATCCCCCCCTTGCTGCTTGTGCTCGCTGGGCCAGCCAACCACGCCGTGCGGGCAGGCCTGCCCTCACCAGGAGGCCCCGGGAACCGAACCCGGGGCCTCCCACATGGCAAACGGGAGCCCTACTGATTGAGCCACAGCCGCTTCCCTAGAAAATGTTTTATAACAGTAAAACTTCCTTGGCAAGTAGCAATTTTATCTAGATGTCAGCTTTTTAGTATAATTTGCCTAATTAAAAAAAAAAATCCTCCCCCCACCCCTTTTGTTGGTGCTTGCTGTCTGCTCTCTGTGCCCATTCATTATGTGCTTGTCTTCTTTTTTTAGGAGGCACCAGAAACCAAACCCGGGACCTCCCATGTGGGAGGGAGGCACCCAATGGCCTGAGCCACCTCTGCTCCCCTCTTATTGTGTTCCTCATTGTGTTTCCTTGTTGTATCTCTTTAGTGTGTCATCTCATTGCGTCATCTGGTCACGCCAGCCCATCACGTCAGCTCACTGTCTTGCTCATCTTCTTTCGGAGGCACCGGGAACCGAACCCGGGACCTCCCGTTTGGTAGGTGGGTGCACAACTGCTTGAGCTACATCTGCTTCCTGCCTGATTCTTAAATATGGATTTTATTTTTTCATATCTGTATTGATTACTAAGCAAGTTTAATGATTTGGGAGGAAGTCCAACTCTTCAAGAAATAATTTGGAATTACTGAAACTAAGAAGGCTATCTCTAGAATTGTGGCAATTCTGAAAAATGGATCAAGGAAAGTCAAAGTAATAGATGGGAAAAAAATCTTAATTTTAGCTGTTGATATAATTTTTTTTAAATTTAATTTTTCTTGTTTTTATCATTTTATTCACTAAAACATGATAATAGGTCTGAGATATTTCTTTTACATGTTTAAAACAATTTATTTTGCTCTGTTGAATTCCATTCATTCTGGAATTTTAGGAGAATATACCTCTTTATGAAAGAGATTATTCACAATAGAATATGGTTGATGATCTAGTTTTTCTCAATAACCTTAGTCTCTCTTCTAATGCTTTTTGCATACTCAGTGATTTTATGAGTTTTAGAGAAAAATACAAGACTGAATAGGTACAGTACAATAAATACAACTTTTTGCTTTGCAGAATATTTTGCCTTTGTACCCCATGGAACCATCACAGATTCCAGTTTCAGATGAAAGCAGATAAATTTAAAGATAACACAGCACTCTTCTTTATGATTTGTCCTTTTAATGAGAACTTGACTTTGGTACAGGATAGTTCTTGGAATGCTTGGCATTTAGGTTATTTTAGGTCATCTCTGGGAAATTCAATTAAAGTACTTATTGAATGGTTTTAATGAAATTGAATGGTTGTCAAGGGGATATAAATCATAGAAATCAGATAAAACATTTATAAGATAGTTGTGTTGGGAAGATAAGGCATCTTACTTGATAGATTTAATGCAAAATAATAGATGATTAGGAGGACAAGTGATTCTTTAGGAAGTAATGCTGGTTTGAGGGGAAGAGCATCTTAGAGAAGTAGGCCCTGAAGTGTTCATTAAAAGTTGGGTAGGATTTAGATCCAGAGAAAGGAGAGGAAAGGATGTTTCTGGCAGAGGCAACAGCGTTGTCAGAGATCTGCATACTTGGGGCTTGTGTATGGAGGTGGTGAGAAGGTTGGTTGTAGCTGGATTGTGAGTGGCCTGGATGTCTGACTGGTAAGCTTGCTTATTATTTTATAGGCATTTAGGAACCATGTGCCATCTCAAGTATGGTTCTTACTTTTTTCCTCCCTGAGGAAGCATGACACTTTTAGTGGTCACCCTCGCTCACACTGGCTCACCATGGCTGCACTGCTCAGTGGGGAGGAAGGGGCATGTTCTGATAGTGCTTTCCTCCTCCACTGGTCTAGGGCATGTGGGTTATTTTAATACAAATGTATCAATTTGGCATCTCTTTCTTTTGTCATAATAATTTACTTCCTAATAGAGCCTTTTTTTTAAGATTTATTATCCTGCCCCCGCCCCCATTGTTCTGCACTCATTGTCTGTTCTCTGTGTGTTCTTCTGTGTCTGCTTGTCTTCTCTTTAGGCAGCATGGGAAACCGATCCTGGGACCTTCCAGAGTAGGAGAGAGGCGCTCAATCTCTTGCGCCACTGCAGCTCTCTGGTCTGCTGTGTCTCTTCTTGTCTCCTCTTTGTTTCTTTTTGTTGCGTCATCTTGCTGCGCCAGCACTCCCACATGGGCCAGCACTCCTGCATGGGCCAGCACTCCACGCGGGTCAGCACTCTGCGTGGGCAAGCTCGCTGCGCAGGCCAGCTTGCCTTTCACCAGGAAGCCCTGGGAATCAAACGCTGGACCTCCTGTATGGTAGACGGTAGCCCAATCCCTTGAGCCACATCCATTTCATTACATTCTTATTATCCATTACAGTCTTATTTTCAGAATCATAATTGAGTTTCTACAGGGAAGATAATATATTAGGCAGATTAAAGGCAAATTATTGACTTTAAAAATGTGAATCTCCATTTTTTCTAGAATTTCTTCTTTTGTTTAAATTTTTTTTGTTTTGCTAGTTTAAAAAATTGATGAATTTCATTAGTTTTCTCTTTATTTATATAGTCTATCTTAAGGCTTAATTAAGAACCAATTATGGATTTTAGTAATTTCGGTCAAAGTAAAAAGTGGTGATGTTTAGGTCAACTTATCAGTCTTCTAGAACCTTACAAGTGCTCTTGAATTCGTTCTACCCAAGTTGATTATGAGTAGATAATATTGTTTTTGTAATAAGGACAAAGTATAAGACAGAGATGCAGAAATAATCTTGAATTCAGATTGAAGAAGTTTTATTTTATTTATTTATTATTTTTTTTTAGGTACCGGGGCCAGGGATTGAACCTGGGGCCTCATATGTGGGAAGCCAGTGCTCAACCACTGAGCCACATCAGCTCCCAAGAAGTTTTAGTTACTAGTATTGTTTCCTGCTATTTGATCACAGTTTATTTCTGTTCCTTACAGCTGAGAATCAAATAAAGAATTTAGGTTTTTTAGAAATATGAGACCATGAACTGCATTAAGAAAAGAAATTAATTTAAGGAAGGTGGCTGATTTTTAAATAAAAGTACATTTCATGATTTGATTTCAAAGTGATCTGGTGGTTATTTTCACACTTTCATGGGAGGAGGTGCACAGTGGAAAGAGAATGATACCAATAAACCACTACCCCCCTTTATCATCTGCTGTTGAATATAGTAGCCTGCTAAGTGAGCCTACCATCTCTGTGATTGATTTTATTCTTCCAGTATTAACTTTTGGTCCTGGACCAACTAATCATGAAGGAATTCTTCAAAATATCCTAGGTTTTGTGCCAAGAGGACTTGATGGACGTTCTGTTTGGAGATGTTCTTGATCCTCCAGCCTACATACTCAGGAAGAAAAATGCATTAGTTTTCCATTTAGCAAGAATAAACTTATTCTTTTGTATCTATTTCTTCTCAGTTTTTAAAACTATGGCCATTGTAACATCTAGACTCATATTTTAAAAATAAAACTTTAGTTTTTAAATTGTCATATAGAAGAATTGATTTTTTACCCCCTTTGGAGTACAGTTCTCTGAAAAATTTTTTTTTAAGATATATTTTTTTTATTTATTTCTCCCCCTCTTGTTTGCGCTCACTGCATGATAGTTGTGTGCTCTCTGTGTCTGCTCGTCGTCTTTTTAGGAGGTGCCAGGAACCAAACCCCGGACCTCCCATGTGGGAAGGAGGTGCCTAATCACCTGAGCCACATCTGCTCCCTGCTTGTTGTATCTCTCATTATGCTGCTTTTTGTCAGCTCGCTGTGCCAGCTTGTTGCATCAGCACGCTATCTTGTTCTTCAGGAGGCCCTGGGAATGGAACCCGGGACCTCCCACGTGGTAGGCAGGTGCCCAACTGCTTGAGCCACATCTGCTTCCCCATTCTATGAAAAAAAATTTTTTTTAAAAAAGATTTATTTGTTTATCTATTTTAAACCCCCCCTTCCCCATTTACTGTTTTGTGTCCATTCGCTGGGCGATTCTCTATGTCTGTTTCCTCCCATCTCTTCTCATCCTTCTTCTCCAGTCTTCGATCCTGAAGACCTCCGATGTAGGAGAGAGGTGTTCTGCTACCTGTGCCACCTCGGTTCCTGGTTTTCAGAGCTTTCAGAGCATCTCGTCTTGACTCTCCCTTGCGTCTCTCTCCTGTTATGTCATCATGTCATCATCTTGCTGCATGGCTCCCGGGGCCTGGCACACAGAGCCTGGCAACCCATGCGCCTTCTATATATATATATATTTTTAATTTTACCGGGAGGTCTCAGGAATCGAACCCAGGTCCCTTCATATAGCAGATGGATGCCCAACCATTTGAGCCACATCCGCCCCCATTCTATGAATTTTAACACATGCATAGTTCATGTACCCGCCACCACAGTTGGGATATAGAACAGTTCTAGCACCTGGAAAAAGCTCTCTCAAACCATGTGTGAAAAATTAGTTCCTTTTTATTGCTGAATTGTTTTCCACTGTATAGATGTGCCACAGTTTGTTTGCCTATTGACTTGTTAAAGGGCATTTAGGTTGTTTCTAGTTTTGGGCAATTATGAAAAGAACTGCTACAAACATTTGTGAACAGATTTTTGTATGAACAGAATTTTCATTTCTCTAGAGCAGATGTCCAGGGGTGGGATTGCTAGGTCATATAGTGTGTGCATATTTAACTTTATAAGAAACTACTAACATTTTTTCCAGAGTGCTGTACATAAGGACCATAAGTACTGTATGGTACAGCAGTGTATGAGAGTTCCTGTTACTCTGCATCACTTCAGCACTGGGTATTATCAATAATTTTTATTTAGCTATTCTAATAGGTATGTACTGGTATCTAATCATGATATTAAATTGCGTTTCCATGATGACTAATAACTTTGAACATCTTTTCATGCACTTATTTGCCATTATTATATCTTCTTTGGTGAAGTGTCTGTTGAAATCCTTAGTCTAGCTTTTAATTGGGTTATTTTCTTCCTTGTTGAGTTTTTTTTATTTTTTTAGGACATACCGGGGATTGAACCCAGGACCTCGTACATGGGAAGCAGGCACTGAACCACTGAGCCACATCTGCCCCCCAATGAGAGTTGGTTTTTTTCTTTGTTTGTTTGTTTGTTTGTTTGTTTTTAGGAGGTACTGGGGATTGAACCCGGGACCTCATGCACGGGAAGGCACTCAACCACTTGAGCTGCATCCGCTTACCTTGTTGTTGAGTTTTGAGAGTTCTTTTATATATTCTGATACCAGTTCATTTTCAGATATGTGATTTGCAGATATTTTCTCTCAGTTTTTAGCTTGCCTTTTATTTCTCTTAGTGTCTTTTGCAGAGCAAATGTTGTTAATTTTGATAAAGTTCAATTTATTAATTTTTTTTTTCTTTTTTGAATTGTAAGATGGCTATATTTTATTTTTTTATTTTTATTTATTTATTTTTTTTTCAAAGAGGACTGCCTTTATTTTTTTTCGATGGCTATATTTTAAAACAAATTTCTATTCTATAAAAATGGTGAAAAGTAACTTTGGGTATGGTCTCATAAAGTTCACTTTTATGGAAGGGCACAAATAACATTTTATGGTGGTGCTAATTAGTAGCCTTCTTAGCCTTACACAGGACTTTTGCCTAACCAAAGGAGATGATTGACTTAGGTTTGTGTGCTTTTTCAGACTTTTTTTTTTTTTTTAATGATTATCACTAACATTGTGGTTATTAACCTAGGTATACTTTTTTTTTTGGAGGTACCAGGGATTGAACCCGGGACCTTGTACATGGGAAGCAGGTGCTCAACCACTGAGCTACAACTGCTCCCCCCCTAGGTATACTTTTTTTCCTCCTATTTTAAAAAAATTTATTGAAATATCACTCATACATAAACATACACAAACAATAAATGTATAGTAATAGTTGTGAATTTATAAAACAAACATATATAACATCATACTGGGCTCTCATACCTCACCCTACCACCAATACCTTGCGTTGTTGTGAAACATTTCTAACTAATGATGAAAGAGCATCCTCAAAATAGTACTACTAACCAAAGTATCTTATATTTGGTGTATTTCCCCCCAACCCACCCTATTTTTATTATTATTATATCATTTATGCATGAACATACATAAACAGTATATAGTAAAATTTGTGAACTTAAAAAGAAAATTATATAACATCATACAGGAGTCCCATACATCAAACCACCACCAACACCTTGCATTGTTGTGAGACATTTGTTACAAATAATGAAAGAATATCGTCAAAATCTTATTACTGACTATAGTCATTCGATGTATTTTTCCCCCAATCTACCCTATTATCATTTTTAAAAATATATTTTTATTACAGAAGTTGTGAACTGACAAAACAATCATGCACATGTGCAGAATTCCCAAACAGCACCCCTCTATCAACACACCACACTGTGGTAGAACATTTGTTATAGATTATGAGATAATATCATCAGACTTTTACCACTAATCATGGTCCATAGCATATATTTGGCATACTTTTTCCATACTCCCCCATTATCAACAGTACATCTTTGACAAAGATACATGAATATTACAGTATTGCTGTTACCAAAGTCCATAGGTCACTCCAGTTGTATTTTTCCCATGCTTCTCCACATTCTCACCACCTGACAATAGTGATATACATCTGTTCTAGCTCACAAAGGACACTCTTGCATCTGTACCATCAACCACAATTCTCATCAAACTCTGGGTTTACTGTGTTAGTCTGTCCCTAGATTAATTTCTAGCTTTCTTTCAATTGACATTTACATCCCTAGACTACCCTTTCTAGCTATGTTTCCATTTATAAACCAGTGGTTACTCACTATAATGTGTTACCATCAACTCTATACATTTCCACACTTTTACAGTAAAGTTAATTAAAACTTCTAAGTATGTTAAGCATCAGTAGTCCATCTCAGTCTTCCTCTTATCTCCTGTAAGAATCCACCACCTGCCACCAGGTCTTGATGATGCTTTCCCACATTTTCTTCTAGAAGCTTCATGGTTCTTGCTTTTATATTTAGGTTTTTGATCCGTTTTCGGTTAATTTTTAAAAAATAGATTTACTTATTTGGTTATTTAGTTTTATCCTTATATGTTATGCATTGCTTTTTTCTTGCTGCTCTCAGAATTCTCTCTTTGTCTTTTTGCATTTGACATTCTGATTAGTATGTGTCTTGGAGTTGGTTTATTTGGATTTATTCAGATGGGAGTATGTTGTGCTTCTTGGGCACAGATATCTATGTCCTTCAATAGGGTTGGGAAATTTTCTACCAGTATTTCTTCAAATATTCCTTCTGCCTCTTTTCCCTTCTTTTCTCCTTCTGGGACACCGATGACATGTATGTTTGCACGTCTCTTGCTGTCATTTATTTCCCTGAGACTTTGTTCAATGTTTTCCATTCTTTTCTTCATTTGTTCTTTTGTAAGGTTGCCTTCGAAGGCCATTTTTTTCTTTTTTCTTTTTAAATTTTATAAACAATTTATTGAAGTATATTTTTTATACATGAACATACATGAACAATAAGTGTATAGTAAAAACTGTGAACTTATAAAACAAACATGCATAACATCATAAAGGGTTCCCATACGTCACCCCACCACAAATACTTTGCATTGTTGTGAATCATTTAGAAACTAGATTTTATCCTAGGTCATCTTCTGGAAATGTTACGGTTTTGTGTTTTACGTTCATGTCTATGATCCACTTGACGTTAATTTTTGGGAAAGGTGTAAGGGCTGTGTCTAGATTCATTTTTCTTTTCTGCATGCAGATGTCCAGTTGTTCCTGCACCGTTTGTTGAAAAGACTCTTCTTTCTCCACTGAATTGCTTTTGCCTCTTTGTCAAAGACAAGATGACTCCATTTGTATGGGTCTATTTATGGGCTCTCTAATCTGTTCTATTTGTCTGTTCTTTTGCCATTTCCACACTGTCTGGATCACTATAGCTATAAAGTAAGTGTTTTTTTGTTGTTATGTTTTGTTTTTATACATTTTTTTATCTCTATGGTTTTTTTTTTTTTTTTCCTTCCTTTTTTTTTTTCATTTTATAGTAAGTCTTGACAGTTCTCCAACTTTGTCCTCTGGGTCTTTTGCTTTTCCATACAAACTTTAGAATCAGTTTGTCGGATTCCATAAAATAACATGCTAGGATTTTGATTGGAATTGGGTTGAATCCCTAGATCAAGTTGGGAAGAACTAACATCTTAACAATATTGAGTCTTTCTATCCTTTTTTGTTTTTTTAAGATTTATTTTATTTCTTTATTTCTCCCCACCCCCTCATTGTTTGCACTTGCTGTCTGTTGTCTTCCCTGTTTCTTTAGGAGGCACAGGGAACTGAACCCATAACCTCCGATGTGGGAGGGGGACACCTAATTTCTTGAGCCACCTCTGTTCCCTAATTTGTTGTGTCTCTCATTATGTTTTTTCTTCTTGTGTCTCTTGTTGCATGCTTTCAGAGGCCATTTTTTTCAAGCTCGCCAATCCTTTCTTCTGCCTCCCCAAATCTGCTGTTATATGACTTCAGTGTTTTTTTAATTTTATTTATTGCGCCTTTCATTCCCGTTAGAGCTGCTATTTTTCTATGTATGCTTTCAAATTCTTCTTTGTGCTCATCCAATGTTTTCTTTTTTGTTTGTTAATTTATTTATTTACCTCCCCCGCCCCCATGATTTTGCACTTACTGTCTGCTCTGTGTGTGTTCTTTTGTGTCTGCTTGTCTTCTCTTTAGGAGGCACTGAGAACCAATCCTGGGACCTTCTGGGGTGGGAGAGAGGTGCTCAATCTCTTGCGCCACCTCAGCTCTCTGCTCTGCTGCATCTCTTATTGTCTCTCCTCTGTGTCTCTTCTTTGTTGCGTCATCTTGTTGCGCCACCTCTCTGTGCAGATCAGCACTCTGCGTGGGCCAACACTGCATGTGGGCCAGCTAGCTGTGTGGGCCAACTTGCCTTTCACCAGGAGGCCCCAGGAATCGAACCCTGGACCTCCTGTATGGTAGATGGGAGCCCAATTGCTTGAACCACATCCGTTTCCCCCATGTCTTCTTTTATTTATTTATTTTTAAAGATTTATTTATTTACGTTTATCCATTTTAAACCCCCCCATCCCCGTTTTTGCTGTTTTGAGTCCATTCACTGGGCAATTCTCTGTGTCTCCTGCCCTCTCTTCTCATCCTTCTCCTCCTGTCTTCACCGGGATCCGATTCTGGGAACCTCCAATATGGGAGAGAGGCATTCTGCCACCTGCGCCACCTTAGTTCCTGGTTTTTCGGTGCGTCTCGTCTTGGCTCTCCCTTGTGTCACTCTCCTGTTATGTCATCATCTTGCTGCATGGCTTGGTAGGGCGTGGCACACACCTGCGCAGGGCCTGGCGGCCCGTGCGCCTTCTGTATTTTTCTTTATTTTACTGGGAGGTCCCAGGGATCAAACCCAGGTCCCTCCATATGGAAGATGGACACCCAACCATTTGAGCCACATTGGCCCTCCTCCCCCAATATCTTTTTAATATCCTTAATCTCTTTAGCCCATCTCATTGAATTTATTAAGGAGATTTGTTTGAACATCTGTGATTAGTTGTTGCAACTCTTTTATGTCATCTGGAGGCTTATCTTGTTCCTTTAACTGGGCCATCTCTTCCTGTTTCTTAGTATGGATTATAATTTGTTGTTGGTGTCTTTGCATCTGGCTTACTAGATGTATTTATTCTGGGTGCAGTATCTCTTTAATTTAGGACTTTCTTGCTCTTTCTCCCTTGCTGGTTGTGTAGTGAGAGCCAGTGATGTAGTTGGTGCTGTAAGCTGTGGGGGCTCAAGCTGCCCGCATTGCCCCAGGGACCGATGAAGCTTCTCCCACCTTTCGCCTTTGCCAGGGGTAGGGACAGAGCCACAGCCGTGTGTAATAATCCAAGTAGAGCAGGCCTAGACTGTAGTTGCCCAGAGAGACTGATGAAGCTTCAAGTCCCTTCCTCCCCTGCCTGGGGCTGGGATGGAACTGCAGGTATGGGCAGCAGTCTGTGCTTTATGGCTCCAAAATGACTGCATTTGCCCCAGTAGACTTTCGACTATTCAGTTTGTGCCAGCCAAATATACCTGCAGTTACCCAGAGAGGCTAGTGCAGGGCCCACCATCTTACTCCCTGCCAGAGGTGGGGCTGAAGCCTACGCTAGGGCTGCAGTCCGTTCTGAGTGTAAACAAGCCGATCCCCTACTGTCACTGTGATTTTCAATCAGCCTGACTTCCCCTCATGCTGGGGGCGGGGTAAAAATGGCAGCTACTGGCCTCTTTCTGACTTGGACAGGTTCAAACTTAAGCTGTTCTTAAGGTTATACTTTAGACAGCCGAATTTACTAATCAGTAGCTGAAGTTGGTGGCTAACCATCTCTTCCTCCCCTGTTTTTGGGAAATGGAGCTTCTAACTCCAGCCACAGAATTGCTCCTGAGGTGGCCTGCATCGCCAGATTAGAATCATCAATGGCCTCTTTGGCATGGCTTGTATTTTCCCGCATAGGCTGGCGCAGGTCCCCCAGCTTCCTTCCTGCCGGAGGTGGGGCTGGGGCTTAGGCTAGAGCTGCAATCCAATCTGGGTGGAAAGAAGATGGTCCCTACCATCACTGGGATTTTCAGTCTGCCCTGCTTTCCCTCATGCCAGGGGCAGAGTTACAATGGAGGCAACCGGCCTCTTTCTAACTTGGACAGGTTTAAACTTTAGCTGTTCTTAGGATTATACTTTAGCCCACCGAATTCACTAATCAGTAGCTGAAGTTGGTGCCCAACAGTCTCTTCCTCCCCCGTTTTTGGGCAGTGGAGCTTCCAATTCCAGCCATGGAATAAGGATGGGCACTGGCCTCTGTGGAGGAGAGTACTTTACTCATGACTCTTCTCTGCAGATGGGCAGTCTCCTCCTTCTATTCTTTCAAGGATGCAGCAGAATGCTCTTCTGGTGTCCTGGAGCCCCGAAACAGGTGCTTTAGATAGCTCTGGGTGATTACTAACTGCATTGTAGCACGAACGAACTCTAGGAGCCCTTTACTCTGCCGCCATCTTGCTTGTTGTCCCCCCCAGGTATACTTTTATAATGCAGAACTATCTAGGAAATTAGTCTTCAATGTTGTTCCAGAGTTAAAGTTGTGGCATTTTGAGTCACATTTGATGCTTTTGTGATGTGAGTGCCTGAATTTGAGTTTCTACTCCATTGGGATAGCATTAGAACCTTCATTGCTTGTGGGTTCAGAATCAGTGTTATAGTCAAAAGTATGAATTGTGTCAACATATGTGGCTGGATATGAATCCTGCCTCTGTCATTTACTGTGTATGTGGGTAACATCTCTGTGCTTCACTTTTCACATATATAAAATGGGAATGATAATAATGTCCACTTTATAGGATTGTTAGAATTAAATGAGGTTACTTTGTCTTTTCAATAGCATCTGACAATAGTAGGCATTCAGGAAATGGTTCTTCTTCTTCTTTATCACTGCTGAAGTAGCTTTATAATAATGTTGTTTAGCCAAATATCTTGGTATTATATTTTCAAGAAACAGAGGGGAAGCGGCTGTGGCTCAATCAGTAGGGCTCCCGTTTACCATATGGGAGGTCCCGGGTTCGGTTCCCGGGGCCTCCTGGTGAAGGCAGGCCCGCCCGCACGGCGTGGTTGGCTGACCCAGAGAGCACAAGCAGCAAGGGGGGGATAAATGAATAAATAAATAAAATCTTTAAAAAAAAAAAAAAAAAAAAAAGAAACAGAATAACCAAATGTCACACTAAATCATTTCTCCCCTGACCACTTTTTTTTTTTCTGTACACTTATTAATAGTAAAAAGCCATATGCCCCATTATTAAATTCATGTGTATATACTCTCTTTTACAAGACGCTTTACTTACATCAGCTCATTTGTTTTTTCACACCTAGTGAGGTACTGATCAGATTTTATAATATATATATGTCAATCAGTTAGGACTCTCTTGGTTCCAAGTTCCTGAAATATCAACCTAAACTGGCTTAAGCCAAAATGACATTTCTTGGCTCCCCTGACTGCAAAGTCCAGACACAGCTGTTTGGATTTAGGGCTCACATGATGTCATCAGTACTCAATTTCTCCCCATGAATCAGCTCTGCCTTTTTCTGTATAGATGGCAGTTGCAGGCACTATGTGTTAGAAAAATGGCCAGGGATCATTTCAACCTCTGTAGCCTCCCAGATTTTACATTCAGCAGGAAGGAGGAGTACCTTCTCTTTCCCAGAAGCCTCAACAAGTCTCATGATGTCTCATTGGCTTTTTTGGGGTCACATGTCCTTCCCTGTGCCATTTCCTGTCTTGGGATCTTTGAGGCTCTGATTGGTCAGTTCCAGTCACATGCAACCCCTGGAGCCCTGGTAGAGTCAGCTACTGAGAAACCAACATAGATTGACTGGGGGAGAGGTGGATTCTCAGGTGGCAAAACAACTAATGTCCATCCATTGCATAGTTTTAGTCTCTTTTTACAGGTCAGCAGTATATCACCGAGTTTGGATTAGATTTGAATTAGAATTTTGGTTTCTGATTGCAGCTTTTTTGCCCAGAAAGTCATACCTCCAAGTAAGTGTTCCCCAGAGGGGTAGGAGAGCGTTGAAAGTTATAGTGTGTTATGTTCTCTTGGTGAAAGTTAGGGTAGTTTTAACAGGAAGAGAAAGAACCAAGGCAGATATAGGTGGACCTCAGCAGTGGATGAATGTGATGCTTCTTCCTACACTGCTGTGATTAATGTGACTCAACTCGAGGACTTCCATTCTCTGGGCCCCGTGTCCCTAGGGGAGAAACTTCGGGACCCAGCTTGGTCAGTGTCTGCTCTTGGATCAGGCAGTTATGGCTAGGGGGGCAGAATCATATACTGTAGAGATGGATTTATCTGTGTGTCCTAGAGAAGGGTGTCAGCTACACAGTGAGGTATATCTGGGAGTTGGCCTAACATAGATCTCTTCCTATGTGTTTGCTATAGTCCGTTTTAGAATGGCCTGAGACATTTTCTCACTTTGGCAGTTTTTATTTTTATGTTTGAGAAAGCACATTAGCTTCTTCAGAAGGAACAGGTGTAGCGAGGTCATGCTGTTTTCTCAGGGGGGGGGGGGGACCCAACAAAAACAACAACAAAACGAAAAACAAGAGACCTTTGTTCTGAGATCCACATTACAGCAAAGTACACATAGTAAGTTTCAAGTAGGCTTTTGTTAGAAACTAGTTATCAGAATTCAGTTAACAAAGGTATTAATGGTAGAAACATTAACATCCACTTCTGAGGTAGGTCCCTGAACCTAATATACAGGTAGTAGTGCTACCTGTATCAATGACATCAACTCTGTAAATTAAGTCATTTTCCCTCAAACCTCCTGAAATTAATTGTTCTGTCCCTAATCTCTACTTATATATTAATGTTATTGTCATCTCTGTGGCTAATGTTTCGTGACTGATGCTGACATTTGTCTTTGTGATCTCCCTCATTGCTAGTCTGAGGGGTTAACTAGTCTTTGTCAGTGATATGCAAATATACTTATTTTTGTTATGGCTATTGCATGACCATTACCAGCTTAACAAAATGGAGAAAATAGTGAAAATAATTCCTGTATCAAGTGGTAAAATTGTTCTTTTTTCCCCCCTATAAATGCAGCATCTTATGGTGAGATAAATTGAAATTTTTGAATTTCAGGGAAATAACAATGGCTAACACTTATTGAGCACTTACTGTGTGTCAGGCAGTCTTAGGGCTTTGCACATATTTCATTTATCCTTACACTCATCCTAGGAAGTTAGTAGTCTTCTTACCATTTTAGAGGTGTGCAAATTGAGATACTTGAGTTTAAGTTGTATGCCTTGGGCCACACAGCTGGTGACTGATGGACTTGGTAAGTGATGCGGCTGAGTTTTGTACCCAGATCCTTTGGTTCCAGAGCCTGTGCTCTGTATCACTGTGCTGCATTCTCTCTCAAAGAAAGATTTTAGTTTGTACGTACTTAGTTTTGCTTTTCTTGCTAATTCTTTTTGTAATATTTATTTTTCTAGATCTGGGCTGGGGATTTTGTAGGAAAGAGTTGCTGATCCTAAGGCCTTTGATTTCCATGGATTTATCTCTCTACTGTTCCTGTTATCTGCGGGCAAATACTGTATACTTGTCTCTATGAGTGGTTCTCAGCCAGGAACAATTTTGTCCCCATCCCCCAGGGGGCATTTGCCAATGTCTGGAGACAATTTTTTGGTTGTCACAAGTTGTGCAGGGAGGGGTGCTACTGGCATCTAGTGGGCAGAGGCCTGGGATGCTGCTAGACACATCCTACAATGCACAGTATAGCCCTCCCCAATAAAGACTTATCTGACCCAAGATGTCAATAGTGCTAGTTCTGAGGAACTTTGGTCTATTTTTTTTTTTGTTTCATAACTGATTTCATGCAAATTAATACATGTTTGTATAAGTGGCATAAATACCAATCATAAATATTCAGATTCTCTTAAACCAAACTGGAAATTATAACCCACTGAAGGAAAGCTGAGGAAGATTAAAAGGAGGCCATGTAAAGACTGAGAATACAGTATTCTGTTGGGTTATCTTGTGAATAATTCAATTAGATTTCATTTTTTTTATGTTAAAAGTGTTAATTTGTTAAATGATTTCAAAACCAAGTTTTTTTAAAGATTTTATTTATTTATTTATTTATCCCCCTCTTGCTGCTTGTGCTCACTGGGTCAGCTATCCACGCCATGCGGGCGGGCTTGTCTTCACCAGGAGGCCCCGGGAACCGAACCCGGGGCCTCCCATATGGTAAACGGGAGCCCTACTGTGGAAGAGCCACAGCCGCTTCCCCAAGTTTTTTTTTTAAGTTAAAAATTTCAAAAGAGAAGAGTACAGAGAATACTGTTTCGTACTCCTTGTATGTGCTACTTGTATTAACACATGCTGCTGAAGTTCTTTTTGAACTCCTCCTTATCCCATTCCTTACGTATTTTCACATTTTTTGATATACCAAGAGATTAAAAAATTGAAGGGATCTAGACTTTTCTGATATCTGTCATCTTGCCTTCACTCACTGCTGCTGTCTCTTAGCCTGCCCATCAACAACTTTGTTCCCTCATCTTTCACTGGAGGGTATAGGCAGAAGGTAACTGCAGAACAGCTAGGTGAAGGTAGGGTCAGGTTGTCGTTATCAAAGCTGGGGAGGCCAGACAGAGAATATATGTGTTAGGCTGGAGAAAGGAGGAAGGAGCAAGTTAGAACCTTGGAACCAGTTGGTAAATTGTAGACGTAGAAAAGAACAGGAGAGTGAGTAAGGTGGATGCAGGCAAGAAATGCTATCTATAAGCTTGGTAGAAATGGTGACTAGGGGATGAGCAAGAATATTCCTCTGAAGCAGTATCGTGACTGTCAGGCCAAGAATTTTAGGTCTGTCTTCAGGTCTTTTCCCTACTATATTAGTACACATAGCTAAGGAGAAGGTATACTTGAATTCTCACTATCTCTTCCTTGAACTATTTTAGTGGTTTCTGACTAAAGACTATGCTTGCATCTGGTTTCTTCCTCTTCTAACCAATTCTTTATAGGATATATATTTGATAGGGTCCTTACTTATTTAAAAACTTTCCCACTGTGCTCCACTGCCTATAGAATAAAGCCCTCACTTCTTGTTATGGCATTTGGTGTCATTCATAGCTCTTATTCCTCTCACCCATCCTGTGTTTAAGCCATGTAATTTTTCATCTCTGTGATTTTGCTTGAACTCTTCTCTCTGAAATGCTTCCTTTTGCTCTCCCTTTTATCTCTTCATGGTGAATTCCTGTTCACCTTTCAAGGTCAGCTCATGCCTTTAGCCAAATGGAATAAGTCTTTCTTGTAATTGTGCACTTGAGAGACACTTTGCCTCTCTCACTATGATCTGAGGATCTTGAAAGCAATGAAGACATGTTCCATCTTTGTACCATCAGTACTGCTAGCACAGGGCCTGGCCCTCAGGAAATGCTTGCTGAGTTGAATTGATAGGCCAGTCAAATTTCTGTTTTGGCCATTTTTTTTTAATCGGTGGGGGAAAATTATATACAGTATAGATTTTGATTCTCGGCAATGACAGTCATAGAACTGCAAGAAAATACCAAGGAGACTGGAATTTGGAGGTTTAGATATGAAATACTTCAGTGCCTTCTAATTAAAAACAACCTTTCATGGTTTATTGTTCTTTGTAGTATTCAAAGGCATGTCTCCTTTATAAATTTGTCTCTCTTATGAATTTAATGTATTGTTGGTAAGATGCTGGTTTGTGGTTGGCATTTTGTGTAAAGGCATCGTAATATATAAAAGAGAAGTATAGGTTTTGTAGCATCAATAGCTGCTGCTTTTTTGTGTGTGTGTGACCTTGATCAAAAGGCTAGTTGACTGTAACTATTCAAAGAGGTAATTAAGCCAGCTGAGATAAGAATGGGGCTAGAATGTATAATTAATACATTTTAAAAGCCTTCTTTACTTGTTCTTTCTCCCTGTCTTTAGGATTTTTGTCCCTGAGTCATGGAAGACAGAAGAGCCGAGAAGTCATGTGAACAAGCATGTGAATCACTTAAAAGGCAGGACTATGAAATGGCCCTCAAGCACTGCACAGAGGCCCTCCTTTCTCTAGGGCAGTACTCGATGGCGGACTTCACAGGGCCATGTCCACTGGAGCTAGAATGCATCAAAATTGAGAGTCTTCTTTATAGAATTGCCTCATTTTTGCAACTGGTGAGTAAACACTATATTAGCCAAAGATGAACCATGTAAAATGACTTTTTTTATTGAGTGGGAACTACTCCTGGTCATCCCAGTACAAATCATCTAATTCTAGGCTGAGGATATGAACGAAGTGACTGGTGATTGCCGAATTATCTTCCATGGCAAGCAACTGTGTTTTTAAACTTTGAAGATGGTACTGTTGTATAGTGTTTTAGATTATTCACTCATTCAACAAATGTTGATTGAACACATAATACTATGTGTTAGTGTTCTAGGTACTTGATATATATATTGGTGAAAAAGAAAGAGAAAGATTCCTTCTTCATACTTTTTCTGGTAGGGGAACAGACAACGCATAATACACATTATATATAACTAACTAATATAGATTGTTAGAAGGTAGTAACTACATGAAAAAGTAGTACAGGTAAGTACTGGGGTTAAGGATGGGTTGTGATTTTAAATAGCATGGTCAAGGCTGGCCTTGATGAGGTGATGTGAAGGAGGTGAGGACCGTGTGGAAATCTGGAGGAAGAATATTATAGACAGAAGGAGCAGTCAGTGCGAAGACCCTGAGTCAGGAGCATACCTGTCACGTTTGAGAACAGCTAGGAGGTCATTGTGACTGAGTACAGGAGGGAAGAATAGTAGGAGATAAAGTTGGAAAGGTAATAGGAATAGATATTGTGGAGGCTTTAGGTCATTGTAAGGATTTGGGTTTTTGCTCTGGGTGAGATAGGGCACTATTGTGTTTTTTTTAAAGATTTATTTTATTTATTTCTCCCCACCCCCTCATTGTTTGCATTTGCTGTGTCTGTTGTGTGCTGGTCTTTTTAGGAGGCATCAGGAACTGAACCTGGGACCTCTGATGCGGGAAGGAGGAGCCTAATCGCTTGAGCCACCTCCGCTCCCTTCTTTGTTGTGTTTCTCGTTATGTTTTCCTCGTGTCTCTTGTTGCATCAGCTCACCGCGCCTGCCCACCGTGTCAGCTCGCTGTCTTGATCGTCTTCTTTAGGAGGCATTGGGAACCAATCCCGGACTACCCTGTGGTAGGCGGGAGCTCAATTGCTTCAGCCATATATGCTTCCCTATTGTGGGGTTTTGAGCAGAGGAGTTATGTAATCTGATTTAACAGGAATAGTCTTGGCTTTTGTGTTAAGAATAGACTTCAAAGAGATAAAGGTAGATACAAGGGGATTAGTTTAGAGGATATTGCAATAATCCAGGTCAGAGATAACAGTGGCTCAGACCCAGAATGATAGTGGAGTTAGTGAGAAGTGGTTAGGTTTTAGTTATAATATGAAGGTAGGACTAATAAGATTTCCAATGTGTTGAATATGGGGAATGCAGGGAATGAGGTAGAGAGCAGTCACAGATAACTCACTGACTCACTTTGAGGGTTTTTTTTTTTTTTTTTTTTTAGCAGTTGGAAGAATGCAGTTTCCTTCAACTGGGATGAGAAGGCTGTGGATGGGGAACAGGTTTTGTGGGTGGGGAAAGATGGAAATTCAGTTTAGGACATATAGGTTTGATATCTCGTTGAGATATCCAAGAGGAGATGTTGAGTAAGCAGTTGGATATGCTGCAAGTGTGGAGTTTGGGAAAAGAACTAAACAGGATCTGCATAAGTGGTAAGGTTGGCTTTAGAAAGGAGCTGGCTAGTTCATCTTGTGACAGGTAGAAGGCAGAGAATGTGTGCATGGATGCTGGGAGGAAGGTAGATGTGGTGGTGATATTTTCTCATGGCTTTAGTTTTCTCAGTAGAGTCCTCAGCTGAGAGAGAAGATGGGGGAGGAGGTTTTGGTAATTTGAGGTTAGAGAAGGTGAGAAATAGAGGAGTGTGAGTGAATGGACCAGGGAAGTATAGTGTGATGTTTATTTGTAGATTACTTTGTAATCTTCAGAAGGCATATGAGGTAGCTTTGCTCTGCATATATTATATTTGCAACATTAATGTTTAAACTTTGAAACAAAGCTGAGCTTCTTTTGGATAAAATCTTTTGTTACAAGCAGCCCTTGAGCTACTTAATTTTATCTTGTGTCTTTTATTTTGCAGAAAAACTATGGGCAAGCTGACGAAGATTGTAGGCATGGTATGTTTAAAAATGGGACTCTTTCCTGAATTGAAGATTTTGAATTATATAATTGAGCAATGTTTGAGGTTTGATTTTTTTCATTTGCTAATTTCAAAAGCAATTATAGTATTCTTAAAAAACCTACCTTAAAAACCTACCTTACTGTGGTGACTGGTGATTAATTTGGACAGTGACTTCTCCTCTGCCTGGTGCGCTTATGAATATTGTTGCTGCTCCTGCGTGTGGACATCCTGTCACTTCTCTGGGAACATTGATAGTGTCCTTTTTATGCTTGCGTGAGTAATTCTAGTCAATAAGAGCCATAATTTAAGAAATACAGCACAAATTAAAATGTTAAACTTGGATAAACTGAGAGGATGGGCTTATCCTTCTTAAATTCCCACTCCCCGTCTCATTGGAAGATTTTCCTTAGAGAATAGAGACTGAGTTCTTTAGTGCGTTTTCCTCTGTTTTCTTTGGGGCAGGAAATTGAGATTAATAAGATTCCTGTTCTTCTAGTACTTAGAGAGTAGAAATCCTTCTTGGTTGCGGCCAGTTCACTAGAATGAATCTAGAAGCGAGTGGGAGAAGAGTTTAATGTACATTCTCACACACTCTTAGTGGAATTTTTTGCGTAGCTCAGTGATTTGGATAATATAATGTTTCATTTATTCAGAAATTTTGGGAGATGAGGTGTTTACCATGTTTATTGTTTTCCTACTAAAACTTACTCCTTTTTATGTCGAATCTGTTAAAAGTATTAACTATTTTTGTTATATATTACATTTTCTTGTTGCATAGCAAACATAATTTAACCATTTATTTAAGAGTCAGTGACCTCTGTGAACCTTGCTTCATATTTTACACTTTAGGGCTTAATTAGAATTTCAGAAGTATCTAACACCATCTTCCTTAAAACACACACATACATGCACAAATCCTGCTCCCTATGGACATTTTAACATTTTCAGGAAGCCTGGTAATACAAGGGAATATGAAGAAGAGAATGATTTCCCTTCCTTCCCCCATCTGAAGAAATCATTGTGTTATTAGTTTGCTATATCTTCCATACCCTCTCTGTAGTAATAAAAGCAAATATTTATAATACATAGCTAGGGTTTTTCCTTTTAAACTTTAAAAACAAATAATAATGTGATCATCAAAAAGTAGCTTGCTTTCTCATTTTGCAGTATATCCTGGATGTCTTTCTAAGTCAACGTACTAACTCCTTCTGTGGCTTACTATTCCATAGTGTGGATGGGTATAGTTTAGTCATTCCTGTACTGATGGGCATTCAGGTGATTTTAGGTTTATAGTTTGTCATCCTGTCTTTGTTTCTGTAGGATAGTCTTGAAAGTTGAATTTCTGGGTTAAGGAATCTGTATTTATAATTTTAACACACTGCCAGCTTAGTTTTCAAATGCATACAGCCTCCAGCAATGTATGAGAATGCCCATTCCTTATAATCTCACTGAAACTATGATGTGTGAGAGAGAGTCTTTCTTTAGTTTTTACTTCCTTGAGTACCAGTGAAGTAGATTCAGTCTTTTCGTTTTGGAATTGTGGAAGCAAAAGTCCCAGAAGGTAAATTGACTTATGGAAAATCACTGAAGAGTAAATGCTGTTGGTGAAAGAACATAGGGAAAAATGTTCCATTTTTTCTAACTGTTTTACTTAACATTTAAAAATTAGGTACTATTTTATAACTATTGAGTTACCAAAATAAAAGCTTACCCAAGCTGATAAAGTTATAATGAAATTAGTTTACTCTTGTATTGTTGGTCGGGTATAAAGTAGAATGAAGCTTGGTAATGTGTTCAGACCCTGTGACCCACTAAGCTAATTTCTGGGACAATATCCCAAGTAAATGATCCAAAAGAAGGAAAAAATTATGTGCAGATATGTAGTGTTTTTTGCCATGCTGTGTGTAAAAGTGAAAAATTGGTTAGCTTGCAATAAGGGAGGGACTCATTAATTATTCTGTATATTCCTTGCTACTATTTAATGATAAGAACCTGGAAATGCTTATTTTTAAATAAATACAAAATCAGTGTAAAAAGTTGTTCATTTGAAATAGACATTTGGAAATATTGGCTAAGTGTATGTTTGTATATTGGTGGGTTGTAGTGTTAGAGTTCTGCTATTATTTGTAATTTTTTTTCTTGTCAATTTTTGAAAGCACTATTGTTTTTTTCTTTATTAGGAAAGTTGTGGGAACCATCATGCATAAAATAAACAATTAACATATATCATCTTATTATAAACAGCTTGCATTGGTGTGGTACATATGTTAAAATTGATGATAGCACATTTTTATAATTGTACCATGCAAGTATTAGGGTTCACTGTGTATTGTAGTTCCATGGATTTTTTTTTAACAAATCACTTTTATTGATACATTTAATAAAGCATACAGTTCATCAAAACTGTACAATCAGTGGTATTTGATATAATCACAATGTTGTGTATTTATCACCACAAAAAATTTTAGAACAATTTCATTATCCCAAAAAGAAAAACTCTATACCCCTTAGCAGTCCTTCCCCAACCCTACATAACCACTGGTCTAATTTCATCTTTATAAACTGATTTATATTTGCATTTTATATAAATGGAAGCATGCAATATGTAGTGCTTAGTGTCTGGTTTCTTTTACTTAACATAATGTGGGTTTTTTTTTTTTTTGTCTGTTATTAACATCTTGTAGTATTAACATATATTTGTTCAGTTTCAAAGAAAAATGGTCTTATAATAGATGCAGTCTTACCCATATTCATATTTCACATGTAGTTTTACTATGCTATACAATCCCATGTTACATTTTTTAGCCTTCCTTTTAGTAATTTACATGACTTTGGACTCTCCCTTTAAACCACTTTCATACCCACATAATAGTACTGCTAGTTACAAATATTATGTTGGACTTTGACCTTTTCTATCCATTTCCAAAGATAAACACACATTCTTTTTACCAATTCTGCACAAGTTAATCCTCAGTTTTCTATTCTCTAACCTCATTCTATTTTCTGGTGACCCATATTCAAGTTATTAACTCCATGAATTTACACAGTATATTTATTTTGTAATAGTGCAATCATACCATGTTTGTCCTTTTGTGTCTGGCTTGCTTCACTCAACATAACGTCTTCCTGGTTCATCCATGTTGTCATATGCTTCACGACTTCATTTCTTCTTACAGCTGCATAATATTCCATTGTATGAATACACCACAGTTTGATTATCCATTCATCGGTTGATGGACACCTGGGTTGTCTCTAGCTTTTGGCAATCGGGAATAACACCGCAATGAACATCGGTGTGCAGATGTTTGTTCGTGTCACTGCTCTCAGTTCTTCTGGGTATATATACCCAGTAGTGGTATTGCCAGGTCACGTGGGAAATCTATATTCAACTCCTTTTTTTAAAAGATTTATGTAATTAATTAATTAATTTTCTCCCCACCCCCTTGTTGTTTTTCACTTGCTGTGTCTGTTCGTCTTCCTTGTTTCTTTAGGAGGCACTGGGAGCCGAATCCGGGACCTCTAATGTGAGAGGGAGGTGCCTAATTGCTTGAGCCACCTCCGCTCCCTGCTTTGTTGTATCTCTCATTATATTTTTTCTTCCCGTGTCTCTTGTTGTGTTATCTTGTTGCATCAGCTCGCCGTGCCTGCCCGTCGCGTCAGCTTGCTGTCTTCTTTAGGAGGCACTGGGAACCTCTGTTCCCTGCTTTGTTGTGTCTCTCATTATGTTTTTTCTTCTTGTGTCTCTCTCGTTGTGTCAGCTTGCTGCGCCTGCCAGTTGCGCCACCTGTGACCTCTCATGTGGTAGGAGGGAGCCCAGTTGCCTGAGCAACATCCGCTTCCCTATTCAATTTCTTTCTGAACTGCCAAACAGTCCTCCTTAGTGGCTGCACCATTCTACAGCCCCACCAACAGTGAATAAGTGTTCCTATCTCTGCACATCCTCTCTAATACTTGTAGTTCTCTGTCTTTTTAATAGTGGCCATTCCAATAGTGTGAAATGATATCTCATTGTAGCTTTGATTTGTGTTTCCCTAATCACTAATCGTTGAACATTTTTTCATGTGTCATTTGTCATTTGTATTTCTTCTTTAGACAAATTCAAGTCTTTTGCCCATTTTTTAATCGGGTTGTTTGTCTTTTTATTGTTGAGTTGTAGCATCTTTTTATATATCATGGATATTAACTCTTATAGAATATGTGATTTCCAAATATTTTCTCCCATTGAGTTGGCTGCCTTTTCCCCTTTTGACAAAGTCTGTGAGGTGCAAAAGTATTTAATTTAGAGGAGGTCCCACTTACCTATTTTTTCTTTTATTGTTCGTGCATTGGGTATAAGGCCCAAAAAACCCAGCACCTACCACAAGATCTTTAAAATGGTTCCCTACATTTTCTTATAGTAGTTTTATGGTCCTGGCTTTTATATTTAGGTCTTGGATCCATTTTGAGTTGATTCTTGTGCAGTGAGTGAGATAGGGGTCCTCTTTCATCCTTTTGGTTATGGATATCCATTTTTTAAAATAGATTTAATTTATTTATTTCTCCCCATCCCCTCATTGTCTGCACTTGCTGTGTCTGTTCATCTTCCTTGTTTCTTTAGGAGGCACATCTCACTCTGATGTGAGAGGGAGGCGCCTAATCACTTGAGCCACCTTTGCTCCCTGCTTTGTTGTGTCTCTCATATTTTTCTTCTTGTGTCTCTTGTTGCGTCATCTTGTGTCAGCTTGCCGCGCCTGCCCGTCGTATCAGCTCACTGTCTTGTTCGTCTTCTTTTAGGAGGCACCAGGAACCTCCGCTTCCTGCTTTGTTGTGTCTCTCATTATGCTTTTTCTTCTTGTATGTCTTGTTGCATCAGCTTGCTGCACCTGCCCATCGTGCCAGCTCGCTGTCTTCAGGAGGCACTGGGAACTGAACCAGGGACCTCCCATGTGGTAGGTAGGAGCTCAATCACTTGAGCCACATTTGCTTCTCGGATATCCAGTTTTCCCAGCACCATTTGTTGAAGAGACTGTTTTGTCCTGTTAATATGGCTTTGGTAGGTTTGTTGAAAACAAGTTGGATGTAGAGGTGAGGGTTTATTTCTGGACTCTATTCTATTCTTCTGATTGATGTGACTATCTTTATGCCAATATCATGCTGTTTTGACCACTGTAGCTTTGTAATATGTTTCAAGGTCAAGCAGTAAAAGTCCTCCCATGTCACTCTTATTATAATGTTATTTTATAAAAAAAGATTTCTATTTTATGTATTCCCCCTCCCCCTGTTGTTTGCACTGGCTGTCTGCTCTCTGTGTGCCTGTCTTCTTTTTTAGGAGGCACCAGGAGCCCAACTTGGACCTCCCTTGTGGGACGGAGGCACCTAATTGCTTGAGCCACCTCTGCTCCCCGCTTGTCCTGTCTCTCATTGTGTTTCCTTTTTGTGTCTCTTTGTTGTGTCATCTTGTTGTGTCATCACGTTGCATCATCTTATTGTGTCAGCTCGCCGCACCAGACTGTTGTGTCAGCTTGCTGTCTTGTTGTCTTTTTTAGGAGGCATCAGAAATCAGACGCAGGACCTCCTGTGTGGTAGGCGGGTGCTCAACTACTTGAGCCACATTCACTTCCCTCGCTCTTCTTTTTTGGCTATTTGGGTGCACTTTCACTTACAAATGAATTTGGTAATTGCCTTTTCTATTTCTGTAAAGTAGGCTGTTGGATTTTGATTTGTATTGCATTGAATCTATGAATCAATTTGGGTAGGATTGACATCTTCACAATATTTTGTCTTCCAGTCTATCAACACGGAATGTCTTTCCATTTGTTTAGGTCTTTATTGATTTCTTTTAGCACTGTTTTGTAGTTTCCTGCGTAAGTCCTGTACTTCTTTGATTAAATTGATTCCTATGTATTTGAGTCTTTTTGTTGCTAATGTAAATGGATTCCCCCCCCCCCGATTTCTTCCTCAGATTGTTCAGTACTAGTATAGAGAAACATTACTGATTATTGCATGTTGATCTTATATTCTGCCACTTTGTGAATTTGTTTATTAGCTCAAGTAGCTTTGTCGAAGACATATCAGCATTTTCTATATATAGGATCATGTCATCTGCAAATAGTGAGAGTTTTACTTCCTCTTTTCCTATTTGGATGCCTTTTATTATTTTTTCTGTCTAATTGCTTTAGTTAGAACTTCTAGCACAATGTTGAATATCATTGGTGACACTGGGATCCTTGTCTTGTTCCCAATCTTAGAGGGAGAGCTTTCAACCTTTCCGCATTGAGTACTATGTTAGCTGTGAGTTTTTCATATATGCCTTTTATCATATTGAAGAATTTTTCTTCTATTCCTATCTTTCAAAGAGTTTTTATCAAAGAAGGATGCTGGATTTTGTCATCAATGGAGATGAACGTGTTTTTTTTCCCTTCAATTTGTTAATGTGGTGTATTATGTTAATTGATTTTATTATGTTGAACCAGCCTTGCATACCAGGAATAAATCCCACTTGGTCGTATGCTATTGGATTCTAGTTGCAGAATTTTTGCATCCATGTTCATCAGAGAGATGCAGTGTCTTTATCTGGCTTTAGTATTAGGGTGATGTTGGCTTCATAAAATGTGTAATTTTCCCCCCTCTTCAATTTTTTGGAAGAGTTTAAACAGGACTGGTGTTAATTCTTTTTTTTTTTTTTTTTAAAGATTTTATTTATTTATTCATTTATCCCCCCCTTGCTGCTTGTGCTCGCTGGGTCAGCCAACCACGCCGTGCGGGCGGGCCTGCCCCCACCAGGAGGCCCCGGGAACCGAACCCGGGGCCTCCCATATGGTAAACGGGAGCCCTACTGATTGAGCCACAGCCGCTTCCCTATGTGTTAATTCTTTTCTAAATGCTTAGTAGAATTCACCTGTGAAGCCATCTATCTGGTCCTGGACGTTTCTTTCTTGGAAGATTTTTGATGTCGGATTCAATCTCTTTATTATTATTATTTTTTCAATCTCTTTAAATGTGATTGGTTTAAGTTCTTGTATTCAGTGTAGGTTGTTTGCATGTTTCTAGGAATTTCTTCATTTCCTCTAGGTTGTCTAGTTTGTTGGCATACAGTTTCTCATAATATCCTCTTTTGATCCTTTTTATTTCTGTGGGGTCAGTTGTAACTTTGCCACTTTAATTTCTGATTGTATTTGTTTGCATCTTCTCTCTCTCTTTCTTTGTTAGTCTAGCTAGGGGTTTGTCAATTTTGCTGATTTTTCTCAAGCTTTAGGTTTTGTTCCATTTCTCTATTGATTTTTGTTCTAGATTTCATTTATTTCTGCTCTAATCTTTATTCTTTCTTTCCTTCTGCTTGCTTTGGGAATGGTTTGCTGTTCTTTTTCTAGTTTCTCCAGTTGTTCAGTTAGATCTTTAACTTTAGCTCTTCTTTTTTTTTTTTGCTGTATCCCATAAATTTTGATAAGTTGTGCTCTCATTTTTTTTAAACAATTTACTGAAGTATATCATTCATATATGAACATACATAAACTATAAGTGTTCAGTAAACATTGTGATCTTACAAAACAAATGTGCATAACATCACACAGGGCTCCCACACATCATCCCCCCCACAAACATCCTGCATTATTGATTTCCAGTTTCATTTCATTATGATCTGAGAAGGTGAGACCTGCGTTGTGACCTAACATGTGGTCTTTCCTGGGAAAAGCTTTCCTGGGAAAAGCTGTTGTCAGCTTTTTACTGTGTATAATTATTTCATAATTGTATAATAATCAGGAAGTTGAGAGTCTTTAAAAGAATTAGCTCTAACATTTAGTCTTGAACACTAAAAAAAAAACCAGGAAAAACCACCTGTGTTTCTGTAGTATGAGAACATATACAAGGAACTCAGGAGTCTTTATAGAAGACTATACTTTCAGGGATCATTTCTATAGTTGGTACTTCCAAATATAATAAGATTTTAACAGTAAAGCTCATTGCACACACAAGGAGACTGTAAGATCGCAGATTCTTGTGACCAAAGTAATGACTGAATATTAAAAGAGGCAAGATAGCAGGGATTTAAAAAAAATAAGTATATTATAGTATTTAAAGCTGCAGATGACGTATTCAAAAGAGGTCTAGATAATACCTGACATTAAATACTGTGGGAGCTTTTCATTTTCCCTATACATTTTTTCTGAAAAGACCTTGGTAGGAAGAGTGTAAAATGTCACAAAAGCTGCAGCCCATATGTCCAAAAGCATTTATTTGTTACAGTTGGAAGGAGAAAGCAGGGGAAAGGGAAGAGAAGAAAGAGAAGATTAGAAAAAAGAAATACCCACATAACTTGGCAAAAGGGTCACTGGTGAAATATTTACCACTGTGTTCTTACTCATTTATATTACACTTTTTGATACTTGCAACAAATGGACATTTCAGCCTCTCCCTAATAACTTGATTTAGGCCTTTCATTGCTTAGAGTCTGTCATATACTTTTGCAAAAAAAATGAAAGTTAAGTATGTATATATAAATAAATATAAATGTATATATGGGTAATGAGTTTATTGCCAATATTAAATGGCAGATTAAGGAAGAGAATTTGAAAACAATTTATTTTAATTTTTGATTCAGTTTCTGAAGTGCTGGTTCTGAGTGTGTGATTATATCATTCTAAGGAATGAATGATTTTACTTCATTAATGATGAAAAGATTTAGTCCTTATGGTAATTAAAAAAAATCCTTATGAATTTTTTGAGAAGTATTTGCCTTAGGCTTCGTTCTTCAGTAAAAAAGCTTTAGAAATAATTAAGGATTTGGTAAAGGAAATACCGAATATGGTCATGTTGCTGAAAAAATATAGAGCAATACTTAACATTTATTGTACTTTAGACTTGTGTTATGATTACTTTTTCTCATTGCAGGTAATTCTTTGTAAGCAAGAGAAATGACATTTCATTGTTAATCCTCTCAGAAACTCAAGAGAAACTATTTTTGTTGAGACAGTTGAACAAATACTCCTTTAATATTATACAGTTTTGGGTTCAAAGCAGTGCAAGTAGACATGTATCTTTCAGGTATTAGAAAATATTACAAATTTAAGAATGAAAGGGATAGAGACTTAAAGATGACGACACAGCTGAGCTGTATAGACATTCTCCTTTGTAACTCCCGGTGGATAGGAAGAAGCAATTTGGTTTGGGGACAGTTGTTGTGTATTCACAGTAGAATCCCACAGACAGTTGGTGGGAAGAGAATTTATCTGCACGGAATTGTAATTTTTTTACAACTGCTCAACATTAGATTATATTTTTAATGTCATCTTTTTTTGGCAAATTCAGTTATTATAGCTGAGACAAATTTAATAACACACTGGGCCATACTCTTCCCTTGCCCCCCCCAAGCTTTTTCAAAATACTAACGCTAATAAGGGACCAGATTGGCAGCACTGCAAGCTAATTTTGTTATATGATACAATAGCAGGAGAACATTTGTCTATAATTATTGACTTTTTTTTTTGCTATAATTCTTCATGTGGGATCCTCCAAGACATAAACTGAAATTCATTTAAAGGCAACAGTTGAAAGAAAATACATTAGTACTACATCTTGACTAAAATAGAGAGAAAAGGGTAACATAACTTTAACAAACATTGAGGCTTTCAAACAATAGTGTAATGGAAGCACCTCTCCAAAATGCAGTTCAGCAAATACCTTATGCAAAACCAAAGATCTCTGAAAGGTGTTAGTAAGATATGTGATTTTAAATGCTTTCTAAACATGGCATAATCATCTGAGGTTCAAATATTCTTAGATTTTCTTCATAGCCCTGAACATTTTTCAGCTCTTAACAACTAGTTTCTTAAAATCCTGATTACTGAAAAAGTACTAACTAGGATATTTCCTTTGTAGTTTTCATACTGCTTTATAATTTTTAGAAGGGAAAGGTAACATTTGGGGAATGCTTGCTTATGCAGGAGACTGTGCTAGATGCTTTCTATAATTAACACAGTCTATACACAACCTTATGAGGTAGCTACTGTCACCTTGATTTTATAGGGAATAAAACAGGCTTAGTGAATATAAGTAATCTTCTTAGGGACTGCAGTGTTTCTTCAAAGTCTTTTGCTTGTATTATCTCATTTAATCTTTACAACAAACTTGTTTATATTTTACAGAGCCCTAAACTGGGGACCAGAGAGATAAAGTGACTTTCTCAAGGTCATATTTGGATAGCTTTAGGAGTAATAAGATCCGAGGGAGATTTGGGTTTACTGTAGACTTTTCTTTTTTTTCCCTTTTTTACTGTAGACTTTTATAAGACAGTCAAAACATCTTTAATGATACTTTATTGGAGTTATTCCCTTACTGGAATTATTCAGTGGCAGTTAAGTAGATGAGTGATCTTTAACATGGATGGAGGGAGATGATAGGTTGGCCCAAACTGAAAATAATCCAGTAAAACCTTCTTAATTTCAGAGAGCCTGCAACTTTCAATTTAGTAATCTGATTAAAATTGTTATTTATCCTAGGAAACTATCTGCCACCAATAAAGGGTGTGTATGTATATACATACATACATACATACATACATATGTATATAAAACACTGTTTTATTGCCAAATTATTTTTAATAGTTAAAAATTGGAACTGTTCTGGAACAAAGGAATGGTTAAATGATGTATCCACTTGATAGAACATTATATGGCCAATAATATGGTAAATATTAACATGGAAAAAACTGACTGTGCTGAGGGAAAAAAGCAGAATGCAAGCTGTTATATCAATTACAATCATGTAAAAATTATGTAAATATTGATAAAAATTGGAAAAGAACATGAATAAGTGAAAGCAATTTGTTTAATCTTTGTAGGGTTTTATTAGTGTTGTTATAATGCTAATTATGTGATAAAATTGAACAAAATAATAATAATGGCCTTTAAATATGCAGTATATTATACTAATGCTTAAAATAAAAAAATCCTGCTAAGAAGAGAAGGTAGAATGGGAAGAAGATAGAACTTTGGGAAACACTTTGTATTAGTCAGCCAAAGGGGTGCTGATGCAAAATACCAGAAATTGGTTGGTCTTTATAAAAGGTATTTATTTAGGGCAGAAGTCCACAGTTACCAGGCCATAAAGCATAAGTTTCTTCCTTCACCAAAGTCCATTGCCACGTGTTGGGGCAAGACAGCTGCTGACATTTGCCAGGGTTCAGGCTTCTTGGGTTCCTCTCTTCCCGGGGCTGTGTTTCTCTCTGGGCTTAGTGCCTCTTTCCTCTACAAGGTCAGCTGTAGACTATGAGGCTCTCTAGGCTTTGCTTCTCTCCACAAGGCCACCTGTGAACTCTCGGGCGAATGGCTAGTCTCTATCCCTGGGCCTTCTCTCCTTCCTCACCAGATCTTCAAGAGTCTTTTATCTTCGATTCCCCCACCCACCAGGGGGTGGGGCTCAGCGCCCTACTGACATGGCCCAGTTAACGCCCTAATCATAACTTAATCATGCCTAGGTTAGCAGACCAGTTTACAAGCATGATCCAATATCTATTTTTGAAATTCATAATTACATCGAACTGCCCAATGGCTACACACTTATATTTAGGGCAATAGGAAACAAAGAAACCAGAAGAGAGCTTGGGGAGGCATTATGGATGGAAACCAAAGAGGAAAATGTTTCAAGAATAGAGCTGATGTCTGTGTATTCAAGAAATACAAAGATTGAGAAATGGCTATTTAAATTAGGTTATAGAAGATCCTTGGTGACTTTAAGAGAATAGATGGGGGAATGTATGGAAAATGAGAATTGGAAGCAGTAAATATAGTCTACCTTTTAAAGAAATAGATTTTGGAACGAAAGAGAGTATGTCCTTCAGATAAGAGAACATCAGACATATTCTCTGGAAATTTTTTGGTTGCTAGTGACAGAAGACTCAACCCAAAATTTGCATATCTGAAGAATCTATAGATAGGGGTAGTTCAGGCTTTAGGCATGGATAAATTCAGAGTTCAGTCAATGCCATCAGTATCTTTGACTTGACTCTGCTTTCCTCTGTGTGGTGGCTTCATTTTTACATTCCATGTGCTAGCAAGATAGATGCAGTAGCTTCAGCTCCTTATCTCCCCAACTTCAAATCCAATTAAATCAAGAGGCTCTTACGTAGTTGCTTAAGTAGAGCCCTGGAATTAGCTCTGGTTGGACTTGGATTGACTTTACTGGAGGGAAGGGCCCATTCCTGATGGGGATAGAGTTCACATTGGTCTCGGCCTGCGCATGGAGCCCCAGGGAAGCACATGGACCAAGAATGGGGAGGACACGGTTTTCTGGAGAGAAATCAGGTTACTGTTACTAAATGGAGAATGGATGCTGGGTGGCAAAAATGAGTGTCCAAATAAATGAAAGTTTTGAAAGCAGATAACTGATGATAGAAGCTTAGAGAATAAGAGAGGGAATGAAATAAAGGTACAGTGGATGGAACTAATTTGGAAGGAGGAATTATTCTCATTTCTGAGATAGGAGAGATTAAGAAGATAGTCAAAGATGATATAAAAAAATTGACAAGTAGATGGGGGGGAGTGGAGGGTACATGTTATTTTCTATTCTTATGCATTTTAATGGCACAGGGTCTCTTGTGTCACTGTCAGAATTGTGAGAACTTTATTCAGCTGATATTGTTGTACTTTAAAAGCCCTCATTTACCCTGAAATCATAGGTCAAACAGTATTTTTTATTGAAGAGCTTTCAGATTGATTGTCTTCACTGTAATTTTGGTATGATCTTACTTGACCAAAATGGTTAAATATGGTGATCGCCCTATGGTTTTTCTTGTCCTTATGCATGTCTTGGACAGAACTGAAACACAGCTGCTTTCTTCTAGGACTTGAAATTATTCTTTTAGCATATAGGAAGCCATGGTGATAGAATATTGATACTGTAATCAAGGAAAATGTGTACAGAATGTCATGTGGTTAATGATGGCCATTCTTTCATGACAGTGTTGGGAGAAGGACTGGCCAAGGGAGATGGCGCCTTTCAGGCAGTGCTGTGCTGCATGCAGCTGAAAGGAAAGCTCCAACCTGTAGCCAACATTCTTGCCAAGTCACTGACAGGAGAGTCCCTGGTATGTTGATGAGCTCTAATTTTGCATACCTGAAAATGGATTTATATTTAATTTCTTAGGATATTGTTGGAAGAAATTGTGTTTAAGTTTCCCCCATTAGTTCTTCCTATCAGAAGTCAAAGTTCTTGAGTATCTTGCGAAACTCATTTCTCACAAACAATGCTGAAGTTAAACATTGGATTCTTGTAGTTTGTGATAATGTATATAAAATTGCAGGTACTTTTTAAAAATTTGAAATTATAGTATAATGAAATGATTTTCTTTAAAGATTTAATTTAACAAGGCCTGGAAATATTTTCAGCTTTAAAAGTGCTTATACGGACTTATGATCTTGTAGGGGTCTTAATATATTTTTTAATTTGAGATTTTAAAGTAATACTTTTGTTTTCTTTTGTTTTTGAAGATGTTAATATCCATGACCACTTCGATGGAACTATCCAATTCTATTCAGACTTTGAGATAATTCTGTAATAAAGCATATAATTTTCTAGAGCTTTTTTTGAAAAGTCTATTTTTTGGAACTTTAGAGTTGATAATCTGTAGAATTTGGAAGAAAAAGATATAACTTTTTTGGGCAGTTAGTAACTATTATGAAATTTGCTGATATTTTTCAGAGCTCACATTGAAAAACAGTGAAAGCAAGAAAGTAATATGTAAACTTTGCTACACAGCATGAACTCCCTGTACCTTACTTATTATTCTGAATTGATATAAATTGTGAAAATCTGGTGCAAAGTTGTGTTTTCATTGCAAATAAACATATTTGGTCAAAAAAAAAAAAAAAAAAAAAAAAGAGAAATTAGGGAAGTACCCGGCTTATTGCTAAGTGTAATATATTGACCTCTCTAAGAGGGTAACTTAGTCACTTTTCTAAGGAATCACTTTGTAGTGAATTATTTAATTAGTTTTAGCAATGTCTTTTGAGTTTACCAGATTCACAAATGAATTTAAAAGTTAAAATGTATTATTATTATTATTATTATTATTATTATTTTTTTTTTTTTTAAAGATTTTATTTATTTATTCATTTATCCCCCCCTTGCTGCTTGTGCTCGCTGGGTCAGCTAAGCACGCCGTGCAGGCGGGCCTGCCCTCACCAGGAGGCCCCAGGAACCGAACCCGGGGCCTCCCATATGGTAAACGGGAGCCCTACTGATTGAGCCACAGCCGCTTCCCTAAAATGTATTATTAATATAGAAAAATTGTATAAATATTTAGTTCTAAATAGATGATAAAGAATATATTTCTTCTTTCTTAAGACAATTCTATAATTAAAAACTTTTCTATATGTGTTAAAATATATTACAGTTTTACCTGTTGGATTTTTAAATTTAATACTAGTAAAAACTAATTTGCTTTTAAATCTCATATCAAATATGGATATCAGAAAGGTGAATATTTTGTGTATTTTCCTTCAACAACTTTATTAATGAGCTATCTTTTAAGTGGTATGGTCAATTTATATGAATCTTTCTGAGTCATGGTTAACTGTTTGAGTTCACCATTTTGCAAATATAAACCCATTAGTGTTAGGAAGAACAGGTTAAAAAAAGTTTTGGGTTTATTTTTCTCTTCACTTTTTGGGTCTTGATCTACAGTGATACTGGTTGTGAATATTTTATTGAATAAATTTTAAACTCTTATGTAAGGTGCATGACAGTGTTTTACTTACCAGAAAAGGCACATTGCATAGTTTGTCTAGTTAACCTTTTTAAACTTTCCTCGTAGATGAAGAACGTTATTAACACCATTGATGGTAGTGGGAATGGGGGATTAGGATATCATTTATTTTTACAGATAAACTTCAGAAACAACTGAGAAATTGAACTAGGTCTCCAATAGTAATTGGTTTTCCTCTTTTTTATTCACCCGTTCAGAATGGGATGGTAACAAAAGATTTGACAAGACTAAAAACACTTCTCACAGAAACAGAGGTAAGACTATTTCAGTGGATCTGTTTGGAAAGAGTTTAACTCAATCTGGCTAATAAGCATTCTCTAAAAAATTTGGAAAATCATTGTGGCATCAGCCAAGAAGGCAAGACTGTAAAGGTGGGATAGTGAGCCCTTCCTGAACTTTTCCTGTAATACATCTTGGGCCTATTCCTAGGAATTTTGCTTCTTCTCATTTCTCCTCTGCATCTGAGGTCTTCTGTTCTGTCCCTAATTCTTATAAGCTCTCTCTGATCAATAAATGGAAAGATGATTGGGCAACTTTAGTTTTTGATTATTTTCATGTGTTATAAAATGCTATAATTAAAAATGAGATATTCCTCATGCCTTTCGTATTTTTTTTAAACAACTAAAGGAAGGCCATGATTTGAGGACTTATTTTAGGGACTGGGTTTAGGAGATGGAAATAATGTGTGTCGGGGTAAATGGTGAACACAAACGTGCTCTGGTGCAGAAATTGGGCACATAGAAGGGCAGGGACACTGTGGCATGTCAAAGGCCCATGGCTTTGTAAGTCTCAAATTTTTATTCTTTATACAGATACACAAAAATGTTGTTATTTATATGCTCTCTATAAAAAAAGAGCCATTTCACCAGCTTTATTCATAAATGGAAGCCCATGTTAGTGATTGATGGCTTACTTATTCAGTGTTGGAGCACCTACCATGTACTAGGTACTATGCTAGGTGCTGGCAATACAGGGATGAATAAGGCACTCATGGTCCTGGTCCTCTGGGAGCTTAAAGTCTTGGGGGCGGTGGAGAGACAGATAACAAATTAGTTAAGAAATTTTAGGTGTAATTAAAATTCAGGTAAATGCTATGAAAAAAAAAAAAAAAAAAAAAGAGTACACTTTCTGTGATAGAAAAATAACTTTGGATTGGGAGTTCAGGGGACATGGCAGTTAAGCCAGGAGCTGAGAGTTGAGAACGTATGGGTCTCATGGAGAGTGAGATGGAGAGTGGTCCAGGCCTTTGGAGAGGATGTTCAGAGGCCTCAATGTAAGCCTTGGCCTCCTGTAGGTTACTTTATCATTTCGAATCTAATACATCACGGCTCATACCAACAAACAAGTAAGCAAAGAAGACAGTCACTGTGGATTACACAAACTGTTTTGCTATTATTAGGTTTTTTTTTTTTTTTAAATGTCATCTTCTTTGTCTTATATTATCTTACTATGATTTACTGAAAATTAGTAAGCCCTAATTAACTTCAAAGCCATTTCCTTTCTTGTACATATATATAGTCTTTTTAATTTCTAAGGAGTGAAGGAAGACAATTATAAATGTTTCAGGTTTGTTTTTTTTTTTAATAAGAACATAAACTAAAATGACCTTTCATTTTATTCAGATTTTTGGGTTTGTTCTTGTCTTTTATTGCCTTAGTTGAATTACCACATTTGATAATCACACACAAATATATTTTTAAAATTTATTTTTTAATATTTATAATCCTGCTTACATGTAAGTCCAGAAATATCACTTGACTTATTTTGTGACTATATGTTTAGAAGAAGTGACATAAGTTTTGTTTGTAATTTCTCTGTAACCAGAGTAGAATTCATTTTGGTTAGTGAACTGATACTATGTAAAAAAAAATCAGCTAGAGAAAAATTAACAAACAATGCTACCCTTATTTATTATACCACATGACATTTAAAAATAGCAACAATTTGTTATTTAAAGATTGGGCTGAGCTGGTATTTAACTTGTCATAAACTCTAGTGGATGAGTATAAAGACATGGTACTAAAGGCTGATTACTGAAAACAAAAGCAAAGTGGTCTTTAGTAAAATTTAAAATATGTAATAAATAGATTTGATTGCGAGTTTATAAGAGTTCTAACAGTAAAATCTTTGGCTAATTTCCCTCAAGGTACCAATAAAGGCTGAAGTTCATAAGCTAATTAATATTGCCCTTCTGTTTTGGGGTCTGAGTACATAAAAGGTGTGTTAAAACTAAAACATCATCTTGGAACCTAAAAGCCACGGTGGCCAAATAGTCAGCCCAGGCACAGCTTCTCCCTTTCCCTGCTCTTCTGATGAGGCTCTGCTGTTAGCCAGATACAGCTGTTCTGAGAACTGCAGTGTCAGCACAGACACACACTGCACATTTGCTGATCATCTCAGATGTGCTCTCTTTAAGTACACCATGTGGTTTTCTCTTCCAACGATTATAAATGTTTTAGGCTTTGTTTTATAAGTAAAACATTTTATTCCCATTTTTTCTTGCATATTTGGTAAATTTATTTTTATGAGTTTTCAAGAAGAAATACTTGAAATTTTTTGTACTTGTGAATTTTTAGCTTTTATATTTATTGTTTGTAAATGGAATCATATTTTAAGGGCTAGTGTGGGATGATGTCACTGAGGCCCTGCTTGTAGAATTTAAGGAGATTCTTCAATGACTCTTTTTTAGTGAAGCATAGAATCCTTGTAAAGTAAACAATTACTCCTGATTTATTTGTAGTTTATGTATTCTTATATTCAGTCTCTCATTTTACAAAAAGAATGAATTGTGCTTTTATTAATAAGTAGGTTGAGTGAGCATCAGAGGCATTGTCCTGTAGAAACAGTCTTACAGTGATTTAGTTCCAGCCCAACCTAAAAAGTCCAGTTTAATCAACCATATATATATTATAGTGTTCAGTTATACCCAGATGGTATTTATGGCATTCTTTCTACGGTTCAAGACATTCCAAATTCCATCTTGAAATACTGTTTTTTTTTTCTCTTTCTTATTCAGTTCAACATTTACTGAGTACCTGTGCGTTCATGATTTTGTGGGTTTTGGGAAACTGAGATATCAGTGGAAAACAAAATCTGGCAGGACAGTCAGTCATGCTGTGCGTAGCTAATCCGGACACAGGGCAGCATGTGCTCAGTAAATGCCACAGTGGAAATAAATACAAGCAGGGAAAGGAGAGATTAATACTCCTGAAAAATATGGAGGAACTAATGGGGATAGTTAAATAAAGATCTATAGGTGAAAATACAGGACAAGATTGGCAAATAGCGAGTTGGTTGAGGGCCAGATGAGACAGTTAGTAATGAGGGTCTTAACTAGGACAGTGGAAGTGGGAGTAGGGAGTAGAGAGTAGGAGACAGACATGAGGGACATTCTAGACCTGTTCAGGTAGGATTTGAAGAATGCTCAGAACAGGAGGGAAGAGGGACAAGTTCAAGATGGTTTTCAAAATTTCAGTCTGACTCCTTGGGAAAGATTAACTTCAGATAAAGGGTAATGGAAGAGGATCAAGTTTGGGGGAAAGTTGATGAATTTTGTTTTGGACTTGTATTTGAATTGCTTGGGTGGTCATTCAGTATTTACTGAGCCTCCCATTATGTGCCTGTTAGCAGTGGGAATGCAGAAAGGCAGTTGTAGGCTGTTGACAACAAATCCCTATGTAACTAATGTTGATCCAAGCATATGAAGTGCAGCAGAATAGTTACATGAAAAATTTGTTTCAGCTGGCACTCAGTTGATATTGCGGGTATGGAGCTTAGATTAAAGTTAGAGCCAAAGAGGTAGATTTGGGATTTATCTGCACCAAAAGGGATCAAGAAAACCAGGATGTTAGAATGAGTGGATCCCCAGCTATGGGCTCCATGTGGGAGAAGAGCTCATCACAAAGTTAGGGGGACTTAGCAGGAAGTGCTCCCAAGCCCTGAGGCCAGGATGCTCCCTATAATGCAGGAAAAAAAGGCACCTCTCTAGTCAGTCATTCTCTAGGTTTGGAAGAGAAGAGTGAAATGAATAACTGGATGGAAGGTGCTGCTCTCATGGGGTTCAGGACTGGGGACTCTAGACTTCTCTTCTTCAGCCACCAGGTCATTTTTATGTAGGAGGTCTCTCTCAGTTTCTTCAATGAGGGCAACACAAATATTTCTTTTCCATATTTAAATATAATATAACATAAACCAAAGAGCAAAAAACAATATCATAGATTAATTTCTAAGTATGCAAACTCAGTTTTTTTAATGTTGAAAATGTCCAAGTTTAATTCAACATAAACTAGTTATTTCTTATTTTAAATATGTCTTCCATTTGAAAAATTGCAGACAGCAACTAGTAACATCCTCTCTGAGTATCACGTGGAAGACTTGGAAGAGGGTAAGTACAAACTGTGTAACTTCTTGTAGCTGTAATTCCAGGCTTTGCTTTTTTTTTTTTTTTTATTAGTTATTGGGAAGAAATAAACTGAGTTATATAAGTAGAGATATATAAGAGAGAACATAAAATTTTAAGTTTAAAAATTAAGTGTGGATGAAAGCAATGTTTTCGCTGGCCCTTTTTCAAGAATAGTGGAGTGATGGAGGTACAAAGTAACTCCAGAGGTCATCTAGTTCTTCTTTCTCCATGTAGGACTAAATTTAAACCTCATTCTCAGCAATTGTAGAGGGAGGATGTTTTCTCATCTCTTTCTTTATCCCAGGCTAGTACAATTAATACTTTTTGGAAGTTCTATTCTGTAACCTGAGTGGTTCCACTAAAGTCCATGATCTCCCCATCTCTTGCCAGAGGAAAGGGACCAACATACACTGAGTGCTTGCTAAATGCTGTGTACTATGGTAGCAGCTTTCACATAAACATATTCTGACTTTTTAGAGCACTTCTTCATCTTTATTTTAGGTTAGGAAACTGATATTTATTAAGCTTCAATAATTTGCCCAAAATCACATAGCCACTAAGGGATGAAGCACAGCTTTAAACTCAATCTGGCTGAATATCTTTTTTTTTTTTTTTTTTTTTTTTTTTCAAACAGTGACTTGTGAGGAAATAGAAAATGGCTATAAGGTCTTTGAAAATTTGTTGCTGCTAAGCCTTTATAGCTTTTACCTTTTCTCTTAGGCCTTATTTTCCCTGTTTTATTTGGAAACTCTTATCTAAATGAATCAAAGCTCATAGTATTCTGAAGTAAACAAATGTCATTTTTTAGCTTCTATTTCAGAATTCAAATTCTTGAAGTTTCTGTCAACTACAAAAAAGGATTCATTATACAATAACGTGTCAGACAAATCCTAAGGCACATGGGTGATAATGTCAAGTTTATTCTCACTCGATACGTAGTATTGGAATTCATTATACAAGATTTCCTTCCAGAATAAAATAACTTTTTCATTCCTGAGAAAATTTCTGATAGAGACATATCCCATACTTAAGAAATGACAAGCATGCCAACATTTTCCCTGTAGTTGTCAGGGAAGAGACTTCATGGGAAATATATCTACCAGTTGCTAGGATAGAGTAAGGATCATTAACTTGATTTAACTGCTGGGTAACTGCTTCTTCAGAGATTTCTAAGTTTCATATAGTTAATTGATTTAACTCAGTTCATAGGTAGACTGCCTTTTTGGTAGCGGCAAGTATATTATGTCCTTTTTTACATCATCTGGGATGATGTGTGTGGAGGGATTATAGTATTTCTTACACATTAAAATATCAGAATCACTAGCAAGCTTCAAATTATAAGACTATATCCTGATTACTCTCTAGGATCTTGTAATGGTTGGCATTTCCGCCCACCACCTAGGGGAATCACAAGCAGCGAGGAATATACTTTGTGTAAAAGGTAATGTGAATTTTTTTTTTAAACCAATGGCATGTCTTTGTTCAAAGGATAGATAATTTTCCTTCACTTTTTGGAAAGTAGTAATTCAAATTTAAAGAAGATAATATGTGAAGGAAGGAAAATTATAATGATTGAGTAAATAGTTTATTTTCAGTTTGAAACAGAAGCCATAATGGTCATTAAATAATGAAAATCAAAACCATATTGATGAGCTGCCTTCTTTTAATTAAAATTAACGATGGCCTAAATGGAGGTTGTTAAGATTTTGTCCAGAAGTCTTAATAATACTGGTTGCATGATAATGGCTGAATTTAATTGCTGGTCTCTTGTTTATGTGAAATTTGCCTAGGTTAAGGAGATTGGAGTTGAAATTACTTTATCAAACTGGTGTAGAGCATTAAATAAAGAAATGTTAAATTATTTTAATAACTTTTCTAAAAAATAAGAAACCATTATCTTCATGTGATCCTTATACAGAATTTATGAATAATTTATATTTGAAGGGCTAACCTTTCAAAATTTAATAATTACATATTAATGTAAAAAGAATTACTAAAGTTACATTAAAAAAATAATCTCTCTAGTTCTTTTTATAAGAACTAGTAGCTACTGGGATTTTAAATATAGTTCTTACTAGATATTACTTTTGATAATTAAGGAAATTTGATATGTGGTTTTGATGATTGAAAAGTCAAGACATCAGACTTGATTTTTGTAGTAGAAATAAGGAAACTAAATAGTAAAACTTGAAAATCCTGGTGATATGTTGTAGGAAAGGTAGAGCACAATCCTGTGAAAAAGAAATACAAGAAAATTTATAGTTCTGATCAGAATATAAAATCTTTAACTTTTAGGGAAATAATGTAAAAATGAGGCAATAGAAAGACAAACACTTGTCTTGTTAAGACATACATAAAAGAAACAAATACATGATTTTAAATGTGTCTTCCGAAACATAAGAGAAATTAAATGGTATAATTTAAGTTCAGGTACTTTGGGTGTCATCAGGAAAGACTTCAAATACAGTCATCCTTTCAAATGTGATGAGCCATTTAATAATTTATGTTGTGCTATGGTTCATTTTGTATTTCTTACTCTCCATATTTTTCCCCATTATAAAATTATCTATAATACAACATCTCTCTTGTCTCTGTTTTGTTATAGTTTAATTTTCTTTTTTTCCTTTTAGAAGATTTTTCACCGTTGATTTTCATTGATTTAAAAACAGGCTTGACCCATAATTTTGTGGAGTATTTATAAAAAATTTTAATTGATGATCAGAATCTTGTATTTTTATCTCTTTGACCACTGAATTGATGGTCGAATCTTTTAAACATTGTGAAATCATTAACTTTGTCCTTTAAAATGAGAATTTATCAATTTACCCATTGAAGAGTTGAATATAACAAATCATGACTCTGTAATATAAAACTTTATTCTAAATTTATTTTAAATTTCAAACAAATTAATATAGTCCAATATTTTCAATGAAATATAAGTGATAGTAATGCAGAAAGGGTAAAAGCATTAGATTTGAAGGTAAAAACTAGAAGCCTTTTAAAATGATAATTTAATGGCATATTAATTTTTTTTCATAACAAAAACTCTAGTATGTGGAAAATTTTCTTTAGGTTATATCATTTTGGGAAGTAGAATATATCTGTGTTTGAACAGCTGATCCACTTGATGTCAGTGTTCCTTTAGAAAAATTCTGCTCTAAGAGGAATTGTCTAATAGATTGGTTATAACATAAAGGAAGTTGACTACCTTTTCAGTGCTGTTTTTTGGTGGTCATGAGTATGTTATGCTTTAGGAACCTCTTAGTCTAAAGAAAGTAGTCAGTGACTATGGAGAGTATGCTGCTTTTCATTAACTTTGGTATCATGTCTTTTAAACCACTTCTTCCTCCTTTGTACAAGAGAGTATGCTAAATATGACTTTTCAGAAGACTAAAGTTTTGTTTTTGTTATTGAAGAGTTAAAGGGCAAATAGTAGAAGCTTTTATCTTTTAAATGGTTCAACAAAGTGTATAATAAAACAGTGTTTTCTATTCTACTTAGATTTTTAGAGCAAGGAATCTGTAGGTATGGTGCCCAGTGTACTTCAGCACATTCCCAGGAAGAACTAGCAGAATGGCAGAAAAGATATGCTTCACGGTTGATAAAATTGAAACAGCAAAATGAAAATAAACAGCTCTCAGGCAGTTACATGGAAACCTTGATAGAAAAGTGGATGAATTCATTATCTCCTGAGAAAGTGGTGAGAAAAATAAACGTTATTTGCTTTGTTGTCTTTTAAACAATGAACTTGCTTGAATCTTGACTTTACTATGTGCTGTATTTTGGTTTATTTCCTTATCCTCTACATGAACTTGATTCTTGATAAAATGATATTTTTAGCAGCAAAAGTAGACCCATTTGTTAAAATAAAGAGGTAAACCATGTGTTTGGAGATTTGCAGGTATTAAATTAACTTGTCTTCATTCAGGAAATTTTTTTTTAATATACTTAAAATTTTTTAAAAAAGATACTTAGATTACATAAAAAATAGAGGGTATTCCCATATGCCCCACTCCCTACCCCTCTCATGTTTTTCCATATTAACAACATCCTTCATTAATGTGGTAGACATGTTACAATTGATGAACATGTATTAGAGCATTGCCACTAAGCGTGGATTATAGTTTGTAGTTTACACTCTCTCCTACACAATTTTTTTTTTTTTTTTTTTTTACCGGGAGGTCCCAGGTATCGAACCCGGGTCCCTCCATATGGGAGACGGACGCCCAACCATTTGAGCCACATCCGTCCCCCTCTCCCACATAATTTTATAAGTTATAACAAGATATATAATGGCCTGTGACTGTCATTGCAGTGTCATTCAGGACAATTCCCAAGTCCTGAAAATGCCCCCATATTACACCTATTTTTCCCTCTCCTGCCCTCAGAACCTCCAGTGGCCACTGCCTCAACATCAATGATTAAAGTTCTTCCATTGCGAGAATAACAATAAGTATATAGTGAAACAACAGTAAGCCTACTCTGGTCCATCATTCATTCCCCAATCCTGAGGATTCTGGGATGGTGATGCCTACTTCACCTCTAATTGAGAGGGGGCTTAGATCCCATGAGGCAGATGGATGGGACTCTCTTGCTTGCAGTTGCAGACTGTCTCTGTTCCTTGGGATGGTTTTTATCCATCATTATCTCCTTGTCAGTTTTCCTGGGTGAGTCCAATGAACTGGAGAGTAGGTGTTGCAAGTCTCTTGAGATTCAGGGCCCAACTGGCACATGGACAGCCCAAAGATTTAAGTCTCTTGGACATGCACCTATCAACTCTAGTACTAACCATAGGTTCAAATAGAAGGGGCAGAAGAACCATGTGTAGGGAAACCACAATTGAGTCCAACTGTCACAGTGGGGAACATAAATTCCAAAGTAGGGCCCACTGGCAGGGTGCCAAACTCCTGAGCTGTCTGCCCTGCCTATAGTGTCTGGATGTCTCCAGAACCCTAGGAGCCCTGCTATTTGAGGCAATGTTTACTTTGGCAGTCAATGAGACATTCAGGACGTTTTTACTGCCATTTTTTTTTGGTTAACTTTTTATTGTCTCTTGTTTTAGCTGTATTATATTTTGCTCTTATAAAAATATCTGAAAATGAATGTATAAAATATCTTGATAAGCAGTTCCATCATCATCTTTACTGTTGACATTTAATAAGCTGAATGTTTTTGTTTGTATTTTTTTTTAGATTTATTTATTTACTTTAATCCAACCCTCCCCCCCCCACTTGCTGTCTGTGTCCATTCGCTGGGTAATCCTCTGTGTCTGTTTCCTGCCTTCTCTTCTCATTCTTCTCCTCCAGTCTTCACTGGGATTCAATCCTAGGGACCTCTGATGTGGGAGAGAGGCACTCTGTCACTTGCGCCACCACAGTTCCTGGTTTCCAGCATGTCTTGTCTTGGCGCTCTCCTGTGTCTCTCCCTTGCTGCGTCATCATCTTGCTGCATGGCTCTGCAGGGCCGGTGGCTTCCCTTCACACCTTTTTTTTTTTTTCATTTTACCAGGAGGTCCTGGGGAGCGAACCCGGGTCCCTCCATATGGCAGACAGATGCCCAACCACTTGAGCCACATCTGCCCCCTTGTTTGTGTTTTTAATAGTAAAAACATAACATTAATTGCTCTCTTTTCAGCTTAGTGAATGTATAGAAGGAGTAAAGATAGAGCATCATCCTGATCTGTCGGTTACTGTCAACACCAAAAAATCTCATCAGACATGGACCTTTGTTCTCACTTGTAAGGTATGAATTTTGTGTCAATTAAAGAATGAAAATGTACAATTTTCTTTAAGCTTTTTTGGACTTTTAGGTCTGTGTTAAAAGATCATTTGATAATGTTTTAATCTAAGTTCATTTAATGTAGGTTTTTATTGTGCTAAAGTGTAATTCTGAATTTTGAGTATTAAAGTACCATGTTTTTTTTTTTAGATTTTGAGATAAGATCTTTGTGGATGTCTAGGATGCTTGCTCATTCATTCATTCATTCATTTAGTAAAGAGATCTTTGACATATTGTCTTCCAAACTTGGAACATAGGATGGGGTTCATGGCTAATAATTAACTATTTAAAAATGGAATTGTTTAATCTGGCAGTTTTAAGATGTCTAAACAGTGATGTCTTACTTTTATATTTGATGCAATTGCAAATCTGTAATAATAGATTTTTAGTAAATGAGACTTTGTTTTCTGCAGTGCATGTTCAAGCTTAAGATTGAAGCAAAATAAAAATTTCTGTGAATATGCTCAGTGGAAAAGTTTTGTGTACTTTTTGGTGGCATTTCTTCCACTGTACCCCATCTACATCTTGGAATGAAAAATCTGGGAACTTTTAGCCTGAGCCTTGAACCCAATCCAGTGCCTTCAGAGGTAACTGCCTTCCTGTGAAGACTTCCTGCTTGAGGCTAGATAAAAGGATTTTAGGCAAAGGATATGGAAAGTTGGAGGCTGATGGTCTTACAGGCTCATGGCTTTTGCCACAATGAAATATGAACATATCACAGAAAGAATAGGGAGGCTAGTGATGTATCATAAATATATCATTTGAATAACTGATATATATTTAACCATTTGATTTTTTTTTTTTCTTTAAATTATTTGTGAGGAAAATTTGCATTTTTAACATATCTTAGAAGCATGGGAAAATAAAAGTCCCTTATGGAAATATTTTCATTGAAGAGCCCAATTAAAATTGGATTTTCACACCCTTTGTACTCAATGAATTATTTTAACTTCCTTGTAGCCTGCAAGAATGCTGTATCGTGTAGCATTGCTTTATGATGCTCATCGTCCTCATTTTAGTATCATTGCAATATCTGCTGGAGATAGTACTACCCAGGTATCACAAGAAGTCCCAGAAAACTGTCAAGAATGGATAGGAGGAAAGATGGTCCAAAATGGATTAGATCATTACGTGTATAAAGTCGGGATAGCATTTAACACAGAAATATTTGGAACTTTTCGCCAAACCATAGTTTTCGACTTTGGATTGGAGCCAGTACTCATGCAAAGAGTAATGATTGATGCAGCTTCTACAGAAGGTAATATTTAGAATTTTTTCCCCTGATACAATGTAATAAAAGGCATTTTAATAGCAATATCAAAAGATATATATTGACCCATAAATATTCTGTGGATAAGGAGGGAATAATAAGGGAAAAAATTCCAAATTATTTGACTCATTTACTGTGTAATAAGCTTAGAATTGTGCTCTGTTCTCTTTTCACAATCATCAGGCAAAACTTGCTTTGAGATTCCTCAAACCATGAATACATGATAGGTCTGCTTTTTTCTACCAACTTCGTTTTTAAAATAAGATGATTTTAGCACAATAAAACCTGTCAATATTAGTTTGGGTAGAAAATCATTCTAATGGTAATTGTGAATACAACTACAATGTCCTTCTGACTGTCCATATTAACTTTGCTGATATAACTACATTGTCTCTAAATGAAAAGTCCTATATGTAAGTCTTCCTAAGTCAGTTTTGTACATTCACCAGTCCAAGGTACCCTAATAGAACCTGCTCTATTTTCTTGGAAGGAAGTACCTAATTTTATTATGTAAGCATCTGCAAAAGATGAATTACTTTGTATGTCATTATATTACTAAATTTTATGCCAAGACTCAACCAGCAAGAAAAGGGCCTGTTAACCTGCATCTCTTTGGCTCATGGTTGAATTTATAGGTTATTTTATTTAAAAAATTATTATTTAGAGAACAATTCATGTAGTACAGCTATATGAAACTTGCTGTATTGTACTGTAACTAACCATTTTGTGGTGGATGTTTTTTAATTTGTACCATAGCTTCTCATTTATGAGAACCTAGAAATTTTTTTCATGAGTTAAATGCTAGGATTTTATTTTCTGGACATAGTAAATAGTTGGTACTGATTCTGCCTTTTTAAAATTCCAGCTGCTAGTAAAGCTAATGTAACATCTGTGTCAAATTTCACAATTAGTAACTTCTTGAATATGTGCTAATATCTCCTTGACTTCACTTAACCTGATTTTCTACTTTGATCCCTTTTACCTATTTTTATCCTATTGTATGTATTTTTATCATCTTCACAATACTCTTTGGAATGAGTATAAAGTAATTTCCATAGCCAAATAAATAAGATAGTTGACAAGATAAAAATAAAGTATTTGATATATATCTACTACAATAGGAGTTGGAAATTTTCTTCTGTGAAGGCTGGACCAGATAGTAAATATTTTAGGCTTTGTGAACCTTTGTGAACTGTCTTTGTTGCAACTACTGGGCTCTGCATTGTAGTGGGAAAGCAGCCATAGACCATATGTAAATGAGTAGGTATGGCTGTATTCCAATAAAACTTATTTGCAGAAAAAGGCAGTGAGCTGGATTTGGCCCATATGCCGGGGGTTGCCTACTGCTGTGCTAGTAAAGTTGCTTTTAGAGACTAGAACTTGAGTCCTAATAGATAACACCCCTTTTAAACCATAAGGATATTTAAATCAATAAGAAAGACCTACTTTCAAGTATAACTGTAAAAGGATGTTGCCTTATATGTGGGTTTTGTTTTAAAAATTTGCTTTTAGATTTGTAGTTTGTTACTTCATGACTAATTTTCCCATGGAAGTAAGCTTGTGTTAAAAATTCATACTAGTTAATATCAACCTATTTAATAACAAAATCTTAAATATCTGTAATAAAAAGTAAAAGGAAATACTATTAAAATATAGATGATAATGTGGTGATAATGACTTTAGGGTACTTTCATGGGTTTGAAAAGGTTAAGGTTTCTTTGACTACTTTGGTCTCAGATATGTGCTACTTTTCTAGTTGGAGAAAAAAAGTGGTGTACAAACTTTGAGTCAGAGAGAACTGGGCTTTGAATCCTGGTTTTTCTACTTATTACTGTTTGAGCCTGGGCAAAGTACTTAACATCTCTGAGCTTCATGTGGAAATATCTGTAAAATGGTGATAGTAATATATGTCTTATGGGGTTATTGTGAGAATTAGAAATAAGTTACCTATTTTATCTGGCACATAGTAGCATTTAGTAATTGTAGCTATTATTTTTTATTATTAGCCATGATTAGGAACGAAGCAAGTAGGGAGAGAAGGAGGTTTTTGTTTTGTTTTGTTCATCCACAATAACTGGGCAGAGATCTGAAAGAGGATTAAAACGAATATTTACATATCAATGAGCATTAAAGTGAATATTTACATAAGAATGAGAGAGGAATTCCAAAAGATCAGTGGATTCAAATGACTTTGGGAAAGGAGGATGGTGGTGTGTGCCTGATCTCTTTAAGAAGGAAGGAAAAAGGTAGGGAAGTAGGGAGATGTCAGAACAGACCATAAATATGTGCTTTAGATTCCTTGATAGTTTTCGGTCATTAGTCTTCTACGAAGAAGAGAAGTGAGGGAGTGGTCGGAAAATTCCATGGTCTGTACATATGTACTGGACACAATTCAGTTAATATTTATTCTTCACGTATTGGGTAGGATCCTTTGTTCATAGAGGACTCAAGGATGAGAAATGCCTTGTTCTTGTCTTCAAGCTAAGTGTGTATTTGACTTAAAAGAGAGAGTAAGTCTTATGAAAAGTACAAGGAAAGTTATCTGGGAGTTCAAAGGAGGGAGTTATTAAGTCTAGTTATGGTATCATTAGATAGCAAAGATAATATTTCAGTTGGGCTTAACATGACAACAATTTTGACATAATGGACCAGTGGGATGGTGACAGAGAGATGAAAAAAGAGAGAAGAGTTCATTCTATGTGGAAAGAATAGTGGACAAATTGTATAGTGGTACAAGTTAGGCATGTAAGAGGAACAGTGCTTACTGTTTGGAGCAACATGGAAGGTGATTGGTAGAGGCCACAGTGAGAAAGAATGTTGAGACTCTTGCTTGGGGTGGTGGTAGGAAGGAGTCAATGCCAGAGCGAAACTTTTGTACCTGTTTTTGATATTATGGCATTGGGGGTTTGGAGCAACATTGAAAGTTTTTGACCTAGTTATAGAATTGGCTCAAATGTTTTTAAGGAAGATTAGCCTGGTTGTCATGAATGGTTGAGTGGGATGAATTGAGGTGGGAAAGCAGTTAGTTATCTGTTGAAATAATGCATGCTGGCGATAATGAAGAATGGAACTTAGGTGCTAGTGGAGGGACAAAAAAGTAGAGCTCTATATACCTGAGCACCACAGTGTCTACAGCTCTTGGTAACAGAAGGCAATATAGGGGTCGAAAGATAAATTGTCCAATGTGACTGATGTTTTGAGCCTTGTAATTGGAAGAAAGCAGGAGTCTTATTTCTCATGTTTCTAATATATCAGTTTGAACTTTTTATTTTTGTCGATTTATATTGATTTTATATTTCATTTAGATTTGGTAGAGGAAATTAATACAGACAAAGATATCCTCTCATTTGGAACCAATCCAATACGCTCTCCCCTTTTTATGATGCTGTGTTCCTTTTGTTAGTGACCTCTTTGCAGTTTGATACCCTTACCTATTTTCCTTAAGATAAGGTCTTACCTTTAAGTAGTTATATTATAGAAAATAATTGAAAGAATTTAAGCTTTTTCTTGAATGAATTTGGAAACATTAAAACAATTTCATATAGTGAATTTTGTTTTTTCAAGGATAGAGGAAAAATTTGACAAGAGAACAATAGAAAATGTGCAAAATATTTTCTAGTATTAGATTTTAAACATTAGAAAAAGAAAAACTTAAATCTAGGTATAGGCAGGCTATATGACATTTGTTTTTTGGGGGTCATTATTCAAATTAGCTGACCCATTGTGCCAATGTTTAGTTCTTTCTTTGTCTCATATTTTTCCTATTCTTTTAAAATTGTTATTGACTGTCTTATTGTTAGGTACCCTAAAAATTTTATTGTGTGACTATACTTGTTTCAATGTTATTGAGTGTGTACTGGGTCTTAACAGAATTCTGGAGAAATGAAGGCATGATATAAACAGTATAGCTTTTGTTTCCTGCTTTTAGCTTATTGTTTTTGTTGTTGTTTTAATATTTCAGTAGATTGTTGTCAGCAAAAAAATTTGAAGGCAAAATATTTGTTTATATGAAATCACAATTTTATAAAACATTCTGCAACAATAAAAATGTATCCTATACAAAATAGTGTCTTATTTTGTATCCTTTCCTGGGATACTTGTATGGACAACATTCAGCAAAATCGAGAGCAAAATAACTACTTAGTTAAACTGATGACAATGTAACAGCCTGGCTGGTTTGACTTCCAGCTTCAGCCAACCCATTGTTTGGCTTTCTTGTCTTGGAATTAGAAGAAAAGTGTCATTCCAGGTATTAGCAGGCCAGATGCAGTTGAGAATCGAATTAGGCCTGGGCTCTATCATGTTTCTATATAATTTTAATTATAATTTAAAATTATATCATAATACAGTTTGGTTTCTGCATACAAGAAAAAATTCAGTGATAGTGTGAAAATGGAATTTCAGTGGAAAATATTATTTATCAGTCTTCTTCTTGATTGGCTATTCCTTACTTAAGGAATTTTTTTGCCCTTAAATTAATGCCAGGAATATAATATATTTCTCTTCCATGGAATTATAAGTTTGGTCCATACTGGACCATCTTTTAGCTCAATGTTTCCTAAATTGTGTTCCATTGAAATTAATAGTTATTACATGGAAAAGAATTCCATGTACAAATAAATTTTGAAATATTGTATATATTATTTTCCTCTTAGAGATTCATAGTACATCTTTTTTTTTTTTTTTAATTTTTATTTATTTTTTTATTTTATTTTTTTTTATAATTTCTTTTTTAAGGATTGATTGATTTATTTACTTTTATCCATTTTTACACCCCTTCCCCCCCCCCCCCCATTTTTGCTGTTTCTGTGTCCATTCGCTGGGCAACTCTGTGTCCATTTTCTGCCCTCTCTTCTCATCCCTCTCCTCCTGTCTTCACTGGGATTCAATCCTTGGAATCTCTGATGTAGGAGAGCGGCATCCTGCCCGCGCAACCTTAGTTGCTGGTTTTTCGGTGCGTCTCATCCTGCCTCTCCCTTGTGCCACCCTCCCACCATGTCATCATCTTGCTGCGTGGCTCGCGGGAACTGGTGGTGCGCCCGCGCACAGGGCCTGGCGGCCCACGCACCTTCTATATATTTTTTAAGTTTTTATCAGGAGGTCCCGGGGAACGAACCCAGGTCCCTCCATATGGGAGATGGACGCCAACCAGATATAGCCCCCTGCTATATCTCTTAAGGTTGACCAGAGATACCTAGAGTTACAGTCTTTTCCCATACAGGATGGTCATATAATAAATCAGGCTTAGTTTATCACCAGCATTCTAAAAACCAGACCTAGGGAGGAAAACGAGGTCTGGGGACACATGTATGGTTTCTAATATAGCGAATGTTTAACCCACCCTGATTATCACAGAATCATAGTACATCTTAATAATTAAAGGCTCTCAGTGTTTGCCAAACTGATTTGATTGATTGTGGAACTTTTTTAAGTTAAATTAATGTATTTCTTATTTTGAAACTTTAAATCAAATTACATAGCAGACATTTGTAGTTCTCTAACTCACTGTTAAGTATTGAACTTTAAAACTCCTGCTTAGTTAATTCAGTTTTGAATTGGGGAAAAAAAAACCCACAGTTGTTTTTCTTACATTACAGTCATGATATTTAAAGCATCCAAACCTTTTCTGTTTATAGGCCATGATTTAATTTTTTTTTCTTTCTGATTGTTCTATGGCAATTCTGTGAACTGTTCAGGAAATAATGTATAACTTTTTAACTTTGCCTTTTTTCAGTGTTTTTCTCTTGGCGGTGAGATTCAGGTTCAGAAAAAGACACTATATGTTAAAAAAAATTTTTTTTTGGATTAAAGATGTGCCTCTCAAAAATGTGTGGCAAAAGTCATCTTCAAAGGAAAGAAGCTAGTGAGTTTTTTCCCTTGCTTAGAAAACAAACTGCATAATATACTTTATACCACAACTTTGATTAATGGAAAAATTTTGCTTGGCAAGATTGGACAATTAGTTTGGAATGCTGCTTTGAATAATCTAGAAGCTACATGTTGAAAATTAATTCTTATCTTTAAATTTGAAAACTTTATATTATGAATTTCTCTAATTGAGTCTAGCAGTGTGTTCACATTAACATTAAAACTTAGTATGGTTTAAAAATTACCCACAAACTCCCAATGTCAGTAAATTAAAAACAGTTTAGATATATATTTTTATTATATTTATATTTATGTGATCAGAAAAGTAATAGAAAAATAGATGTAAAAATTATTTTTTTGCCAATAAATGATAAATATAACTATGGATAGAAACAAGTAAAAAGTATGTGGGTCTCATGCTGTTACTCGGCTGTTTTAACTTTTTATTTGCCTCTTTAAGAGCTGGAAAATAGGGACAAACAACATGGGTAAGCTAAGAGAAAGGAAAGATATTGAAATTGCTAACTGAAAATGGTAGTTTGGGATTATGCTTGGATTTTAATTTCTTGTTAATATGGGCTATCAAGACTAGTAAACTATTTTCTGAAGAATATGGAACTAGAAAGCGCTTCTCATCCCTTTTAAAGTCCTAGATAAATATAGCTGTTTTTAATAAATTCCACGTCTAGCACATATTTATTGCATGCATGCCTCTTTTATCTATGCTGGGCACTTAGAACACTAGATTTTTCTTTTTGTGCCTTACTTTCTTTTATCCATTATCCACACCCTTTTAAAGATATTTTCCAAGCCTGTGGCACTACATACTTCAAGACAAAACAAACCCTTTGGATCCTTTTTTAGAATACGAACTATGTAGCTGAAAGAGAGCACTGCTATTCTCAGTAATTGGAAGGCCAAAGGAAGTTGGGAAATGTATCTTGTGTCAGACTAGTCATTCTAACATTGAATTCTATTTTTGACAGCGGCAACCCTACCCTTAGGTTATTGTCAAATGATTTAATATATTCTAATTATTTTTAACTCTTTCTTTCTTATGAATTTTCCTAAAATCTCTCTATATAGTTTCTGCCTACCACGTCTCAGGGTAGCAACTTCCATAGGTTTATAACTGTCAAGTTTGCTTTGAAATTTAGTATTACAGAATTTAGTATATATGTCAGTGGTAAACTCTCCCTAAACGGTTTTTATGAATATTGAGCCTAACCTATTCACTTTTCATCTTTTCAGTGTTTTCCATTTAGCCTAATTTAGGTTGAAGAAAAGTGCATATCAAAGAAAAGTGCTCTTTGATATGCACATTATGGTGCATATGTCTGGTTCAGATTTAGCAGGTATGCATGTGCCACAGGTGGGAATGAAATGAGCTCCAGCAGTAGTCATGTTGAGTGTCACCACGTGGGTTCCACCTTTACTTCCCTTCACCATATAGGGAGGAACTCTCAAGCCCTAACTGCCTTTAAGCACTGTAAATTAAGTGGATAATTAAACAGCTTTAATAAATTTCTTCTTACAAGTGAGAGTAAAGGAGGCAAAAGTATGATTCTAGTTCAGTTGAAATAGGAAAAGAGAAGTGTTTTTGCAAACTATGTCCTTAGTAGCCTCTGGCCACAGTTTATTTTTTTATTTATTTAAAGATTTATTTTATTTATTATTCCCTACCCCCTCATTGTTTTCACTTGCTGTGTCTGTTCGACTTCCTTGTTTCTTTTAGGAGGCACCGGGAACTGAACCCGGTACCTCCGATGTGGGAGGGAGGCTCCTAATTGCTTGAGCCACCTCTGTTCCCTGCTTTGTTGTGTGTCTCATTATGTTTTTTCTTCTTGTGTCTCTTGTTGCATCATCTTGTGTCAGCTTGCTGCGCCTGCCTGTTGCGCATCTTGCTTGCTGTCTTGCTTGTCCTCCTCTCTAGGAGGCACTGAGAACCTCTACTCCCTGCTTTGTTTTATTTTTATTTTTATTTTATTTTATTTTTTTACTGGGAGGTCCCGGGGATCAAACCCGGGTCCCTCCATATGGGAGACGGACGCCCAACCAGTTGAGCCACATCCGAACCCCTCTGCTTTGTTTTATGTCTTATTATGTTTTTCTTCTTGTGTCTCTTGTTGCATCATCTTGTGTCAGCATGCCATGCCTGCCTGTCATACCAGCTCACTGTCTTCTTTAGGAGGGACCGGGAACTAAACCATGGACCTCCCATGTGGTAGGCGGAAGCTCAATTGCTTGAGCCACATCTGCTTCCCCACAGTTTATTTTTTTGACACCTGAACTTGTAGACTTTTTGATGCTGGCACAAATGGATTTTTTCCCAAGAGTCTTCTTTTTGTTTCCTCAACTCTCTTCTCCCCTGCACTGTGCATTTAAAAAAATTATTAGAATCAAATTTAACATTGTTTGAGAATTGTTTTGAAATTGCATTACCCTTTGGGATCACTGAAAACACTTTTAAAAGTTTTATAAAATCAGGGTAGGAATCAAGGAACTATGTACTTGTTACATATTAAATAGATTCTTCAATTTTATGTAGAGTTTTTAAAATTTATTTTTTTAGGGCTAGTTTTTTGGGTTGTCACTATATCAGTATGTTTTCTCTTTTGACTTTTGAATTGAGATAGAAAATCATATGTATACTTGTTATTTTGATGATAATTAGCATCTAACTTTTAGTGGTGGTATGATCTGTTTCAGGAGTGTTGGCATTTGTATAATTTAAATAATTTTGTAACTATGATCTAATAAATGAGCAGGCAGGGCCCAATTTTAGAGTGGTTTTGGAAAGTAATTTAGTTTACTTTAGGAGACTTATGCTTGTGAGGCTATGGAAAAAATAGACCATCATCTCATCCAGAGTATTTTAAAAGTGCAAATTGTTAATTAGCAGATCATCTTTATATCTTGATGATTATAGTTGTATTTTTTTGCCATATAAGAAATAATAAAACTGGCATATAAAACTGCCTTTTCAAGGTTTTTATTTTCATTAAGTTATTAGGATAAGCTATTTGCTAATATTGATAAATTTATTTTGGATGATGATTAACATATATTTATAATGTGCAAATAACAAATGTAGCAAAATCTTTCATTAAACAAGACATGGCAATTATGCATTATATTCTCATTTCAAAGATAGTGCAGGGTATTTGTCTTTGTACTTGGGATACTAACTGATGATCTTAGGCTAAACTTTTTATTGTTTTTTCCTTAAATTTTAATTTTAATTGTCAATTCATCTTTCTAATTCATGTTACATTAAATCTAGATTTTGGCCTAATGGGTTAGTCAAACAACTTTTCTTTCTTTTGCTTAAGCTCTATTTTATAGGTGTATATATGTTCTACCCAAAGAAAAGTAATAGATAATACACACAAGTGAGTCTTTCTGATGCTCAGAGTTTGTGTTACATAGGATTTCATATTGGGCTGGAATTTTGCTACATTTTTTTCATGGATGTCAGAACTAGAAAGATCATTCATTTTGACGTTGCGTACTACTTTACAGTATAATTTAACTAAGGCTAAACTGGATTTTTCTGAAAGTGCATTTGAATAGTATGTTATATCACACTTTAATGTGGAATTAGTGTTTTACATGAATATTTTCTAAAGATTTTTGTTTATAGAGATTTGACTTTCAGATAATTTCACTGTGCTTTTACCACCCCAGAAAAGATTTAACCTTCTGCAGTTTTTTAGTCTTCTTTTTCCATAATGGGGCAAGTTAAGTATTGGTAGTAAGAAGAGAAAAGTGATTAACATCTGATAGATGTATCTTACGAGGAATTTAGCATATCTTCTTTTAGCAGATCAGATTTTTTTTTGACTGAAGAGATCACCTTTAAATGTTATTCTGTATTTTAAAAATGTTACAACTATTTCTGGTATGTCCTGGCCTAATGTAAAAAAAAAAAAGATTTTTTTTTTTTAACATGGATTTCTATTTATGTTACTTTGTTAAACAAGACAGAAAATGTTTCTGTATGGGGAAAAAATACTCTGTTGAATGCAGTTTTTGTGCTGTTTTTAAGAATTTTAGCTCTAGCACATACAATTTTCATATCAAATTATGTAATGTATTATTTGTGCTGCCTTATAAATGTGCTTTTTGTTTCCATTTAGATCTTGAATACTTGATGCATGCAAGACAACAGCTAGTAACCACAGCTAAGCGTTGGGATTCCTCTTCTAAGACTATTATCGATTTTGAGCCTAATGAAACTACTGATTTGGAGAAGAGCCTTCTTATCAGATACCAAATTCCTCTCTCAGCTGACCAGCTCTTTACTCAGTCCGTTTTAGACAAATCATTGACCAACACCAACTATCAGTCACGGTTGCATGACCTTCTTTATATTGAGGAGATAGCCCAGTATAAAGAAGTCAGCAAGTAAGTTACTTTAGAAACACTTTTGTTCTATCTTTAAATAAAATATGAACTCCTCAAGCCAAGAACTGTCCTGCTCATCTTGGTAGCCCTAGTGTTTAGTATGTAGTTCATTTCCACAAACCCTTACTAAGCATCTACTAGGTGTCAAGCTCTGTGCTATATGCTGGGGAATGTAAATATATGGTCCCTGCTCTGAAAGGGAGCTTTTGATCAATAGTAGTCATAGCAATCCCTCATGAACGTTGTTTGAGTAAATATATAAAAACTGAAAGAGACTGCGTATTTTGAAAAGCAAATTTTAAGATTCTAAGAATGAAAATTTAAAATTTTTAGAATGAAATGATGTAGATCCTCAGAAAAATTGATATTAATGAAATACTTTTATAGCAGTTTATAAATGCTTTAACATATTTTACAGTTTTTTTTACATCTAGTTCATCCCTTTTATCTGTGTATATGGTGTTCCATTGTGCAAAAAAGCCACATTGCATCATCTAGGTGGGCGATTATTTAATTATACTGTTTTGCTATTATAGGTAGGTGCTGCCGAACACATAAGTATAAATAAATATCCTCTTACATAGATGCATATGTTTCTGTAAGGTGTTTATTCTAAACAAAATGACCAAATTCCATAGAATGTACATTTTCAGCTTCACTAGGTATTGTCAAATTGGTCTGCAAAAATTCATTCTGTAAAATTTTACATTCTCCTCCATTGCATTGAAGGCAGTTCTTTCTGAATGAAATGGGAGGGTAGATGTGTTCTTTTTTATAAATAAAGGAACACAGTTAAAAACAAAAACAGTGCAAAGAACATTTTACGTTTTATCCATACTTCACAGGTTAGAAGAACAAGTGCTGGAATTCAAAGTTTATATGAATCGTTATAGGAAAAATAATTTTAGAAGTGAAAGCTTGAGTGAAGGAAGACAGTTAATGAAATAGTTGTTATACCTGTAATAGCATTCTACTTTTTAGACAAAATGCTAATGAGCCTTAAAAATTGAGCCGCAATTATGAGACATGAATACATTTTTATAAAGAGCATTCATTTGTTTTTTGTTTTTTTTTTGAGATACCGGGCTGGGGATTGAGCCTGGAACCTCGTATGTGGGAAGCCAGTGCTCAACCACTGAGCCACATTGGCTCCCCTGAGTTGGTTTTTTTGTTTGTTTGCCTGTTGTTTGTTTGTTTTTAGGAGGCACCGGGAACCGAACCTGGGACCTCCCTTGTGGGAGGCGGATGCTCAACCACTTGAGCCACATCCACTCCCCCAAATAGCATTCATTTTAAATATAGCCTAGGCAACATATTTTTCTTGTTCAAGTTGCCTTATGGGTACATTATCATTAATAGATACTTATTGCACACTTATTAAGAGGATATATTCAGAAAAGGAAAAATAAGTGAAAGCTTAAAGATACCTATATTGCTCTATAGGTTAAGTATAGTATAACTTTTGGAAACTATCTAGTTTTAAATTAATTGCACAGAAATTTACAAAGTCAGAGTATATATGTTTTTCACTATTCTAAGACTGAATCATGGGGAACAGGTGTAGCTCAGTGGTTGAGTGCCTGCTTCCTACGTACAAGGTCCTGGGCTTATCCCCGGTACCTCTTTGAAAAAAAAAAAAAAAAAAAGGACTAAATCATGACCCATCGATAGTCTCTCTTTTTTTTTTTTTACCAGGAGGTCCCGGGGATCAAACCCGGGTCCCTCCATATGGGAGACGGACGCCCAACCAGTTGAGCCACATCCGACCCCCACATTGATAGTCTCTTTTTTTTTTTTTTTTTTGAAACAAAATTTCCTCTATATTATCCCAATTTTCATTAAAGTTAAACTGATATGTAATTTTCTTCTTTAAAGATATGAAAATGGAAGCAAGAAGGCAAAGCTGAGAGAAACAGATGCTACCCAAATTGATAGTCTCTTAAAAGGCTTTTATTGATTGTGTTTGTAGATAGTTTCAATGAAATCATCAGATATTAAATAACAAGCACAGTGCATTGTGTCACATACATTATTCAAATTATTAATGTACATGTATATTATTTACATTATTTTAGTTTTCTTTTTTTTAGGAAAAACACTGGTAAATTGGGATAAAATCATTTAAAACTTCACTAGAATATTGGAGTTTATTTCTGAGTACCATAATAGCCATTCAGAAAGAATTGTATACTAACTTACATTTGTTTAATATTTTATCAAAGTTTATAAATCATTCCATGTATATTATCTTAGAACTGTATTTTATAGCTAAAGACCAAAGAGCTTATGAATTACTATATTTTAAAAAAATCTCTTAAAAGTGGAATTTTGCCTGAGTGAAAACAAGAAGACATCCAACAAAATTGTGGAGGCCAGATTCTGGCCAAGAAACTAAGTGGGTCAAAGTTGACTTAAGATTATTTTGCAAGGGGTTCCAAAGCCATCATAAGAGGGGCTTGAAAATTGAAAATATCAGCAATGTGAAATGAGTATCAGTGGTAAACCAAGTTGGTATAATATTTCTAGAGGTTAATTTGTAGTTTGTATTAAGTGCCTTTAGAAAGTTTCAACCTTTTGGTTTAACTCTTCTTATGGGCAGTCTTTCTGATGACATAATCAGAGATGAAGATAAAGATGTCTGTACACAAATGTATGTCATGGTAGTGAAGAGTAAGTTAAGTACATTTTATATAGCTATATGATTAAAATGTCACATAATTGTTAAAATGATGTTCTTGAATTTTTAATAATGCAAAAATGCTCATGTATTAAGTAATATTAAGGTGAAAGTATGATGGTTATAAAACCTTATTCACTGCAATTTGAATTTGTTAAAATATTTCTATTTGCATATAAAATTTTAGAAGGAATTAAAGCAAAATGTTCTGGTTGGTGGAATTATGGGTCAGGTAATTTTTATATTCTAATGTAAAATTTTCTGAAGGTTTGAAATGTTCTGCAATGACCACTTATTACTATTATAATAAGGAAAAGCAAAGAAATCTAAAGGAAACTGGCCTATCAGTTTCAAAACTTGATGATGACAGTGTAAAAGTCCCCTTAGGTATGAAAACTCAACAGATTGTGGTAAGATAGAATGTCAGCAGTGTAGTAAGACAGTGTGGTAAAAAAAATATATAGTCTTTTTATAGGAATGTCTGAGCTTTCTCTCTTCATTTTTTTTTTTTTAAAGAGTTTCTGGGGAGGCGGCTGTGGCTCAATTGGTGGGGCTCCCGTCTGCCATATGGGGGGCCCCGGGTTCGGTTCCCGGGGCCTCCTGGTGGGGGCGGGCCTGCCCGCGCGGCGTGGTTGGCTGACCCAGTGAGCGCGAGCAGCAGGGGGGGGGGATAAATGAATAAATAAATAAAATCTTTAAAAAAAAAAAAAAAAAAAAACGAGTTTCTGGGGATTGAACCTGGGACCTTGGCAGGTGCTCAACTACTGAGCTACATCCGCTTCGCTCTTTCTTTTTCAATCTTTGGGAAGTTAGAGCATAGTTATTGGCTCAAATAGGGATATTTACAAATTGAATATAAATCAGTTGGATCATTGATTTTTATGTGTTATATATGCTAAATACACAAGAGTTTTGAGGGATCTTCAAGATAGAAATGAAAATTTATTGCCCCATGTCTAATGTGTGACAAGTAGATATTGTGCTAGAGAAGCTTGGAAAATTTCCAGTGTTACTCTCATCCTAATTTAACCCTGGATGTGAAAACTGGTAAATGGCTCTTCTAAATTTGGCAGCTTGTGGAATTAGTGAAGTACAGTATAGAATTGGTGAATATACAAAGAAGCAAAATCTTATTAGTAATTTAAGTTCACAGAAGACATCTGTAAGCAGGTAGACAAAGGACAGTAAAGACAAAATTTGTAAAGATTTTCCAAAGTCTTTGACAAAGTTTTACGCATTGATAAAAAACTTTGTTTTCTCCTTCTTCACCCTTCAAACATAATATTTACATACATTTTTAGGTTACCTTGAATTTGAGTGTTGGTTCTTTAAGCACAAATAACATAACTAAAGATATATTTTAAAAACTGAATTTTGGGGAGATCTGTATGCAGCTACTAAATTGTGCTCTAGAACAGGGACCACCAAATGTTTTACTAAAGGCTCAGATAGTAAATATTTTAGGCTTTATAGGCCACTAACGGTCTCTGTCACATTTTTTCCCCCATTGTATAAACCATTCTTAGTCAAGTGCTATAGAAAAATGGGTTGAAGATTGAGCCTGGCCCTCAGATCATGCTCTAGTGTGTCTGATTAGATCATTTTGCTTGTCTGTTCAGTCAATATTAGGCATCAAAGCAAACCCAGGTCACCATTAGAAATATGAAAAATGTTTATGTATGTTTGGATTGAGACCCAATTTAAAGACAGAAAACAATGATACGAATAAATGGGGTCATCTCCCTAAGTGATTTGGTTGTGTATTAACAGTAATAAGTACTTAATATTGTAGTACTAAATATGTTGCACTAAAATATGCTTCACTATGATATTATAATCAGGCCTACTTGATTGATAGGGCATTTCCCACACTCAAGAGAATGTATTGGTCATGTGTGAACTTGGATAATTTAAGCAGAATATTACTAATCATGAAAGTAGCATTAAGAAAATTCATACTTACATTTTGATTATAAGGACTGGACAATACCTTTTGCATGATCATCTTTGCAATCCTTCCTTAAATGAAGGCTCTCAAGATTAGACAAAATATCTTTTGAGTTAAGGCTGGATTTAGTAGTCAAGTGCATTTTTTTTTTTTTTAAAAGGAGGAGATGATTTTTCAAAGCAGTCCAGAAATTAAGATTTTTCTCTTATGTTAAGTTTTAGTGTGAGATATCTGTAGGTGGTAGAGATAATATTGCATTTCATTTCATCTAAGGTTTAAAAATGCTTCTCAGTTCTTTTGGGATTTGTCTGGTTTTACATCTCTTTTTCTTAGTCACATGCTGATGTACATTCACTAATGATTCTACCTGGAAGTGAAGTTTGCTTGTGAGATGGCAGATTTTAACAGTGGAACTTTAGTATATTGTCTAAGTTAGTTGAGAAATACATTAGAAGACTTTTAGAATTTCTTGGGAAATTATGTAAGTGGTTGAAATGGGAATATGGTACCTGAAAAAAAAGCACTACAAAAAAGTAAAATTAATCCAACGAACAAACTTTATTAAGAACTCAAAGTATTAGGTTCTAGGCTCGTCACTGCTGAAACAAGTTTCCTTGTCCTCCAAGGAAAGTTTATAATCTAGTAGAGGAGACAGACCTATATAGATAGGATATGTGATTAGATGAAGTGTGATTAGCACTGTGAAAGCCCTGTGGGAGGGAAACCAACCCCAGATTGGAATGGAGAAGGAGGGTCATCAAGTGATGACTTTTGGGAGCAGATGGTTTGTAAGCTAGATTTTGAAAAACAGGTAAAAGATGTCAGTTTAAGAAGTAAGACAAAGGTATTTATTTAGTTAAAGGGAGCAGGATATGAGAGTGAGAGTGTGGAGTTTTGGGGGAAGCTGCAAGTTGGTCATGTGGCTGTCAAGAAGGGTGCTTGTATGGTGGGGTGAAAGTGCTAAATTAAGCTGTTTAAACTTTATCCCCCAGAGCTATTGGAAGCTGCTCACCATCAGATTTACAAAGGTCCTCTGGTGGTGGTGTGGATAATAGATTTGAGGCAAGAAGTTAAGCATTTGATAGAGAAATTTAAGTTAACATGTTAAGAGTAATGTAGCGGCTGTGTAGGTAAATTAGGAGGAACCAACAGGGTTTGGTGATTGCATGATGGGGGATGAAGGTTGGTGAGGGAGGCAAGGGAAGAATGACTTGGTTTTTGGCTAGGACACCTAGGTAGACTTTGATGCCATTCTCTAAGTTGTGTAATACACTGGAGGATTGATTGGGGTGGGTGGGTGGGGGTGTGACTTGGAGGGGTCAGGAAGTGAGTTAAGTTTTGCATATACTGAGTTCTAAGGGTATGTAAGTGAAGGTGTCAATTTGGCAGTTGTATTTACAGCTCTGAACTGAGGCTGGAGATCTGGAAGAGGGTGACGTCACCCAGTGAGAATATATAGAGTAAGAAAAGGGCAGGATAGGGCTGTTAAAAGGTGCAGGAGCAGCTAGAGAGATGGAAATAAAGCTAGGAGAGTATGATTTCACAGAAGCCAGTGCAGGGAGTTTAAAGAGAGGAGAGTGGTTGGTTACAAAGTAAAAAAGAAAATCTGAAAACTGTATATCTGTTTTAGCAACAAAGACGTCATTTGTGAATCAAGAATGCACTATTAAGTGATCTCTTTCCTCTAAAGTTTTTAATGACTCCAAACTTCACTTATACTAAATGGAGAGCAAAAGGATAGTAAAATTTTAATGTCATTTGAGAAAACATGAATAATGTAAGCATTCCAGTTCTTTCTTAAAGCATATACTTTATAAACAAGTAGGTGAGCCCAGATTATAGTATATGTAAACTGGGAAGTGTAGTAAATTTTGTTTCATTTTCATTTTAAGAGAAATTTTTATATGGATCCTTAATGTACATTCTAGTTTTTAAAAGAGTCAGCTATAGCTGGATAACATGATCTATATTTTTTTTAAATGTATTTTTAATTAAAAAAAATATATACTTAGCATAAATGTTACATAAAAAGTAAAGGGGATTCTCATATGTCCCACTCCCTACACTTCCCACATTTTCCCACATTAACAACATCTTCATTAGTGTGGTACATTCGTTACAATTGATGAACACATTTTGGAACATTGCCACAAAGCATGGATTATAGTTACATTGTAGTTTACACTCTCTCCCACACAATTTTGTAGGTTATGGCAAGATATATAATGGTCTGTATCTGCCCTTTTATTGTCATTCAGGACAATTCCCAAGTCCTGAAAATGCCCCCATATTACACATATTTTTCCCTCTCCCTGCCCTCGGAACCTCTAGTGGCCACTGCCTCCACATCAATGATATAAGTTCTTAGGTTGCTAGAATCACAATAAGTCTATAGTAGAATACCAGTGAGTCTACTTTGGTCCATAGTTCATTCTCCAATCCTGAGGATTCTGGGATGGTGATGCCCACTCCACCTCTAATTGAGAGGGGGCTTCGATCTCATAGGGCAGATCAATGGGACTCTCTTGCTTGCAGTTGTAGACTCTCGGTTCCTTGGGATGGTTGTTGTCCATCATCATCTCCTTGTTAGTTGTCCTAGATGAGTCCAGTGAACTGGAGAGTAGGCATTGGGGAGTCCAGTGAGCTGGAGAGTAGGCATTGCAATCCATTGAGATTCAGGGCCTAGCTGGTACATGGACAGCCCAAAGATTTAAGTTTTTTGGATGTACACCTATCAACTCTAGTACTAATTATAGGTTCAAATAGAAGAATCAGAAGAGCCATGTGTAGAGAAACCACAACTGAGTCCAACTGTCACACTGGGGAGCATAAATTCCAAAGTAGGGCCCACTGGCAAGGCATGAATCTCCTGAGCTATCTGCCCTACTATAGTGTCTGGATGTCTCCAGACCCCTCAGGAGCCCTGCTATTTGAGGTAATATTTACTTTGGCAGTCATTGAGATCCTGCTGATATGTGCATAAACATAATCTGGAATGACTTATTGACTCACTTTGAAGTCTCTTAGCCATGTAAACTCATTTGTCTTTACCTTTTGCTCCTTTTGGTCAAGGTCTTTCTCCAGTTACATAGCTAGTTGGTGCTTGTAGGCTTATTGGTGCCAGGGAGGCTTATCTCCGGGAGTCATGTCCCACATTGAGTTTGGCTTAGAGAGAGACCACATCTGAGCAACAAAGAGGTCTCAGGAGATAACTCTTGGGCACCCTATAATACTATGCTAAGTTTCAATTTCAAAAGTAAAGGTTCATAAGTACAGTCATCAATATCAAGGGCCTGTCAATGGACCATCCTCCTTCACACATCCCTCTGTACTCGGGGGATTCTTGCTGTACCATTAGAGAATGTGGCAGAGCTCCCCATAATGGGAATTTGATATTCTTTTGGTTATTGTGTGAATCTCCACCCACCGTGACAATGCCCCATGAACACTTGAACACATTTTTATGTCTTATACGTATGCCTCAGGTGAACCTCCTCCCATGTATCCCCTATCACTGGCACCCTGTACCAGTGATCCTCCTGTCATGGTTGTAGTTGTAACCCTTCTCTGATCCAAAATGTCTTCAAAAATGAAGCCAACAAAATAACCAAATATAATTAATAAGAAAATGAAATAATAATGATAGTTTTAAAAATAAGAAATAAAATACAAATAATTTTTAAAAATTAAAAAATTTGGAATAATAATGAAAAAATATTAAATTTTTTTTGACATTATGTCTTTCATCACTGTAAGATCTGTTGTCTTGTATGTACAGTGACATTTTCTTCCATTTATTCCCCCACTGTCTTACTTTTTTCATTTTGTCTTCAAAGAAATTTTAGGTTTCAGAAAAGTCATGTACAGAATATAGGGGATTCCCATATACCCAACATCCTCCCCCTTTCCCCCTTTCCCCTATTAATAACATTTTATATGTGGATGGTAAATTTGTTACAATTGATGTACAGATATTGAAAATCTGTATTTTAATTACCATCCTACTTTTCTAATTTGAAGCTATTGAAATGTGAAGAGAGTGAGAGAAATATGTGATTTTTAAAAATTCCACTTATGTATATTAAACAAATACTACTAAAATTCATTTACTCCTCATACAAAGTCACATTATTAAATATTAACTAATAAGTATTTAGATGTCTTTTTGAAGCCTTAAATATCTGTTGTAAATATATTTTTAAATTAATAATGAGGCTTGTAAACTTTAATACTTACTACATGCAGAAATAGCTATTCAAATGTGCTGTTTTCCTTAAATATTTTATTTCTGTGAAAATATTTCTATTTATTTATTTATTTATTTATTTTTAAAGATTTTATTTATTTATTCATTTATCCCCCCCTTGCTGCTTGTGCTCGCTGGGTCAGCTAACCACACCATGCGGGCGGGCTTGCCTTCACCAGGAGGCCCCGTGAACCGAACCCGGGGCCTCCCATATGGTAAACGGGAGCCCTACTGATTGAGCCACAGCCGCTTCCCTATTTCTCTATATTTAGATCATACCCTCATAATTTTGTAACTTTAAGTATACAAATGGACATTTAAAATTTTAGTATAATATTTTAGAGTATTTGGTTTCCTAATATTGCAAGCAATAAAAATATTTCCATTAAAGAAATTGATAATGTCTTAATCATTCCTTAAGGATTTGTAGGACATTCTTTATGTCATGTATACAAAAGAATACATGAAAGGAAAAATTCAGTTGTACCATTAAAAAGTAAAAAATTGAAAACAAAAACCTATAGGACTGGGAAGTGGCTGTGGCTCATTCAGTAGGGCTCCCGTTTACCATATGGGAGGCCCTGGGTTCGGTTCCCGGGGCCTCCTGGTGAAGGCAAGCCCGCCCGCACGGCGTGGTTGGCTGACCCAGCGAGCGCAGGCAGCAAGGGGGGGATAAATGAATAAATAAATAAAATCTTAAAAAAAAAAAACAAAAAAAACCTATAGGACTGTACAACACAAAAGGGGGCCCTAGTGTAAGCCATGGACTACAGTTAATAGTACAATTACAATAATATTCTTTCATCAATTGTAATAAATGCACTATACTAATAATGCAAGATGTTAATAGGGGGTTTAAGGGAACTCTGTTTTCTGGATGATTTTTCTGTAAACCTACATTTCTCTAACAACAACAACAACAAAAATAGAGTAAAAAAACTAGTCTTTTCCACAAATTGATATAGGTTTTAAAGCAAAATTTTCAACTCATATTGTTTAAACCTTCTAAGGGAGAAGGGAAAATGTATCTATTGTCGTGCCTCTTACAACACCATTTCAGAATGGCAAAGGAGTAGAGCTGTCAGTTAGTTTAAATCTTTCTTTCCCTTCATATTTCTTGACAATGTTAATTCATCTTGATTCTCTATGCTGCTTTCACAAATATATTCTCCCTCATACTTGTGTGTACACATGAAAATTTGAGTGAGTGCACGAACCGCTGTCTAATACTATATCCTTTAACTTCTTTTTCCATAATTCCTGTATGGGATCTTCCTCGATGTAGGCATGAATAAAATTTTTTCTGAATGTTATTCATTAACATTATTGAAAGAGAAATTTCGTAATTAGACTCTTTGGTAAGATCTGCTTGGAAGATCCGTTTAATAAAAGATCATCATAGTTCCAATGTAGTGCATTTCCTTCTGGTCCTAGGCAATCTGAAACTCTTAATTGTCCCAATGATGTGCTAAGACAGACTTTCATGTAAATTAATAAATAATACTTCATTCTGTTAAAAGATCACATTTAATTTCATTCTAAATAACTGATATATATATATATTTTTAAATTTGTGTATTCTTCAACACAACTTAAGGATGCATCCTTATGTAACCTGTTGGGAGTTTATTCTCTTTAAAAAAAGTATTTGTTTTCTTCAGATATAATTTGCATAAAACTTGTAGCTCAACCGAGTAAAATTGATATGAAGTTTAATTTTTGATATCTTTATGTTTGAGTTTTGTTTTTGTTTTTACTCTTCTAGGCTTTATGTTTTTGTTATGAAATATTTAAACTAGTTTTCTACTTCTGATTTAGGTTCAACCTTAAAGTGCAATTGCAGATTCTAGCAAGCTTCATGCTCACTGGAGTTTCTGGAGGTGCAAAGTATGCTCAGAATGGACAGTTATTTGGTCGCTTTAAGCTGACTGAAACGCTTTCTGAAGATACTTTGGCTGGACGACTGGTGATGACCAAAGTCAATGCTGTTTATTTATTACCAGTCCCTAAAGAGAAGTTAGTACAGACCCAGGGAACCAAAGAGAAGGTTTATGAAGCTACTATTGAAGAAAAAACAAAAGAATATATATTTTTAAGGATATCCAGGGAATGCTGTGAAGAATTGAACCTTCGACCTGATTGTGATACACAGGTATGATTTGAATGACGGCTACTTAAGTATGATTGTCTGTAATTCTCATCTGTTGGTTTTTACTTATTTATTTTTTTAGGATGTACCAGGGATTGAACCTGGGACCTTGTACATGGGGAGCAGGTGCTCGACCAGTGAGCTATACCCACACCCCTGTTAATCTTTTTTGATTTGGTTTTCCTTTTTTTGCTGTAACCAGAAGTGCAATTGTCTGTGAAGTGTTGTACTGGTGGGTTGAAAATTGGACCTCTGGTAACTCATGGAGAAATGTGATTCTTTTTAATCTAACTAACATCTAAAACAGTTTATAGAAGATTTAGCTTTCAGATTAGAGTTTTAGATCAGCAGTGGAAGCACAGATAAAAAGAAACTAAGGTATCATCCATCCTGAGACATCTGTTCTCTTTGTCTTTATGGGTTTGTTGATAACCCATGTGTTCAGTCTGCAATATATATAACTGAAAGGCTTATTTTTTTTTTCTTTTTAAACATAAAATTTCGTGACTATTATTCATTCATATTAATCGATATAGTGTCATGGGACTGGAAAGGTTTTTTTTGTTTTGTTTTGTTTTTGTTTTTGGAAAGGTTTTTATCACTTGAGAGATGACTATTTCACAGGTGTTCTACTGATTTTACCAAATCTATTCATCATAGAAATGGTGAAATTAGATAATCTCTATCTAGTACCTCAGCTGTGCCCTGAATGTTTGAAAGCTCCTTTGGTGGTTTCAGTAGATTTACAGTGTTCATATAAATCTATTGAGTGAACTGTTGCGTGAACTTGCTATTATTTGTTCTATTATGTTATATGCTTATGAAATCAGAGTAAGTTTATTTTAGTTAAAAAATTGTGGAACAGTATAATGGCTAAAGAAGTTGTGTATTCATACAACGGAATACTACACAGCAATGAGAAAGAATAGACTACTGCTACATGGAACATGATGGGTGAATCTCAGGCATAATATTGAGTGGAAGAAGCCAGGCATACACAAAAAGTACAAACTGCATGATTCCACTTATATGAAGTCCAAAAATAGGCAAAATCGGTCTGAGGTCAGAATAATGGTTTCCTCTGAGGGTGGGTTTTGACTGGGAGGGAAATAAAAGCACCTTCTGTAATGGTAGAAATATTCAATAACTTGACCTGGGTATAGGGTTGCCAGAGTTAGCAAATAAAAATAATGTTTATCCTAAAAAATTACTTATTGTTTATCTGAAATTCAAATGTAACTGGGAATTCCATATTTTATCTGGCAACCCTATCTGGGTTGTGATTGTAGGTATATCCATATGTAAAATATACAAGCTGTACACTTAAGATTTGTGCATTTTACTACATGAAAGTTATATCTCAGTTAAAAAAAAAAAAAAAAAAAAAGGAAGGAAAACTACCTACAAACAGAAAAGAAACAAATAATATGTAGCCACAGGAATAATTAAAAAAAGATTACCATAAAGTTTCTGTTATTTATTTGTTAAACAAGATGTCAGATTTTGTAAAGAGAAATGTGATATGTTAGCAAGAGAAAGTTGTTCATTCCTCTGAATTTTTGCATTATTGGAGACAGAAGCATTCAACAGAAGTTATGTCAGCAGCCCTACTTTTAAAAGGCATAACATTCAGCCTGTCTAGTCAATTTGTGCTTAAATTATTTTTTGCTTCCTCTCTTCAGCTCATTATTGACATCAGATATTATTAAATCTGGGTGTTATGAGAGGGGCATTTAATTGGTTCACAAATAAAATATTTTGTAAAAATTATAAAGGAAATATATGTAAATGAATATTAAGTATATTTAAATACTACATTGAACACAAGATTTTTTAAAAAATCATGTTACTTGTTTCTTTTAAGATCCTGGGAGGAATCTGTTTTGTTGAATGAATTGTTTTGCATTAATTGTGGTTCTAGCCATATCCTTAATATTGTCTTCTAACATTTGATTTCTAACATTTCGTTTTTTGATAATAGAGATGAAATAATTTGCAAGTACCTTGGTTTCTTTATTTTTTTATTTTTTTATTTTTTTTGCCTATCCTCCTTCCTGCCTAAAACACCATTTCCTCCTGTCCTCACTTTTCATCTCCTTCCTCTCTTTTTTTTTTTTTTTTTTTTTTAAGATTTTATTTATTTATTCATTTATCCCCCCCTTGCTGCCCGTGCTCGCTGGGTCAGCTAACCACGCCGTGCGGGCGGGCTTGCCTTCACCAGGAGGCCCCGGGAACCAAACCCGGGGCCTCCCATATGGTAAACGGGAGCCCTACTGATTGAGCCACAGCCGCTTCCCCCTTGGTTTCTTTATATGTAAAATGAAGATAACAATAGTATATCCATCATTGATACTATTAAATGAGATAATCCATATAAAGTGCTTACTACAGGACCTGGCACTAAATAAACAAGGCAAATATTAGCAATAATAATTATTAGAATATGATTAAACTTCAAAGAAATCTCTAAGGTTGTTTCCACAAAGTATTCTAGTGAGGTGCCAGCATTAATGTTTGCTTAGATGCTTTCTTAAAATTTTTTATTTTATATTTCAGGTGGAACTTCAGTTTCAGTTAAATCGATTACCCCTCTGTGAAATGCATTATGCACTAGATAGGATCAAGGACAATGGGGTTTTGTTTCCAGACATCACTATGACTCCCACCATACCTTGGAGTCCCAACAGGTACAAAAAGTAGATACCTCATTAAAGAAAGTTATGTTAACATTAAATTGAATACTTGTACCAAATTACTCAAGCATAATTTTATGAGAAAGTTGGCCTGTGTTCTTCAGGTGACATTTTATTAGTTAAGAAAATAGAATAAAAGAATCTGTTGAATGAAATGAGGGCCATCATCTATTTTCCTTACTTTTTCTCATTCTTAACAAGTTCTGTTTTTCTCAGCCGCTTAAATTTGATAGCTTTAAATTATTCCTTAAATAATTTAGGAATATTTCTAAAGTGGTTCAAATGGTTTATTTAAAATAATTTTTGAATATAGAAGACATTTTTGTGATTTAGCAAAATGGAGAAAGCATCATAGATGTTGCTACTTCAGATATTGCTGTCAAGTTAATGGTTGTATAAATATTCTGATTAAATTCACTTTGGCACTTCTTTACACATAATTAAATAAGTTACTTCTGTTTTGTTTCAAGAATAGAAGTCAATAATAGCTGTATGGCTGCATCTTTATTTCCATCCTTTTCACAAGGTCTCTGTCTATTCTCAGTGCACTCCATCTTTTTTCTTTTAAATTTCAGTGATTCTACACAGTTCCAGTTTATTTATCACTTGTATCAATCCATTCATGGTGGGATGGCTCTGTTACATGACTGATGGAAGCTCCAATATCTGCACAGAATGGTTTCCAAGGTCGCTGTGGGTGTTGACATTGTGCTGACAGGCAGGGGAAGAATGAACACAGAGGATCATGTAGGAGATTTTTATGGGCCAGGTCAAGTAGTGGCATATATCCCCTCCCTTCACATTCCATTTCTTCTGGTCCTAAAAAGAGAATATAACAAAATATGTCTGAGAACACAAAAATTATCAGAACCAAATTATTTCTACCTTGTTTTTGCTTACCTATCCTCCTTTTTCCTTTTACTGCCAAAAGTCTTAAGAGGGAACAATAATCTCCATATTTCCAGTATTCTTACTTATTCATTCACGCCTTTTTCATTCTTCTGAAAGTAATCAGTGATCTGCTAATTGTAAAAGTCCAGTGGCATAATCTTACTTCTCATTTTATTCAACTTCTCTGCGTCTTTCCCCCTCTTTCCATTCTCATAGCGTGCTTAATTTAGACCAGGACTATTCCAGTAGCCTGCTAGTTGGTCTCCTATCCTGTTGTCTGTCTGTATCTTCCAATTCAGCCCACATATTTTTTCCAAAGTTAGTTTTCTAAAATAATCCTGTTTCCCCACTCACAAGTCTATGAGGGCTTCTCAATATAGAGAGAAATTCTGAACAGTGTAATACAACGTTTTATTATATGGTCTTATTGACTCCGCTTTCCAATAGTATCTCTTCAGATTTCTTTTACCCTTTTCTACTTGACAAACTCTGTTCCTCCCTTTAAATCTCCATGTTCTTGCCATATTGAATTACCTTGAAGTTTGTTTAGTTTGTCCTATACTTTTTTTGCTTCCTTTATCTTTAAGTGGTTTCTTCCCTCTGAAAGGACAAGAATCTTCTTGTCCTTTAAGACTTTGTCCAGTTCAAGTTACTTGCTCTTTCACATACATGAACCTGACCCTTCCATTTCATTATTTCAATACATACTTATTGAGTGCCTACCATGTGTTAGGCTCAGTCAGTTACGTACTTTTAAGCAGGGTTAGTCTTTTTTCCCAAATTAATTTTTTATCAGTTTTGTACATTTCTACTGTTCTTACTTAGACGGAGCTTTTTAAAGGAAGAGAGCATATCTTCATCTTTGAATTTCCAACAGTGCCTTGTACATATTAATATTTGACAAATTATTTAAATTAATAAGAATTTCAGATTTAAAGTTGAAAATTAGGGTTTCAAATGCCAGGCTATACCTGTAAAATTTTAAGAGTTCACTTGATATGCTCACTTTTGAAAACTATATTATAAAAAAAATAGCATATTCAAATACTACTAACTGCAGATGTTAACTGCAAAAGTAGAAATAAGAAAATGTCAAATAGCAGAAAATTTTCAAGCAGGAAAAGACTCCATACAACTATAATTTAAATAGTAATTAAAAGGTATCTGGGTCTAGGAACATAGTCAGAAATCATTAGCCATTTAAAATATTTCCTGAAATAGCATGGAATATGGATAAATAAATGAAATTGGGAAGTTATTTTTGAGTATGTGAACCATAAATTAATTATAACAATGTATTAGGCTAGGAAAAAAAGAGGACTTTAATTTGTTTCAGGAGATAAGATAATTTTTATTTTATTCATGATAAACTTGAGATTTTATTTTTGTATTGGTTTAAATTGTGAAAATCAGATGAATCTTATTGGCATGTGTATTGTAAATCTTCTTTTCTTTATTACGTAGGTGGTACAATTAATAAATACAGTTGTTTTTACTCATTGGCTTTCTATAAATGTTTATCATCAATAACCAGAAATTGCAGAGATGACTGACACTGATAAAGCTTCTGATCTGCTCTGAAGCAGTTATTTACACTGAAACAAATGATAAATGGAATGGACTATATAAATACAATAAAGTCCCAGGGACAACTTCTTACTTCTCAGTGACCAGAAGTAGGATACATTCTCCCGCTGGGAAATTGAATATTTTGGCTGTCTAGTCTCAATAATACAGGAAGGCAGAGGAGAAGGATACAGTAAATGGTTTTGGGGTAATGAATCCACAATGTCTGCCCCAGATATTAGATCTGGATTTAGAGATTACCTAAAGCAATTTCCTCATTTGCAGATGAGGGAGCATTGCAAATTAGTAGCAGAGTTATGAGTAAATAAGCTGGTAAGTGCCAAGGGACTCTTCAGAGTAAAATGCTTGCACTTTAACAAACAGCTTCCAGGAAATCTAGTGTCCCTTAACTTACTTGAAAAATTTTAGATTTGAAAAAAATAAATAATACAGTACTTGTGTAATCAAAGTTTGTTTTCTAAGGTTTTATTTTATTTTTTTAAGGAGAATTTTGTTTAAAATTGTAAAATAAATTAGCTATAATTTAAAAACTGAAGATGTAAGTATATTTTCCATAAATAACTAGCTTCTGATTAAAGTTTACTACAGCCTCATGCAGAGGGAATTTTCCTGTCTAAACTGTGTCATCCTATTTTGGGATTATTTTGCAGGCACTTTGCAAATTTTCTGAGTCTCTTTACACACCCTTCCTATTTTGGTTTGCATCCCTATCATTTTTACCATAGTAGTATTTTAATTGTACCATGAGAAAGAATGCTGTTGATTGTTTTTACCCCTTTTTGCATCTGCTTTCCATTTAAGTCTTCAAAACTAAGCCATGTCATAGTAGGGACACTAGTAAGATCTGGTTTACAGTGGCCATTTTTTGCTGCTGTGACAGTTGTTCTCTACCCTGAAAAATATGATATATGTGTATTGTGTGTATATGTATATGTATGTTTGAGAAAATATCAGAAGATATTTCATATTCTTTGGCTTTTGGTTCCTTTTTTTTTTGTTTTTCCTAAAGATTTATTTATTTATTCCCCGCCCCCCCCTCTTGGTTTTTGCACTCGCTGTCTGCTCTCTGTGTCCATTTGCTGTGTGCTATCTGTGTCTGTTTGTCTTTTATTTAGGAGTTACTGGGAACTGAACCTGGGATCTCCCGTGTGGGAGAGAGGCCACCTCAGCTCCGTTTTGTTGTGTCTTTCATTGTCTTTCCTTTGTGTCTTCTTGTTGGATTGTCTTGTTGTGTCAGCTTGCTGTCTCTTCCAGGAGGCACTGGGAACAGAACCTGGGACCTCCCGTGTGGTAGGCGGAAGCTCAATCTCTTGAGCCACTTCCACTTGCCCTCCTTTTTAAAAAACTGCTATTTTCTAATTTAAGATTTTGTAAAAGTTTGATGCCTCTTAGACATAAAAGTTTCCCCCATCCCCTTTTTAAAACTTTCTAAGAGATCTTTCAATGAGTTAGAATTTGAAATTCAGTTAGTTTTCCTTTTGCATTTTCTTTGCTGTAAGAAAGTACTACCACTTCATGATTACCAGGAAAAAAAAAATAGCTTTTCAGTGCTTTATAGACTTGGCAGCAACTCCATTAGAACTGTGTGATTTCTTTAGATTAGTTATCAAAATCTTGTTGTACTTGGAATAGGTCAAGATATTTTAGTTTTGATTTACATAGTAAAACATGCTACACTGACTCTTTAAAAAGTATTTTTAAGATAAAGATTTGTTTTTATAGATGCTGTGTTATTTTAGTACTTTTAATTGTTCACTGAAATTTAGCATACTGTGTATGATGTACTATTCATTAATGAGAAGCATGGGTTTAAAATAACTTAATTTGTTTTAAATTTTCTATAGACAGTGGGATGAACAGTTGGATCCTCGACTAAATGCAAAACAAAAAGAGGCTGTTCTGGCTATTACAACTCCGCTTTCAATACAGCTGCCTCCTGTTCTTATCATCGGACCCTATGGGACAGGCAAAACATTCACTCTAGCTCAGGCTGTTAAACACATACTCCAGCAACAGGAGACTAGGTGAGATGGTCGTATGTGTGTTTATATTTGATTAGCAGGGCACTACCTCTATTCTGGTTTTAAATGCAAAGTGAGGGCTAACCAAGACTGTTTTCATCCAGCTCTTAAAAATAAAAAAAAAGTAAAAAAAGCAGAAAAAACCCAAATAAGGAAACCTGAAGCACTAAAATTCGAGTTCTCGTAAAACTCAGTCTTTTAAAAAATTGGCACCATAGAGAATGATAGTATTTAAATAGCCATTAAAACTCCAGGTTTGCTAAAGAATTGTGTTATATGTTAGAACTAAAGGGTTTTTTTTTTTTTTTAATATTTTATATGATAGATTTAAAAGTAATTTTGGGGAGTTTACTTCCTTGATAGCTTGAAGAGTCATATGATTTTCTAAAGCATCATATATTAGAGCTCACTGAGTTGCTTGAGAGAAATGTATAATATTAAGATGGCCACTGCTTTTTTTTTTGGTATTATATTGCTTGAATAGTTTTGTGTTTTATCATTCTTTTTATTTGCACCATTTATTTCAGCAGGATTCTCATTTGCACCCATTCTAATAGTGCTGCTGATCTCTACATAAAGGATTATTTACATCCATATGTAGAAGCAGGCAATCCCCAGGCAAGACCTCTCAGGTATTTTTTAAGGCTTATTATGTATCTTTATCATACTTTATTATTCTTAAGAAAAGGTGTCTGTAAAGATTTTAGTAACTTTGGGAATACCAAAATCTTTAATTGTGCATTGGCATTTGAAGATTATGCCTTTTGAAAAAACCATTTAAATTTAGGAAAAATTAAAAAACCTTACCCATCCACTTTTTAAACATTAAGTAAAGACAAAGACATCCTTTTTTAAGTTTTGTATATAGAAATGTTGTTACAATCTAAGTAGATTTTGATGTGTACCTCTAGAAGCTACTCTGATGAAATAGTATAAATATTAATTTAAATCAAATTTAACATAATTAATATTCTAACATATTTAGCATGGCAGAGTGGTCATGTAGTGAAAGTTCTTTATGGAAATAAGGTTTTTACTGTGATCAGGTAATTTCATAGAAGCTATACATTAAAAAGTATGAAATATTGAAATGTTTTCTGCAACCAAATGTAGATTGACTGGTATTTACAGTTTTTTGTTAATATTTAGGAGATAAAATGTCAAAGAAAATTTTATATTGATATAGAAAGATCTTCTGAGTGTATATGGACATGAAACATAACATAAATACTGGTCTGTGAGAGAATAAAAATCCTTTTCTTCAGAAAACAATAAAGAATCATTAAATGGTTATTATACCATTTGCTTTCATTGTTATATGAATTAATGTTTAGCTTTGCCATTTTACAAACTAATATGTCATGCCCTATGTTAGAGTACAATTATTGTTTACAAATTAATTTCTAACCACACCTTTGAACTTTTTATTTATTACTGACTTTTTATTTCTAGTTAAGCTCAGGCATGGAAAAATGAAATTATGCTATTTAATTCTTTTATATTCATAACCAGAGTCATTTGAATGATTTTAGATTTGAATAAAAAGAACAAAAGAGAAAAAAAGTGATGTGGCCTGTAACACAGGTTTTTATGATATAATTTGTTTTTATTTTGGAATGTAAATTAAAACAAAAAATTATTTTAGGTATAATCCAATTGTATTTAATAAGAAAATAACACATGGTGCACAATCTATAAATGAAATGGTATTTATTGATGGTTAATCAATAACTAATTAGTTTACTTTAAATTCTTCTAATCTGGGAAGCGGCTGTGGCTCAATCAGTGGGGCTCCCGTTTGCCATGTGGGAGGCCCCGGGTTCGGTTCCCGGGGCCTCCTGGTGAGGGCAGGCCCGCCTGCGTGGCATGGTTGGCTGACCCAGCGAGCACAAGCAGCAAGGGGGGCATAAATGAATAAATAAATAAAATCTTTAAAAAAAAAAAAAAAAAATTCTTCTAATCTTTTTTGGTTTCTGAGTGAAAACCAGGTAGCTAGCATTTTTACATCAGGTTGTTGGTTTTGCGTGTTTTTCTTGTTTGTAGAGAGAGAGAGAAAGTGTGTGTGTGTTAAATAGGAAACCTGACAATCTTCAATTATCATGGTGCCCTTGGCATGGAAACAGTGGAGTGAAACCCCCTCAAATGTCAGTGACCACTTAGCATAGGTCATTTGATATTTGGAGCAGTAGAGCTATTGGTGAACATTAAAATCCATAATTTGCTTCATTTATTTTAGCTTTTCCCAAGTAAAATTATGCTTTGGAAGTTATAATCCAACATGTAGTATATCTAAATATGTAGAAAAAGTCTTTTTTAGTAGGTAGGGTTTGTGTGTAGTCATAGTGGCCCAAATACAGAAACTTGCCTTTTACAGAAAATTTCACTGCTCCAAAAATCCCAAGTGGCTCATTCCAAGATAGAAAACTACTTAAATATATTCAAATACAAATTACATATATTTCATTTAGTAAACGGAATAAAATAATAAAGGCCCGATTTCCTTAAATGTTTTCTTTATGCTGCCCTATGTTTTGACCATAACTTTTCCTTTTGGAAAAGGAAAAAGTTATTAGCTTGCAGGTATGATTTCCTAGGAAGATTAATGTATTGAATTGTTAAAAGATTTATTAGCAACATATATTATTATATTAACTCTGATTAATTTATCACTTTCCTAGTGGCCAATAATTGTGAGAGGTATGGGAGTTGACATAGAGAAAATTAGAATCACTGAGTACTTTGGGAAAGTTTTTTTATCTGTATTGTCCCAGGATGCAGGGGAAAGAACATTAGAGGGCAGTATGTGTCCGGATATGGCCATGAAGACATAGCATCTCCAGGGAATAAGACTGATCCCTAGAAAGATGTTTGCTTTCTTCACAGTGTTGTTAAAGTGGACCCTGCTGAACATGATAATTATCAATATAGTCATAAATGTTAAAGAATAAATACAGTAAATATGTTTAAATACCCACACTTATGATTAAAATTTATAAAATTTTATTAGGTGCCAGGAGTCAAGCTTGCAATATTTGGGAATGGAGGTTTTAGAAATCATTTTAGATTACATTTAGTTTCAGTTTTTGCTCTTACTTTGTTAGAGTTAGAAGATTTTTAAAATGGAATAGAGAGGAAAATACTGTCTCTTTCTGTTTGTGGATCAGAAGATCAGTATCTGGTTCTGGCAAAGTTAGCACTTGGAGAAAAGCATGCATTCACTTTTTGTGGATATTTGGTGCACTTTGGTTATGTTTCTAGGCACATTGAAGGTATTTGTTGTTTTTTTGTAGGTCTTTAAAGAAACATTTTCTTCCAGGCTCAGGTCTTTCTGATTCTGTAATATCTTAAGTACATTTTTTGTTGGTTTATTTATTGCATATAAATTAAATACATGAATAAAATTTCAGTCAATTAAAATGATATATTATCAGATACTTGTTTTAAGAATCATAATTCATGTGGGATATGTGAATTGTTTTATTTCTTAAAAATATGTAAATTACTTAATCGGTATCACTTAACATTTTATACTATGAGCTTGAAAGTCACTTGTTACTCTCAGTTCTCCAATTTTGACAAATGTTGGAAGTGTTTTAAATAATCTTATTATAGATAGTGTGTACCTTAAATGTTGCAAAATAAGAAAGTACAGAGAAAATACTTGAACTTTATACTTAAACTTTTTTTTAAGTCACTACTGGAAAAGACTTTTAAGAAAATAGGCCCAGTGGTGAAACTTTGTATTCTTATTAGCTTTCATTTGAAATAGCTTTCCAAGATAATTGTGAAAAAGCCGGCAGTTACACTTAGAACTTCAGTTAATTTTTTTCTTTGAGGTCGAAGTGGTTCTTGGAGTTAAATTTGATGAATAACTTGGAAAAAAAAAAAACTTAAAAATTTTACAATTAAATGTAAAATGTATAATGAGGAAAATATGGAAAATACAGAAGAGCACAAAGGGGAAAATAAAAATTAACTGTAATCTCTTTAGCCAGAGATAAATATAACTAACAATTTGGAGTTTAATTTCTAGTCATTTATATTCTTAAATGCTCATATTTATAGTTAAATGAATAAACTCAGAGCAGATAATTTTTAAAATGTGGATTTTCATGTATTTAAAAGTATATTCTATGTATATATTTTTATTAAACTTTAAAAAATTAAAACCTAAAGCATGTTGTTTAAAATTTCTGTGCCTTTGAAGATGGTATTTGTTACTTTCACCAAATTTATAGTCCTTTCTAAATCATAGTAATGTTTTAAAAGTACATTTCTTTACTTTCCCTTACCACTAAATATATTGAGACATTTAAAAAACTTTTATTTTTGTTTTGTTTTGCTTTAAAAAAAAAAGAATTAAAAAACCTGTTTTAAGTATTTCGTGGAGGGTCAGAACAAATTTTAAGAAATTATGGGGAAGCGGCTGTGGCTTAATCAGTAGGGCTCCTGTTTACCATATGGGAGGCCCCGGGTTCGGTTCCCGGGGCCTCCTGGTGAAGGCAAGCCCGCCCACACGGCGTGGTTAGCTGACCCAGCGAGCATAAGCAACAAGGGGGGGATAAATGAATAAATAAATAAAATCTTTAAAAAAAAAAAAAAAAGGAATTTTGAACTTAATTTTTGTGCATACTATGTTTGAGCTGCCTTTGAAATACCCAAGAGCAGAGGTAGATATCAAGTAATCACTTGGATATGCATCTTGGAGCTCACTGTGAGAGAGATCTGGAGAGAGAAAGGTATAAGTCAGTTGAAGCCATGGGCATGGATGCGATTGCCAGAGGAGAGAATAGAGTTTGAGAAGAAGAGAGAGCTAAAGTCTAAGCTTTGAAGAGCCCTAACCTTAAAGAGGTAGGAGGAAAGCAGGAAAGGGTTGAGTTGAGGGCAGAAAGTTTGAAAGAGGGAGCATCCACAGGGCTGGATATTACTAATGGGTCAAGTAACTTGGCCCTAGAAAATATCTCTATGATTTTGTGACGTGTAACTCCTTGTCCCTTGATTGGGTTGAGTGCAAGCCACATTGAGTGATTAGAGGAGTGAGTGGGAGGTTAGGAAATGGAGAGGGCAATATGGAGACCAATTCTGAGAAGTTTGGCTGTGAATGGAGGGGAAAGATTGGGCAGGAGTTGGAAGAATATGAGGAGTTAAATGAAGGTCCTTTTTATATCTGAGAAATGAGAGCATTTTGGTAATAATAAAAATGCCACCTAAAAGTAAGAAGTTGAATTCAGAGAAAAAGTACTAGATTTGCAAAAAGGCGAAAAGCACAGGGGAAGGATTTCGCATTAGATAGGAGGCTACAGCTTAGTTGTAACAGGCTAAGAAAGATAACATGAGGGCAAGTGGATGTGGCTTAAGTGATTGAGCTCCCACCTACCATATGGGAGGTCTGTGTTCCGTTCTTGGTGCCTCCTAAAGAAGACATTGAGCAGGCGCGGCAAGCTGACACATCAAGAGACAGAAGAGGAAAAACATAATGAGAGACATAACAAAGCAGGGAATGGAGGTGGCTTAAGTGATTAGGCGCCTCCCTCTCCCACATTGGAGGTCTTGGGTTCAGTTCCTGGTGCCTCCTAAAGAAAAATAAGAAGACAGACACAGCAAGTGCAAACAGTGAGGGTGGTGGGGAGAAATAAATAAAATAAATCTTAAAAAAAAATCTACTAACTGGAATAAAAAGTACAAATATTGGCAGTTTTTCCCTCTATAATTCAAATAATTAAATATCTTTCTTTTTAAATTTGTATTTATGTTTGTAAAAATGTTGCACGCATATAGTTTCATAAAAGGTCACATTGTGCTTTAAGGTCATTAGCACAAAAACATCATCATCATCAACAAAAACAACAACAACAAACCCCTCAGTTTCTTCCTTACCTCTCCACTCTCCACCAACCGTGGACAACCAAGGGCAAACTTTTTCAGCTCTCTTGTAGTTTCTTCTGGTATTTACTTCCATTTTCCTAAGTAATTATAACTGATGTATTTTAATCTGCTTTTGGGTATCTGTTGACTTCAATTATGGTAGCTTCATTTCTAGTGTTTTCATTATTATGATTTTGTAAATTATTTGCTACCAACAAATGTGTTTTTTTTTTTTTTTTTTTCCTGGCATTAATGATTCTTATTTCCCTTTCATTTGCTTCATTTTCCTTGAATATCTGATCAGTTCTTTCTATCCTAGGTAACTCTGTAAATGCCTGTCAAAATATTATCAAAGCTCTTACATAATTTATCAGTGCCATTATTTTTTTCCTGGTGACATCTCTCCTGAATTTAACTGACTCCTCCGGTCTGAACTGATTATTCTTTATTATCCTGAGACTTCTTGCCACCATCTTGGGGATTTCTTTTTCTTCTGTCTTGTGTTAGATCCTGTTTCTTGGATCTTAGGTCTTCATCTTTCTTGATTTTCTACTGTGTTTTAAGGTGGTAAACATCCTTCAGTACACAATCTTTAGTGTTTTTAACTTTTCTGGGAAAGGGTGCATAAGAGGTATTTTTGAGCTCTTAGACATCTGAAAATGCCTTGATACTACTATCAGATTTAATGAATCATTTAGTTGAGAGGTGAGTAGACTTCTAGTTTTAAAAGTCTGGCTTGTATATGTGTACTTTTTCTCAGTGTTTACTTACCAATAAATTGGGTATTTAAGCAGGCAGGTCTGAATCAGTAGGCATTTGGATTTATTTCATGATTAATTTTTAATGTATCTAGAGATGTTTCCTTTTGAACCAATGCTTACCTTTTGAAGAAAATTTTTGTACCTAGAATATGATGGTAGGGCTTGTAATTTTTCTGCCAAGTCTAGATTATCTACATTGTCTAAAATTTCTACCACGCCAACTGTCACTTTAAAGCATGGTCTTGGATTGAATGAAAAAATAAAAAAATGAACTCAGTTCTAGCTTGATTTGAAGAATGAAAAAATATTTTAATATACTTTTTGCTAAAAATTGGTCACCTAACTTCAAACTTTTATTTTTTAATTTAAGTAGTAAACATTTAAAATTGACTACTAATATCAACTTGCAATATTTAATTTTACTATTATAATGGTATTTCCATGTCTAAGAAAAAAGAAACAAAAAAAAGTTACTTAATAAATATATTAGTTCCTCTAATAAAATATAGAGGCTCAGTAAAGTTGAGAACCATTAACACAAGAGTGAGAAGACAAGAGCCTAGTAACAAATGGTGGCTCATTGAGAAAAGGAAATTGTTAAAAGAAATTTTAGGCTAACTGAAGGTACTCATTTGGTTTCCCCAAATTTCTGAGAGATAGAATTATTATATCCACTTGGAGATAAGGGAAATGAGACTTAGGGTGACAATGCACATTTGAATCCTGGCCATAAGTTCTTTGGGCTTCTGTTTTCTCATCTGTCAAAAAAGAGTAATATAATAACTACAAGGTGTGGTAATCTTTGTAATTTCACTGAAGAAATAGAAGCAAGCCAAAGAGAATGTCCACAATTTCCTTTTAACAGATCTTCTAACTGACTTGCATCTTCCATAATCACTGCTTTCCCTCCCATTTTAAATGGTTAAATTGTTTTTGCTCCTTTCTAGGCTTCTCTCTCTACTTGTGAATGAGTTCTCATCCCTTTTCCTCTCCACATTCTCCTCTCCTCCATTCTTTTTTCTCTCTGCTGGATTGTCATTACCATACAATTATACTATAATATCTTCTGTTTTAAAAACAAAACAAAACTGGCCTAGGCTCCCATTTCCCCATTTATCTGCCTTCCTTTAAGCAAAACTTATCTAATACTTAATGGTTTATACTCAGTCATCTTACTTCCTCAGTGGTCTTACTTCCTCTTCTCCTATCCTCTGTTGAGCTCAAGCTAATTAGACATCTCTACCTTTACTCTGAAACCATAATATTGAGATCACCAATGACTTCCTTGTTGTTAAGTCCCTTAGTCCTCAATCCTCATTTTACTTAGCTTCTTAACAGCATTTGACACAGTTCCTCCTATTTGTCTTTTGAAACACTTTCTTCATTTTGCTTCCAAGGCCCCACACTTTCCTTAGTTCTTCCTTATTTCGTTGACTGCTCTTTTCCAGCCTCCTTACTGTATTCCTCTCCTCTTCCCAACTTTTATTTTATTTTTAAGATTTTATTTATTTATTCATTTATCCCCCCCCTGCTGCCTGTGCTCGCTGGGCCAGCCAACCACGCCGTGCGGGCGGGCCCGCCCCCACCAGGAAGCCCCGGGAACCGAACCCGGGGCCCCCCACATGGCAAATGGGAGCCCCACTGACCGAGCCACAGCCGCCTCCCTCTTCCCAGCTTTTAAATGTTGGAGTGGTCCATCACTCAGTCCTTCAACTGGTTTCTTTATTATCTGCACTTATTCTTCAGGGGATCTCATTCAATTTCAAGGTTTAAGTATCATTCTAATAGTATATTTCATGCCCAGCATTCTCCTGAACTGCAAACTTATTTATCCACTGCTTACAGAATGCCTTTACTTGGATGTCTACTACTCACTGCCAAACTCTCAATTTCTAGCCCAAATTAACTCCTCCCCTTTCACCACCGTTGTAAATAACCACCAGCGTTCAACTAGTTGCAAAGGCATGGAATCCATCCTGTCTTTTACATTCCACATTTAGTTCATCAGTAAATCTTGTCAGCACTACTTTCAAAATATATAGCCATTTGGCCATTTTTACATCTCCACTGTTATCACCCTAGTCCAAGCCACCATCTTTTGTCCAGACCCTTACAATAACCTCACTGGTCTCCCTGCTTCCACCCTTCTCCATCCCCTTCAATGGTGCATTAGAGCCAGCAGAGCTGATTAGTGATCTCTTCCCATGTTAGTTGTCAATGACATCATGTTGGTGGCTTGAAATAGACCATGCCAGTAGTTTTTATACCATAGAAATCAATAAAAACTACAAATCAGTGCTTTTTTGCAGTCCAGAGAACTGGTTGTTAAACATTTACCAGCGTATGGCCTTTCCCTATTTATTATGCCCCGAGAAACCAGAGTGGTCCTTTAATAACATAAGTCATGTCATGGCACTGCCGTGTCAAGACTGTCTGATGGCTTTTCATTAAACTCAGTAAGTTCAAAGCCTTTTTTGTAGCTTGTAAAAACACTATGTGATCTGCCTCTGTGCTGGATCAAAGTAGGCTCCCAATAAATCTTTGTTATATGTGTGCATGGGTGGGTGGGTGGATGGATGGATGAGTTGTTTCTATAACCGTCTTGCTAATCTCTTGCATGAGGCCTATTAATATTTTTATCTCAAAATTAATAGAATTAGTTGTCCTAAATTCAAATTTATTTTGAAATTTCCACTATCTAAACAGAGATCTATTTAGATATAGATATAAGAATATATTCTAAAGTGAAATGCAATTAGTTTTTTGAATTCCTGTTGCAAGTATGCAATTCACTCTTTAAATTAGCATAAATAGTTAAAATATGAGTTCAGTGTATTTTTGCAAGAATATTCTAGAAAAAAGTAATTCTAGAATATGGATCGTTTGAACTTTAAAAAAAAACTAATGCTTATGAAACTTATGTTTTTGTGTCATTCTGTTGCCAAGATTAATCTAAACACTTAAAAATAATTAGGTATTTTGTCATAGTGCAAACGCTTTCTGTTTGAAAATTTTTTTTTTTATTTTGGGCAGAAGGAAGGTAACAGTAGTTATAATGGTAGTTGTAAGTTAATAAATCCGTATCTGGATTTATCAGATTTATTTAATTTCAAGATAATGTAGTTTTAAAATAACAATGTCAATATTATGATAATTAAGTACTGTTAAGTTGTTGATAAATGTAAATAGGAAATATTATCTTCTTTTTCATAGGGTATATTTCAGAAATCGCTGGGTAAAGACTGTCCACCCAGTTGTGCATCAGTATTGTTTGATCTCAAGCGCACATTCCACCTTTCAGATGCCACAGAAAGAAGATATTCTTAAACATCGAGTGGTTGTTGTTACATTGAATACATCCCAGTACCTCTGTCAGTTGGACCTTGAACCTGGTATGCTGACTCAGGACACATATATGGTGTCTTACAGGTTTAGGGTTTATGCATTCAGGTTAGACCAGGTATTGGCAAACTACAGCCTATGGGCCAAATATGGCCTGCTGCCTGTGTTTGTAAGTAAAGTTTTATTAGAACACAGACATGCCCATTTTTTTTTTTTTACCTATTTATTGTATATGGCTGCTTTATGCTACAACAGATGAGTGGAGTGGTTGTAACAGATACCGTATGGCCCACAAAACCTAAAATATGCTACTTGGCCCTTTACAGAAAAAGTCTCTTTATCCCTCGTTTAGTCATTTTAGTGATTGCTATTGCATACATTTGTTCTCTAGACAGGTGGTATTTATTTACTATTGCTCGTGTGAAAAATGTAAATTTGGACAGTGCTGGTGGTGTTTTTTTTTTTTTTTTTTTTTTTTTTTACAATTTTATCACTTTTTTTTTCCCTTTAAAATCCTTTGCATTTTATAGTATATGTACAACAATAATGACATGGGGTTTTATGACATACTATTAAGACTATTATGCATAAGCAAAAGAACTATGTAAAATTATGCTAATATTGTGTGAAGTATGGATAAGATGGCAAGAATGTATTCTGATAAATATGGCAGGACTTAACCATCAAAAAGTTGCTTTGGAAGAATACATTGTTCAATACTTTTTTGCTCTCTCCTTTTGGAATTGCCTTCAGAACCTTTTGAAAATCTGAGTCCCTACAAGGTAGAGACTGTTCCCTTCATCTGGATTCCTGGCATCTGGCCCAGGATGTAGACACCTGGAGGCCCTTGATAAACTTATGTTTATCTTCAATGAATGAAGGCCGAATGTTCTTTTTTGAAGGTAGATTTAATTTTAGAAAAGCTTCAAAAATCTTTCTGAGCTATGTCTGATGAATAAGGCAGGTGTTCATCAAACTGATTAATATCATAAAGGGTAAAACAAAAAACAAAAAACAAAAACACATACCTCTCATGTAATGAGACTTATTTTCTTGTGCATGCAGCTCAGAGCTGGCTCATGAGGGCAGTTACAAAAGCAGAGTGTCAGAAATGTTTTAAACAGTAGCTTCATTGAAATGAGTTATGTTTCCTCCAAAGTGACTGTTTTGAATGGAACAATACCTGTTTGAAGTATAAATTTTGGTATGTTTATTTAAAAATCAGTCTCATTACTTTATGATTATACTCTATTTGCCACATAAATTAAAAACCCAGGGGAGCGGATATGGCTCAAGTGGTTGAGCACCTGCTTCCCACATGGGAGGTCCCAGATTCAGTTCCCTGTGCCTCCTAAGGAAAAAGCAAATACAAACAACAACAATAAAATAACAACTCAGGGGAGCTAATGTGGCTCAGTGGTTGAGCACCAGCTTCCCACATATGAGGTCCTGGGTTCAATCTCCGGCCTCCAATACCCAAAACAAAAAACAAAACAAAACAAAATTGTATAAACAGATTGTTTGGAAATTGTTGATATTCACAGAAAGAAGGTTAAAAATAGAGGTTAGTTAATCCACAACACCACTGGACTCCAGAGAACTAGTCCTTTTATAGCTTTCTGTTCTGTTGAGAAACTACTTTGTGTCCTTTGTTATGCTAGTAAGAGGAGTTCTCTCTTCTTCCTCTCCTGTTTGTAGGGAGGGCCCTTTTCTTCTCTACATTGGGATAGCAAGGAGGTTTTTGCCTCTTTTCCTTTTCTCAGGGGCAAAGAAGCTTTGTCCTTCTTCCTACATACCTGTCCCCCAATATATCAGAGCCCTGAGCTCTAGTATTAATGACAGCAGCAATCAAAATGGGGGATGCCTCCTGCTGTAGGTGTTTGCATCTGGGGGACATTTCATAATGTCCATTTTTGACATTTATCGTCAGTCACTGTTTTTGCATAATAGTGATTTTTTCAGCCAGGTTAGGGTCTTAAACTAAATATATATAATTTATATAATGATATACACATAACATTAATTTTATTTTCTATTTATTCTAGTAAAATAAACACAAACAAGTTAGTGTGATTTTGCTAATAGCTGCCCTTTGTTTTCAGTCCAAGTTGGATTTTTAAGGTATTTGTCTGAAAAAACTTTTTCCTATACACTGTGACATTCTCTTTTATATTAGATTTTGGGAATGATTTTCCTTATTTTAAAGTCTACTATGCATGTTTGGGGTAAAATTATTTGTTTTATTTTTTGGTGTTTTACCAACTAGGTATTGAAAGGGCTTTGGGGCTATTAGTATTAATTACCAGCCCTTCTTTTTGGTCAAAAGCTGCTATCTTGTACTTTTAAAATCTTTTCTGTACTGATTCAGTCTTTCAGTCTTTAGCACCAGATGTCATTCATGTATCTGTGAATAAGCAAAGTAGTTATTCTTTTTATTTTTTTATTTTATTTTATGATAGGATTTTTAAAAAATATATTTTTTATTTATTTTTAAAAGATACTTAGGTTACGTAAAATGCTACATAAAAATATATAAGGGGTTCCCATATGCCCTGGTTATTCTTTTTAACCTCTAATTTTTAAATGATTTAAATTGGCAATTGTCTAAATTGAGGTTTGGTATTAAAAGTACTTACGTTTCTTAAGTTCCTTGGCAGAAAAGAAAACAACTACTCCTCCTTAATTGTAGCTGTAATATGCTTTACTGTGTTTACACTGTACTTTTTAGGGTTTTTTACACACATTCTATTAGATGAAGCTGCACAGGCCATGGAGTGTGAAACCATTATGCCTCTAGCACTTGCAACTAAAAACACTCGGATTGTCTTGGCTGGAGACCACATGCAGGTCAGTGTACTCTGAATCATCATATTGAAAGTAGTTTTTAATTATATCTCGATGCTTCATGATTCTCTCTTTAAAAAATCCTATGAAATTGTGCTATGTATTAACAGTTTAAATACTGTAAATATATCTCTACTAATAGTGAAAAAATTGCTTCTAAAGGAAAATTACTATTCCACCATTTTTTCTTCTTCTTTGTTTGGATTGACACTCTAGAATGAATGAGTTTATCATTATTATAATTTTCATATTTATTAATTTGAAGTTTAGTTCTCTATAGTGTGATATTTATTTTTCTTTTTCTTTATAAAATAAAATATAAATTATCCTCCCTATAATTTTCCACCTCCTATCCCTAATATTTTTTTCCTGAACGGTTAAGTTTTCAATATCATAGGAAACAAAGTACTTAAATAAAAATAATAGGGGGGAATCAGATGTGGCTCAAGCAATTGGGCTCCTGTCTACCATATAGGAGGTCCAGGGTTCAATTCCCGGGGTCTCCTGGTGAAAGGCAAGCTGGCCCACACGGAGTGCTGGTCCACGCAGAGAACTGGCGCAGCAAGATGACGCAACAGAAAGAGGCACAGAGGATAGACAATAAGAGAAGCAGCAGATCAGGGAGCTGAGGTGGCGCACCTCTCTCCCACTCTGGAAGGTCCCAGGATCGGTTCCTGGTGCGCCTAAAGAGAAGACAAGCAGACACAGAAGAACACACAGCGAGTGCAAAACAATTGGGAGGGTGGGAGGGGGAAAATAAATAAAATCTTAAAAATAAAAAAAAAAAGGCAAAATCCCAAGGAACATGTCCAATTTTATGTATTTTGAATACTTATGTATAAGAAAGAGAATTCAATTTTTCCATTAAAATACTGTTTTACAAAATATGCAATTTGGGTTTCTTTATCTTATGCCATGTTTGGTTAAGATTGTACCTATGTGGTATTGTAGCTATCAAGATATCCAGGAAAGAGTTGAATGCAGGGGAACAAATTCTGCTTCTGTTTCTTTGCCTAAAGCAGTTTAATTTTTCTTTTTAGCAGTAAAAGGCATCACCAAGAATGGCTCCCTATACTTTATGAGATAAAGAGGATTCTTTTGCTAATTATTAGAAAAATGTATTTTAGCCATAGACTATATGTCCTGCCAGCTTATTTTAAAGTGTTCAATTTCAGTGAAATAGCTGATTTGAATCCCCCTCTCCTCCCCAGTGATACAATGAATTACATTCCTGAAGTTATTGCAGTTGTAGTTATTTATTATTTTCTTGGTCAAGCTATATGTAGAAATTCTAGGTTAGTGTTGGTATACTATGATGAAAAGTTAAGAATTTTAGCCTGTTTCTTTTTTTTTTAATAGTAGTTAAATTGTTGAAAATATTTTTAATTCGGCTCACTACAGAATAAAGTTTGAGGTTTTGTATGTCACAAGTTTCAGCATAGCAGATTTTTTGAAAGGGTGAAAAGTTAAAAAAAAATACTATTCTTATCTTCAGTTAAATTTTCTCTGTTTGTCTGTTACAGCTCAGTCCTTTTGTTTACAGCGAGTTTGCCAGAGAGAGAAACCTGCATGTCTCATTGCTGGATCGACTCTATGAGCATTACCCTGCTGAGTTTCCTTGTAGGATCCTCCTGTGTGAGAACTACCGCTCCCATGAAGCTATCATCAAGTAGGTGTGAACTGCCCCTTCTGTCTTCCACTTCCTGTGGTCTGGTGGGAGGGAACTCAAAACTGCACTGTTACTAGGGACAGGTCATTCTCAACAGTTACATCCTGTCCCTAGTGTTGCAAATGATGTTTTATTTTATGTTTTTAAAAGAATACTTCCAAAGTCAGAGCTCTAATTTTTCACAAAACAGGGCAATTCTGGAAACTGAAATTTTAGGTTCTATTCGCTATGACATATTTTTCTCTGACTATACAATATATATGAAAAACAGTGTGCTATAATAAATATATTGACAAACTGCATAATGGTTTATTTATATGTCTCAGGCTGTGTTGTACAAGAAATCTGTTTTGGGAAGAAGGGAGGAAAGAAAGAAAGATGGAAGAGAGGGAAGGGAAGGAGGGAGGCTAGCTGGCAGGCAAGCAGGCAGGCCATTAAATAGTAATAAGTTTTAAAGGTTTCTATTAAATATAATATGCAGTCATGAAAATGACCATATCATAACTGAAGACTTAAGATTTTGAGTTTTTCTGCTTCATAAAATTATAAGTTGGCATATTGTTATCTGCTGTAATTCATTCCAATAAAATGTGAAGAATTCCCAAGTAGGAATTTGATTATCCAAAAAGAATTATGGCCTAAATGGAAATTAAATAACTAAACCAATAATTTATTTCATTCTTAGAGATTATGTCCAATAGTTAGAGCTGTAATATAAAAATTAGAATTATGTTATAATTAATTTTTATTATATTAGAATAATTTACATTTATAAATGCTTGTTGTTATAGTATCTGTTTTTTGTAATTGATTATATTAAATGTAACCTGGCCTTGCACTCTCTTTTAAAATTTGTAATTTCTTTCAATCTATTTTTCTATTTATTTTACAATTTTACAATAAAGGTCTTTTTAACAGCTAAAAAAAAAAAGCCACTGATTATACACTTTGGATAGGTCATATGTTATGTGAATATATCTCAATAAAACTGCTTAATAAACAAATAAATAATTGTGCAAAAGTAGCCAGAAATAGCTATGTACAGCAGGGGAAACAGAGAGATTGAGAGGGGAGGCATTTCCTTGTTTGTTTGTCTGTTTTTTGTTTTATTATTATTGAAATAATGAAAATGCTTTAGTAATGATTGAAGTGATGAACACACAACTATGTGATTATACCAAATACCATTGATTGTACACTTTGGATAAATTGTATGCTTTATTAATATATATCAACAAAATTGGTTTGTTTTAAAAAAAAAAGTTACATATTGAGTGTCCAGATCAAGGAGCAGCACATAACCAGCACTCTAGAAGGCCCCATTTCTGCTCCTTTGTAGTTACTACCTTCTACCAGAAACTTGAGAGTTTTTTTAAGGTTTAGTGTAATTTCATTTAATAACAGTATGTCCATCATGTGAAAAACATTTTTAGGTTTCTCTGAAAGCAATAAGATAACTATAAAGTTAAATTTTAACTATGGCTTTTATCTCAAAATGTGATTCCTTTTTTATTGTTATCAGTCATATGCTGCAGTCAATGATAGAGAAAAGTACTAGATGGTATCTTCATTTGTAAAGTATATTCATTTACTGGTACTGCCACACAGTTTACGGGTTGAATGATCTTCAATTGTGCTTAGTTTCAATGTTTATGTATCTATGTGTTTGTATACATATGCATATGCATATGATACATATAACATAAAAATATATATTAACCAGGAAAGTATACTGGCTAGCAAATTTCTTCATACAGCAAGAATTTGATCTAGTATTGACTGCCATCAGTTCACGTTTTATTTATTTTTATTTTTTTTATTTTTTTTACTGGGAGGTCCCGGGAATCGAACCTGGGTCCCTCCTTATGGGAGACGGACGGCCAACCAGTTGAGCCACATCCTACCCCCTCAGTTCACCTTTTAAAAATATATTCTGGCTTTATACTTTACCTAAATCAGTCCATTTAGTGATGATATACTAGGTGCCTACTCTGTTGTTATTGCTGTGGTTATTTTGGAGAAAATCCTGACATCTTAGGTTTTAGATATTTGGTTTAAAATTAATCACAGATTGAAGTAACATTATTGGAATTGATTTTAATAATTCTTTTCTTGTGGGATGAAATTAATTTCGATGATTACTTTTTGGTTGTTTGTTTTTGGTGTTTTTCTACAGTTATACATCTGAGCTTTTCTATGAGGGCAAACTGATGGCCAGTGGAAAGCAGCCAGCACACAAGGATTTCTACCCACTCACTTTCTTTACAGCACGAGGGGAAGATGTACAAGAAAAAAATAGCACCGCTTTTTATAATAATGCAGAGGTACCTTAGTTCTTATTGCAGATTAACATTTTTTGCCATCAGATACCTTGGTCTTGTTGAGCATTCACTTAAAATTTGGGGTTAACATTGAATTGTATGTTGAGCTTTTTACATGAAAATAGAATGTAAAGGCTATTCTTTCTATAACATTAATTGGCTAAGAAGAATCTCTAATGGGAAACAAAACTTTGACTTATTTTTTGTTTTATGATAAAACACAAACTATGTCACTTCATTTAGAAGAAAAGTCAACATGATTCTTATATAGATCATATTGTTACCTATCTAAAATAGACTTTTTTTTTTTTTAACTCATTAAATTTTATAGAGCACAATCAAATGAGTGATAGCTTTAAACGAGTAAGACTTGGATTGCTGAATTCTGTGCACAGAGATCCAAAGCAATCACACAGACTCAGATGATGATGATGTTGCTATCTCTTTCTGTGCTACAAATCATGTGGTTCTTTTCCTGTTTCTGGCTTTTTAGTAAGAGAGAATGTGGATAATATGAGGGGTCAGATCAGACACCAGGCAAAAGAATGGTTAAGTATTTAGAGGGTCGGAAACCCTGTGATTAAGGTTGTAATAGTCATAAGGGAGTGGAGTTCTAGAAGCTAGGAAACTGAGATGGGGTGGAGATGGGAGAGTGGAATGGGAATGGTTCTTGCTCTCTGACCCCCACCTCCTTTTATTCCCTTGCATCTCCTGCTTTACTCGTTTTATTTACAAATAAATGACCTTTATTATGTAATAGTAATTAATATTTCCTTTTAAATATTGATCAGAAGCTTGCAGTTAGAAGTCAGTATAAGAAAACATTACTCACTATTGATAAAATCTAGACAAAAGCAAAGAAACTTGATATTTTAGTCTATGTCATTTAGCTTTAGGTAAATTTTTCCTTAGATATTTGAAATATTGACCATAAACTCCATTATTGCTTTTGTATTTTGTTGGAAACCACTGATCTGGAAACTAAGAATCTGGCCCTAGTGGGTGGATGAGTGAGGGACTATCAGGGAGATGCAAGTAATGTCTGAAATACAAGAAGTCTTGCTCGCCCTGCTGTGACACCAGAGATCAGAACTGAGCCCTGAGTTTGATCCTAAAGCAGGATTTATGTTTGCCAGAGGCAACCTGAAATACTTCTTCCTTCACAGTGACATGGTGTTTCCCATGAAACATAAAAGCTGTAGAATAAAGTCAGTCTTCCTGGACTGTCAGTTTTACTCAGAATTTTTTTTTTTTTTTTTTTTTGAGGGATATATTTTTTTTCATATTAAAACAAAGGCAAAGTTTGTGTGACCTTTAAATATAAAATCTTCACATTATAGCAATTTTAAGCCTTTCTGAGTTTCACTATCAGAACGTGACTGTTTAGTCATTCTCCTCAGCCCCGTAAGTTATTGCAATAAAAATGTTCTGAGATGTATTGCCCTGTGGCTCTTTCTACAAGGTGGCGAAAACTGACCCTTGTTCACTGCAGCTGATAGTGAAGGCATAGGTATCCTCTAGCTGAGCATAAAAGCTCTTAGGTTTACAGGCAAGACTTTCCAAAGTTTTGAATAGCAGTGTTGACATATTTGGATGGTAAATATGTTTTTGGAAGCCCTGAAGTTTTCTCGATGGTGTACAATTTAAAGGTGAAACTCAGGTCTGTTTTGTGGTCAGGCAAAACAGAGCAAGTGATACCAGTTATATCAAAGGGGGAAAATGAGAACTCTAAAGAGTTTCTAACTAAAATTTAGGAGGACATAGTGAGGTTTAAGGATAGTTTAGATTCCATTATTATAAAAATAAGATCATCTTCCACAGAGTTATAGCAAAATGAACTTAACACATGGGATGAAATAAAAGTAAAGTTAAAGAACCTGGAGATGTAGGAATTCTCATAGCTAAATATAATCCTTTGTTTAGGGAACAGATTTTTTACTTTATATCATGTGCTTTGTATATCACCTGAACTTGTGTCTTCTTTCACATGTTTAAACTGGTAGCATGAAAGAGTGAGAAAGATCATCCATTTTTTCTTGATGATTAATTCATATCCCACAATAATGAAACAGCCTCAATATAATGCTGAGTTGAATAAAAGCAGAATATTAAATACAAAGTACCAAGATATAATTCTTAACCTTGAGAAATTCAGTCGGAAGGGAGGAGCTATGGAAAAAATAATCTTAAAATAGTGATAAATGAGAGGATTATACAGATATCAGAAATGAATCCATCAGGTTTGGAGGGACCTGGGACATAAAGAAGGACACTGTTTTTGCCTCATGTATTTTGGGTCTCTTTTAGGGGCATATATAGGTGTTTACAATTGTTATATCTTCCTGATTGATTGGCCTTTTTATTATTATAAAATATCCCTCTTTATCTCTTTTTGTTTATTTTAAAGTGTATTTGTTCTGGTATAGCCACTCCAGTTTACTTAGAGTTGCTGTTGGCATGGGATATCTTTTTCCATCCTTTTACTTCATCCTATTTGTATCTTTGAATTTAAGTGTATTTCCTATATACAGCATATCACTGGTTCTTGTTGTTATTACTATTGTTGAAGTTGACTCTGCCTTTTGCTTTTGTTTTCTATATATCTCCTGTGTTTTTTCACTGTTCACCCTCTGGTGAATTTCATTTATTTCAGTCATTTTACTTTTCAACTCCACAATTTCCAATTGGTCCTTTTTGAAATAATTTCTGTATTCAATACAGAATACAGAAATAATTTCTGTATTCAAAATAATTTCAATATTTTGAAGTATTTTCTCTATTTGCTGAGATATTGCCATCATACCTTACTTTAATTCTTTAAGTATGATTTCCTTTAGATCTTTGAACATATTTATAATAGCTGCTTTGAAGTCTCTTTTTCGCTAAGACTCCGACACCTGGGACTCTCAAAAGCATTTTCTATGAGGGTCACACTTTCCTATTCTTTTGCATGTCTCATCATTTTTTTGTTGCAATCAGGATCTTTAAATATTATAACAACTCTGTATACTGATTCTCCTCTCCCTGGAGAGCTTGTTGTTGCTTCTTGGGAAGCATGTTATTGTTGTTTGCTTATTTGATTTGTGTCTTGGCTGGACTAATTCATTGAAATTTATTTCCTCCACAGTGTGTGGCTTCTGATGTTTCTCCTCAGAGAGTGCAGCCTTGGGCATACATACAGTTTTCTTGATCATTGAGAATGATGTGGTTTTACCTGGGATTTCTTTCCCCATTAAGCTTTAGCTGGTCTGTTTCTATTGGTACCACACCCAGCTGTTAGCTTTGCTAATTGCTAGCTGGTTGCTCTATTTTTTTCAATAATTTCCTGCAACATAATTTTCTCTACAATCTGATCCAACTGAAGTTGGGCTACTTGGCAGAAGTAGACTTTTGCCAGATTTTTGAGGCTTTCTTCAACCCTCCCCTGGTCAGAGCTTATGAAACATTTGTTGGGGAAGGATGGGGAACTTGTTCTTCACTAGCTGCCCCACCTGGATCATCCCTACGGAGCTGGAGCTCTATGTGTACCATGTGTGGAGGGGTACCTGGAGCACCATCCACGTGCTACTGTCCAGCTGCTACCACTGTTTACTGTGCATCTTCTACAGCCCAGAGCAAGGGAAGAGGGCATCTGCTGATGCTTACCAGCTATCAAAAATCAACCTGATAAAGGTCTTCTACTCTAAGAAGTTGAGTGAGATGGGAGCTGTCTTTCAACTGCCAAACCCCTTGGAGCAGCTCTCCTGCAACACAGACTGTGTGGGAAATGAAGACTCACTCTTCACCCATTGTCCCACTCAGACAGTTCTTCATTGTGTAACAGGAGTTGGGGTGGGGGAACAGGTACTTCCCAATGCTGCCAACTGCTCACTATAGACCTTCTGTAGCATAGAGCTAGAGAAAATGGGATCTGTTGATGTTCACCAGTTGCCCAGACCACTGGCATAGCTCTTCTACCCCAGGAAGCTGGGGTGTGGCACTCCTGCTGCCAAACCTGCTGAACCAGTTCTGTAAGCGGAGCTGTGGAGGAATGGATGCAATCCCTAGTTCAGATACCATGGCCTCCCACTGTACTTAGTTTCTGTAGATTTTGTTTAATAGATGCTTCTCAATTTTTTGTAAGCTCTTTCATCAATCTCTAGAGACTTTGAATGATTGTCTTTGCTAATTTTGACCAGCTTAATAGATGTCTGTTTGGGAGAGCATTTTCTTCAAGTTCCTTATCACATCATTCCAAATTTGTGTTTTTTAATTATAGTGCTATGCTGCCTAGAGTATAAAGTATAAAGTGGAAAAATGGTTACGTGTTGCTTAGTGGTAGGAACGGTGTGTGTGTGTTTCATCTACCACCATATCTAATCAAAGAGGTAAAAACAGCTTTTTATGTTCTTTATTGCAGTAGACTCAGCAATAGTCAGGTTTGCTATTCTGAATCCTTGAAACATTCTCTATATTTAACTTGCTCTTCTATCATTATAACAACAGGGTGAATGTAGCCTTTACCTTTAGCATTCATTGTATTTGTAACAGGAAGTAGGACTGAATGCTGGCCAATAATCCTCAAGTTCTTGAAAGGACTGAAAACTGTCCAAGTTTATTAAGCATATTTAACACTGATTATTCAAATAGACATTATTAATAAATAGTAAATAAATAATGTATTTTAAAGATATCTTTAAAAATTTCTCCTTGCTCTATACATTCCTAGTATCTTGTTTCGCCCTCTTTTGGCCTTGTCATATATATGAATATATTTTGTTAGGAATCTGTTTTCTAAATAGTAATCTATTAGTAGGCAAGCTTTGTATCCCCCACTGTGCCACACATGGGAACTGCGTGTTTAATTCATTGAATTAAAAATGATCAAAGTACACTAAAAAGCCCTACCATAATTCAGTAAGTGGGCACCAAAAATTCATTCGCATAAAATAAGTGGTTACTTTATTGCGAGGTTAATGAAATGGCTAGGACAAGATTGTACAGCTAGAAGGCCAGGAGTTCTGTAAGTCTCTCTCTGATCCAAATTTGTCCTAGTCTCAGTTGTGGTTTGATGCCAGCTGATGACCGTTGACTGCTCTTTTATATATTTATATCAGTGTTGGGGAGAGCAATGCTAATTTTTGTGCTGCTAGAATTTAGTGCTGGCATTGATTCCAGGAATCTCTTGGTTAATCGGTTAGTTTCTGATCTGGAAAGAGTGGACTGAGAAAGTGGGGACTTGCTTCCCTGTTTCCCTCCATGGGAAGCAGTTTGATGAACCTATCCTTTTCCCTACACAGTAACTTGAGCCTGTCTGCATTTATGAAGGGGGCTGGGTAAAGGATGGGGTTCAGTTGCCGATTACGTTGTTATGATTTTCATGTTTTCACTGGATGCATTATCATAGGATTTCACTGTTGGAAATGTAATTAACGTTTTTTTAATTCTCACTGTGTTTACATCACCAAAACATTATTCCTATTTAAATGTAGTTTTTTTTTGTTTGTTTTTTTTTAAATTAATTTATTTTTTTTTTGTGGGTAAAAATAAAAAATTTCACAATACATACCAACATTTGCAAAATGATATATACATATATATGCATATATGTGCATTTGCTTATAAAAATGTTATTTATATATATATATAAATATATTTTAAGAGGTGCTTAGATTACCCAAAATATTACATGGAACCCACTGGGATTACCATGTTGCCCACCTCCCACACCTGTAGTAGTTTTTATAATGATGTTCGCTAAAATGGAATCCTTTATACATCTATTTCAGTTACCATATTCTTTTCTCCAGACCCTGTTGATAACTTAAATATGTGTGGGTGTGTGTTTGTTTAAAGGTATTTGAAGTGGTGGAACGTGTAGAAGAGTTAAGAAGGAAGTGGCCAGTAGCGTGGGGGAAGTTAGATGATGGCAGTATTGGTGTGGTGACTCCATATGCTGACCAAGTGTTTAGGATTCGTGCTGAACTTCGAAAAAAGAGATTATCTGATGTTAATGTTGAAAGGGTGCTAAATGTTCAAGGTAAGTATTAATTGAAATGAATTAAGTAATTCAAATACTTAATTCTTAAAATGTGTTTAAATTTGATTTTAATTCTCAAGATATCTCTTTTCTGGCATGCAATTATGTATTTATTTCATACCAAGTGCTTTAGTGCCAAATTTTGCAATGAAAGGTCAAGTTCATTTATACTTTTATTAAATGTATAAATCCAAATAAAAGAAGTATAAACAAATGGACTTTTTCAAGCACCGTAATTATATAAGTGCCATACAATATCTGTATGCTGTAGTTACAATCATAGTAGCATACGACACATAATATTGTTTTACTCTATCTGTGGACTAATTTGTCCATGAAGATTTTTTCAAACTTGTACCTGCCATACAAATTATGTTTAAATGTATTTTTAAAAGCACAGCTTGTGTTTTTCATCTATAGGCGTCCCTAAGTGAATAGTTACCAGCAACTCTTTTAAATTGTCCCCATGTAAGTAATTACGCTATAAAATGTTTTTTTTTTTTTTTTTTTTTTTTTAATAGATAAAGCAACACTATGATGTGAGTGCTAAAAAAGCAGAGTATAATCTTAGGTTTCATGGCAATATGCAGTAGTAAAAGTAATATAATATCTGGGTCATGGAAAGAAGTAGTTCACTGTACAATGTATTTTCCAGATCACACATAAGTTTGTGGTGCATTTTATTTAATTTATTTTAATAATAATCTGTGTTTTATTTTTTAAAAGATGCTTAGATTACATAAATGTTACCGTGGTGCATTTTAGAAGGAGCATTAGTAGTAAACTAGAAAGTACCCAGAGGAGAGGTAGTATAGTAAATGGTCTAGAAACTGTCTATGGGAGTTAGGAGTAGTTGAAAGAACTAGGGTTATTTGGCCTAGAGAAGAAAAGGCTAGGGACATTCATTTAAACTGTTTTCAACTATTTGGAGGTTTGTCTTAGAATAAGAATAGGTGTGTTACTCTAAGAAATAGCATCAGAAAAAACGTTGTACAAACTAGACTCTCCATAAGGAAGCAGGAAGCCTTATGGAATCAGCTGTGCTTGCTCCTGGATAGCAAGAGCCAGGTTGACCCTGCTTCAAGGAAGAAGTCCTTGTATTGGGTGGGACATTGGACTAGATGATCTCTATGGTTGGTTCCAGCACTAAAATTTTAAAAAATACCATGCTTTTATTGTATCAGTGATTCAAAATTACAATCTTAAGTCTCTGATTTTCTCTTTTTTTTTTTTTTTGTAGGAAAGCAATTCAGAGTTTTGTTTCTTAGCACAGTGCGTACAAGGCATACTTGTAAACATAAACAGACACCAATTAAAAAGAAAGAGCAACTGCTGGAAGATTCCACAGAAGACTTAGATTATGGTTTTTTATCTAACTATAAGCTTCTCAATACTGCCATCACAAGGGCACAATCTCTGGTTGCTGTGGTGGGCGATCCCATTGCTCTGTGCTCTATTGGAAGATGCAGGTAATTACGTATTACTGATTGAAGCATTAAAAGGGGAAATGTAAAATGATTTGCATCCCTATGCGTACATTTATTTATTTGACTGCTTGGTTGATAAAAATCAGGTTAGTCTTACCTAATATCCCGTGAGAGCACAGAAGTATAATGCTTTGGGTCTGTTCATTATATGCCTAATTATGTATTTATTCATCCATCCATCCATCCATCCATCCATCCATCCATCCATCCATCCATTCCTCATTCAACAAATCTTGCCTACTATATACAAAGCACTTTTCTAGCCACTGGGGATACATCAGTGAATAAAATAGACACAAATCTCTGCCTTTTGGGGGCTTTCATTTTAGTGGGGGTGGGGAGAAAGAAGGAGACTGACAATAAATAAAATAAGTAAATTTGTGGTGTGATGGTTTGGAACTGTATGTACCCCAGAAAATCATGTTCTTAAAGCTAATACATTCCTGTGAGTGTACACCTATTGTAAGCAGAACCTTTTGATGAGGTTACTTCAGTTAAGGCATGGCCCAGGATGGGTCTTAATCCTTTTACTGGAGTCCTTTATAAAGAATGAAATTCTGACAAAGAGAGAGAAAGTCATGGAAGCAAGAAGCTGAAAACAACGAAACCTGGAAGAGAAGGGAGAGACCAGCCTTGCCACGTGGCAGAGGAGCTGAGGATTGCTGGCAGCTGGTCTTCAGGAAGAAAGCATCGCCTTGATGATGCCTTCATTTGGACAAAAACTGTAAGCGTGTTAGGAAACAATTCCCATTGTTAAAGCCAACATGGTATCTGCTTTGAGCAGCCTATCAAACTAAAACAGATTTTGGTACTAGAAGATTGGGGTACTGCTATTGCAAATACCAAACATATGGAAATGGCTTTATAATTGGGTAATGGATAGAAGCACCAAGAATTGTGAGGTGCTTGATAGAAAAGGACTAGATTGCTTTGAAGAGAATGTCGATAGAACTATGGACACTAAAGGTACTTCCAATGAGATCTTAGACAGATATGATTAATGTGTCATTGCAAACTGGAAGAAAGACAACCCTTGTTTTAAAGTGGCAGAGAACTTGGAAAAATTGAGTTCTGATATCGGATGGAAGGCAGAATTTGAGAGTGATGAAGTTGGATATTTAGCTGAGGAGATTTCGAAGCTAAGTGTGGAGAGCTCAGCCTGGTTTCCCCTTGCAGCTTATAGTAAAATGCGAGAAGAAAGGGATAAGCTGAGAACTGAACTCCTGGGCTAAAAGAAACCAGAAATTGATGGTTTGGAAAATTCTGAGCTTCTGGAAAGTGAGTCCCCAGAGAATAGTGCTCCATGTGAAGGTTTAACTGAACATGGAATCCAGTAAGCCATTTCAGTGCAAGTCAGGATTGGAAATGCAGTTATCCAGGAAGGATTTGTGGAAGGTTTTTTTGTCTGATGGTTTGGGCTCCTGTGTATTACATGCGAAACCGACAAGTTTTTTCCGAGATCTTTATGAGCGGAACCACTGCCAGCCTGGAGAAAGGGACCTAAAGGGGACAGTTTGAAGGAAAAGTGACTTCAAAGGCACAACCATGGAAGCTGAGGTCTGGAACAAAAGACATCTTCTCGGGCCAAGAGAGCGAGCCCACCCATGTGTGTGGAAAGGGTGAGTATACCCTGGCACTTGGAGAGGGCTGGCCTTCTGCCCTGTTGTTCAGGAAGAGTGTTACCACCCTCTTACACAGATGCCTGGGGCATTGCTGAGTGTCTGGCTACCACCCTGATGTTTGGTGAGGGTGGAGCCTAGAGTTTGGCTGCCACCTCAATGCTTGATGACAGTGGATCCTAGAACCTGGCCTCCATCCTGATGCTTGATGAGGGTGGAACTTTCATCCCAGTTTTCGGGAAGAGCAGCACCCCGGTATTTGGGGAGAGTATGGCAGCTGTGCAAACTCTTGGAAAGGGTGGGGCTGCTGCTCCATCAGGCCCAGAGCATAAAACATCATTACATAGATACTGTCAGTCTTTGAAATCTAATGGCATATACCCTGCAGGGTTTTAGAATTGTTTGGGACCTGTGACCCCTGTTTTCCTTCCAATTTCTCCCTTCTGGAGAAATTGTCCCTCCTTGGTATATTGGAAGCAGATAACTTATTCTCTGGGTTTCATAGGTCCACCTTATGGAGGGAAATCGTGCCCCAGGAGAGACCACATCTGTAACTGATTTTGATGAACCTTTGTACTAAACTATTGTTACTGAAATAATTTAGGGCTTTTTGGATATTGTGATGGAATGAATATATTTTGCATTTGGAAAGAACATGTCTTTTTGGGGTCCAGGGATGGAGTATGGTGGTTTGGAACTGTATGTACCCTAGAAAATCATGTTCTTAAAGCTAATCCATTCCAGTTGGTGTAAACCTGTTGTAAGTAGGACCTTTTAAAGAGGTTACTTCAGTTAAGGTATGGCCCAGGGTGGATCTTAATTGTCTTACTGGAGTCCTTTATGAGAGAATGAAATGCAGACAGAGAAAGCCACAAAAGCAAGAAGCTGAAAACAATGAAACCTGGAAGAGAAGGGAGAGACCAGCAGATGCTGCCATGTGCCTTGCCATGTGGCAGAGAAGCCAAGGATCTCCAACAGCTGGTCTTCTGGAAGAAAGCATCAACTTGATGATGCCATGATTTGGACATTTTTCTCAGCCTCAAAACTGTAAGCTTGTAAGCTAATAAATTAACTTTGTTAAAGTCAACACATTTCGTGGTATCTGCTTTGAGCAGCATAGCAAACTAAAACATATGGTACTCTAGAAGGTAAGTTAAATGGAAAAGAACTAGAACAATTTTAAGAGGGATGAGGAATAATGGAGCTGGTTTGTAATTTAAAATTTAAAATTATTTGAAATAGTGTGGCCAAGGTAGGCCTCACCAAGAAGCCGATATTAGAGGTGAGGAAATGAGCTATGCAGGAATCTGGGGTAAAAATGCTTCAGGAAGAGGGAACAACTAGTGCAAAGGCCCAGAAGTGGTTTCATGTATATATATATTTAATGGAGACTAAATTTTGTATAGATGCTTCACTTTTTTTCCTCCATTGTTACTTTGGCTTCCATTTTTGATTAATTTCCTTCTCTAGTTATTTTCTCTTAAGCCTTCTCACTGTATTTAGTTAATCCAAAGAATCTTAAAATTTGGGGAGTTAGGAGTAATCATTGCCTGTCTTTGGATAGCACTTTTAGTATTCATTAGATTTTAGTCATAAGAAACTATTTGTATTGGAATGTGGTTAAAATATAAGCAAAACCAAAATAACTTCTCCTTATATACTTGTTACTTATACTAGTTAATTGGCTTTTTAACCTTATAAAGCCAGTATTCTAAGACTTGGCCTTTGGTATATTGAAAAATTGTGCTAGCATTAAAAAAAACAACAACAGCTGAACAGAAATTTATAATGCTGCTTGAAAAAGAAAGACTAAGGATTATTTAAAATTTTATAAGTATTCTAATGCCTGTCAAAGTGAGTTCAGAATCAGTAGAGTTGTAGACAATCCTGAAAATGTCTTTGGGTAATTATTTCTTTTTGATTTGTTAGAATTAAAGTAGACAAGTCTATGAGGAAGTGTCCCTCTTTAAGTTCTCTGTTGCAAAATAGATATAGCAGCATTTTATTGTCTGCTTTCACGTTTCAGTAGGAAAAAAATATTTTATGGAAAAGGAGACGATTTGGAACCTTTAAGAATAAGGTGCATGTGTTAGGATTTAAGGCCCCAAAAGAAGTTATTGTCTTTTATAGGGGAAAGCCATTAACAAGGAATCGAGGAGAGTGGGTATAGCGCAGTGGTTGAGTGCCTGCTTCACATGTACATGGTCCCAGGTTCAATCCCTGGTACCTCCTCAAGAAAAACTAAAAACCAAAAAACAAACAAACAAACAAACAAAAAAACAAGGGGTCAAGTAGAATTTTTATAGTTGCATTAAGAAAAAACAACTTAAAAACAAACAGACAAAACTTGGAGGATCCATGACTTATTTATAGCTAAACAATTCTCTTGTAAAATGGCATTAATTTTGTATTTTTAAATACATTTTTAGCAACTAATGACAAAAAATTGGGGAAGGAAATATGTTAATTCCAAGTTACAAATGAATAGAACTAGTGTGCTAACAAGTCTTCTTGTTGAGAATTTTACTTTAGTAGCTTTACTCCTATTCATTGGGTAGAATTGGTTAGAATATTGCTATATATTTTACCACTTTTCTTTATATTTATCATTTGATTAATGAGAGAACACATTGTTTAATTAGAGTTTTATATATTTTAAAACACATATAAAACAAATAAAAACTATGGAGGGATAAATAGATAAAAGGATAGTTTTGAGCCACATTAGTTTTGGCTTCTTATAAATAACTCCAAACATTTACCAATGTGAATATTTTTTTAATCATTTCCACATTCTGTAAATTCATATTATACTTTGAAATGAATGAGATCAACATTTTTCAGCCCTTCTTTGACCATAAATTGTTACTTTCTCAGAGCAAATAGCTGAATAATTCTTTCTGAGGCTATGCTGTCAGAATTACCCTAGGCTAATTTTTAACCTCATGCCTGCTTTACTGGTGTTTTATTTCTACCACTCAGCTGGGGTATGTTAAAGACTGCAAATTAATTTATAAATTAAATAAAATATTTTCAGGGAGGTAAATACATTGTGTGGAAAGAAAATCATGTATCTCATAGCTGAATGGGAATTTTTATTTTCCATGTTATTTGGCCATTTTAATCATGCTTCTAAACCATGAGCTGATAATTAGAGCATATGAATATCTAATTTCATTAGAAATTAATCTCATAATATATGCAAATCTGGAGGACTTAATGTGATTCTAGGTACTACAAGAATGGAGAAATGAATTCTTTGTATTTTTTGTTCATCAGAAATTTTCCCCCTAATTTGATATCTATAAAACACTAATACAATATTCTCAAATACCAATTGTGTTTTCAGGGAATAAACACAGTTTAGAAGTCAGCCAGTTATGTATTCTTTTTTGTTGTTGTTGTATTTATAAACAGAATTTTTCTATTAACTTGAATGGATGTAGTGAACACCACTTCCTCAACCGCACAAATATTAATATAACGGCTGCTGGTTATTGACAGCTTTCTCTGTGCCAGGTGCTGGCTTAAGTGCTTTGCGCACATTGCCTCTTTCAGTTATCCCTACCACCCTGCAATGTGGGTATTTTATTTGTATTTTAATTGGGCAGCAGGATTGAGAGAGGTTCATTTATTGCCCAAGGTCACATAGCTAGTAACTGGTTCACTCACACAGAAGTTAGATTGATTTTACAACCCATACTGTTCTTTATGGGCTACCTTGTCCTTCCCAGGAAGTGATGAATATGCATGGATAAATCTGCATAGAGTAGGGAAGAAGTAGAGAAGTGAGTCAACATTTCTCCAAACCAACGTGTTTGGAGAAGGTGGGACTTCCCTTTAACTGAATTTCTTCATTAGCAAATTTTCTCAGTGAAATAGGAAGATATTTCATATATGTGTAGTGATATGTTTATGTGTGTCTGCCTGCACACTCATGCATACACACACATACACTTAAACACTCACACTAAAACCTCTATGGCCTGAGGATGCCAAGTGACTTTTCAGTGTTTTATCAGTGATCCTAGAAGCAAGGTTAACATAAAAACAAAACTAAAGGGAAGCGGCTGTGGCTCAATCAGTAGGGCTCCCGTTTACCATATGGGAGGCCCCGGGTTCGGTTCCCGGGGCCTCCTGGTGAAGGCAAGCCCGCCCGCATGGCGTGGTTAGCTGACCCAGTGAGCACAAGCAGCAAGGGGGGGATAAATGAATAAATAAAATAAAAATCTTAAAAATAAAATAAAATAAAAAACGTTTAAAAACAAAACAAAAAAAAACAACTAAACTTTAGTGTTCATGCAGTGATTAAAAGTAAGATTATTTCTGTCCTTTGAAATACTTAAAATTATATTGCAATGCAGAGACAGACACACATAGGTTCACTAACCAACAGCACTGTCTTGTTCTCATTTTGAGGTGGAAACTAAGAATTAGTGAAGCCTTTAAATAACCATAGTGATAAATTCTTATCCTCATTTTGGGTATAGTTGAAACTCTCAGTTGATCATCCATTTATGTAAGTGCAGAATTGCCTCAGAGTGCCATGTGTAGTAATTCAGCAAGGTATCAGGGAGTTCAGTGGCAGTGTGATTAGTCTTTGAAAGAGCCTTCATTAAAAGAAAAAAGGAAAATTTTTAGCTCTAAAAATGAGAATTTTTGAAGGAAAAAAATACTTTTCTCTGAATGTCTAGAAATGAGAAATAAAAATATTTCAATAATAAAGTGTAATAATACTTGTTGGTGCCCCATTTTACACATGAGGAAACTGAGGTACAAAGAGGTTAAGTAATTTGCCCAAAGTAATTAGCTACTGAATGACAAGAGTCAAGACTGCAGCCCAGTCAGTCTGGTTTTCAGAGTCTGTGCTCTGGACCATTTTGCTATAGCAATGGGACAATCAAAAACTAAGTTAGATTAAAAAAATTTTTTTAAATTAAATTAAATTTAATTTTTTTTTTATTTTACCAGGAGGTCCCGGGGATTGAACCCAGGTCCCTCCATATGGCAGATGGACACCCAACCATTTGAGCCACAGCCGCCCCCTAAGTTAGATTTTAAATGTAAATTTCAGGTTACTTTTGGAACTAGTTTAACTTGATTTGATGAACTTATATTAAGTGTTTAGTGTTATTTCTGAGATGGTATCCTCGAGCTTGAAAGCTACTCCTTTGAGCTCCCAGGGTCTTGTAGACCAAGACTGTCACTGAGCCACCAGCTTCTTGTGAAGTGAGAGGTTGTTTGAAGGTGCTGCTTAACTGGATGTTACTTCAAATATTGTGCAATGCAGTTGAAGTCATGAGGGAAGTATAGGAGCAGGGTTTCGAATTTAAAAAGGCAGTTTAAAAATAGAGCATGTTCTTGCATTTTGTCTGTATAACCTGGAAATGAAAATATGTTATAAGGACTTGATATTAAAAAAAAAAAAACAAACAGATTTCAAACCATTCTCTCTTTGTTACTATTTTGGTCTTAAATTTCAACACAAATAAGAAATACTGTTCAAGGAAATTGGTAATTTTTCAGTTAGAATTAAAAAAAAAAAAACTTCCTTTTGAAAACAACGTTGTAGAATTGTGTCCATAAATCTCCATACAGTTGAATACTGTAGCCATTTTTATCACAAGGTGGAATAATTTTATGGATTTTAGATACTGTGTGCTACATTAAGGAAAATCTTTCCTTGGGTATGAGATATGAGAAAAAACTTGATTCCTTCAGAACGACTCTTAACCATAAAAATAAAGGACAGCTTTTCAGCGTGTGTTTCTTAGCAATACATACTTCCTATAACTGAATGACTATTATGTTAGCCTTTAGGTATGATGGTCAGAAACATACTTAATATTTTATAGCATTTTTACTTTTCCTGTTGTTTACATATAGGCTTAAATTTTTTTCTGGACCATTTCTTAAACTCATCTTTAAAAGTTAAGATGATAGAAGACCTATGTAAGAGAACGTAGTTGGAAATGAAACTCTGCAAAGTTTTATGAATATATTAATAATCCAATTCCCATTCATATACTAACTTTTATAATATAAACCTTTTTATTTATGCTTCTTGAAGCCATCTTGATTACCTGCTGTCCACCTGGACACAAGGATACCAACTTGGGAAGAAACCATATCACATATCTTTTATAACATAATAAAACATTATTTGAACCTCATATTAAACATAGGTATGCATATTTATAAAAGTCATTTAAAAGTTAAAAACTTTTTATATGTTGTCTTTTGTAATATGTATTTACTATTTTTGATATTTGGAGATCAATTTTCAAACCTTCATGAGCAACCGTGTGCAACTACAACAAACTTTGAATTTATTTTTATCTTTTAGTATTTATTATTTGATTAGGAAATGAATAAGCAATATTAAAATTAGCATTGCAACTTGCTGTATTTTCTATAATTCATTTACTTCTTTTAATTCAATGTTATATGTTGTGCTTGTGACAAGCATCTCTTAAGTAAGAGAAAAAAATCTAGGAGTTGCTAGTTACTTCTTAATGATCCTCATGAAGATTATTTACTTTGTGGCTCAAATTTATGTCCTGAGTTGACTTTTCTTAGCCATCTAGCACCCTTTCAGGATCATGCAGGCTACTTTGTCCCCATAATTCAAATTAATTAAAAAAATACATATATATATGTGTGTATGTGTAGAAATAACAAGTCTTCTGTAAAATAAGCTGTCAATTTGCAAATCCTTATTATTTGTATATCAAAAAATGTTTTGTACTAGATTAGTGTGAATAGTTGAACATTGACCATATTACTTGCATTGATCAGCCAAAATTAATTGAGAGTCTAATTTGCACATATCACAATAGTATGTAGTTCCAGAATTAAACTTCCAAAATCTTGTGATCTGGTGGAAAGATTATTTCTAAATCATAGTCAGATGAATATTGGACTTAAGGATTTGGGGTGCAGGGTATGGGAGGAAATCCAAAATTGTCTTTAGTTGTTTATGTTCATACCTGTGATCTTATCCTCTGAAATTGTAAAGATCTTTTAAATTTTTTTTCTGTAGGAAATTTTGGGAGCGGTTCATTGCCCTGTGTCATGAAAATAATAGCCTACATGGAATCACTTTTGAACAGATCAAGGCTCAGTTAGAGGCTTTAGAACTAAAGAAAACATATGTGTTGAATCCACTGGCACCTGAATTTATCCCCCGGGCTCTAAGACTGCAGCATTCAGGAAATAACAACAAACAACAGCAGTCACCACCCAAGGTAAAGTCTCTGTTAATACAATTAAAGAGGTTAAAGGTAGAAAACAGCACAGAGGTGTCAATTGGGCTGCAAGTTACTTTCAGTATTGGAATTGAAGTTTACATTTGGTGACAAGCACAGTTTCTGCAAGGAGCTTGTCTAGATTTAAACATGTTAAGTTTAGCCATGTTTAATGTCATAATCATCGTCAAAAAGTTTTTAAGTACCTGATTGCTCCTGGTAGCCTTCATATAATATAACCTCCCAGTCCACTCTACTGATAGACTTGTTTTAGCAAGATGTGAATAAAACAAAACAGTTTTAAAGATCATCACACTTATGGAAAGCATGCCCCGGTAGCATATTATTTAAAAAGAATTATGATGTAGTAACAACATTTGTGTAAAGAAAATAATTCAAATCCTTTATTGATGACCCATTCTGAGTGGAATTTGAAGCAGTAAGAAAATTTGGCCAACGTTTTGAAGTTTCTTTTAATCAGTTTTGACCTATATTTATTGTAAAAGAAGTAGTTCAGTCAGATGGGGTATAGGAAGGGGAGTAAAAGCCATTTCTACTTTGGAACCATAGTTATTTTGGACAGAAACAGCTGCTTATTTGCTAGGGTACCTGAAAGAAAAAAAAAGCTTGCCTTTATCATCTGAAAAAGAAAGTTATGAAAATGGCATGTTTAGTATTCATTTCAGTTTTGTGTATTTATGGTCACCAGTGTGGTATTAAACTTACTGATATGAATCAAAGGTATATCAGTTTTGGGCTTCATTTTAAAAATGTAAACTCTAATGTATATGCAATAATTAATGGTTTAATATTTTGAAAATCTTTTAGGTAAGTATTAAGCTGAGAAGAGAGCTACTTTCTATTTTTTAATATACTGTTTTATATTGTTTTTTCATAAAAAACAATCTAATGTGCAATAATGCTTTAATCTAACACTGGGGATTAGACATTCTGCATAAGTGAATTGTCTAGATTTCTATAGCTTAAACTATTAAAAAATTAATGGTCAATTCATTTATCAAGCAGTTAAGTTTCTTCTATTTGCTAGATGTTATGGTAGGTGCTAGAGAAGCAAAGATAAGCAGAGGAGCCCCTAAGACCTCCTGATGCAGGTGCTGGAGGGGGTAGAGGGGTGGTGGTCACAGGAAGTAGGTAGATTCAAGGTGGTTTCAATAGAGGAGATCATGTTTAGGAGTTCACTGGATGGAAAGAGAGATAGAAGGTTGGGGAGATGTGAAAAACTAGAATATATGCTCCATTAAGTATAGATTTTTGCCTATATTGTTTACTGCTATAGCCCCTGTACCTAGAAAAATGTCTGTCTCAAAACAGATGCTTAGAAGATTTTTTAAACGAAGGAGTGAAGCTTAAGACAGTATACACAAAAGATGAGCATTTTGAGAGAGCGTGACTCTATAGGAACAGCAAGTAGCTTAGGATATGTGTTGGAGTAAGGAACGCAGGGAGAAACCTTTAAATTTTATAGTTTTTATTTAAAATCTGAAATCATTATACCCTTTGCACATTCTTAAATACAATAGAGGAACTATAACTTAAACTCTCCTACTTAATTGAGAATATAGGCATCAGTTACTGTACTATAAATGAAACCAGATTCAAGTCATGATGCCAAATATATACTGACCCTACGCAAGACCCTGCAGTGTGCTTTTTGCTTTTGTTTTAAAGATGGGTTGGGGAAGATGAAGAAAATATATGTTGAGTTCATTTGCTTTTCCAAAACCATAAACTCCCTAAAGACAAAATCCCCATTCTCTATACTTTTTATGGCACCTAGTGCCTAGCCCCACTCTTTGCCCATAGTGTGTGTTCAGTAAGTATCTGTTAACTTTTTAGAAAATCATCTTCACCGATCCTATGGGTATCCTCTGTTATTTCTATGACACTAACACAGTGGTTCACTGGTATTATTTATACACCTGTTTATTTAAATTATTGATTACTGATTATACCATGTATATAAATAATCAATAATTTCACATAACTGAGATATAGTGAGCCATAGGTTATTTTTATCACCTTATTTCCCTCTTGCCTGCGGTACTTTAACTTCCATTAAATTGTTTTATGAGGTTTGAATTTGTACTAGAGTTTTTTTTATTTAACTTTTTGTAGAAAATTTCAAACATATACATAAATATAGAGATAGTATAATGAGCCCATCACCCAGTTCATTAATTATGAACTTATTCTTGTTTCAGCTGTATCCTACCTCTTCTATCACACTATCACCAAATATGCACTGGATAATTTTGAAACAAATCCCAAGTACCATTTTATTTCATTTGCTAGATGAAGGGGGATGAAAGGATAATATTTCTAAAATTGTGATATGAGGCCATGCACTTTTTTTGGTTTCCTTAGTGTCTAACTTTTAGCAGAGTTCTGTGAATAAGAAACATTAAAAATTAGTATCTTTAATGTTAGAATAAGATGTAAATCCCAATAATATGTGCATTGTGCCTCAGCTTCTTCCTATAGTGTTTTCTGCAGTAAGATTTCATGTAAAGAAAACCATCAAAGGACTGGACATTGCTTAAAAAATGCTCCCAGGCCTGCTTCCTCAGGATTGTGGTTGGCAACAAAACATTCTCCTTTCTATCTAGCAATTCTCCTGAGGAAGACTTCAGTTCTGTGGCAAAATTTAGTGAAGGTACAAAATGTTAGCCTTACTCTCTCTAGCCATCATTTACGGTAAAAGATATGTTTCATGGGAGCCTGCAGAATGAGCATGTAGATAATAAACAAGTTGCCTCTACTCATTCTGCTCATGACTGGGAGCAGTGTTTGGAGTCTTTGTGAAAATGAACCAGTTTCATTTGCACATGCTATAAAAACTAGTCAGATGATAAATACTGTTCAGAAAGGAATTCTCTGAAAAGACCACCATAGCATTATTATACATGATAGTTTGTTAGTTGTTTGTCACTACCTATTTCTAGCTACTGATTTTGTGTTCTACTTCTAGTCATTAGAATACATGTGGCTTTTGTTTACATCAGTGCTTGGCCGGGAGTGGACACATGGATCCTCAGAAAACGTTTATTGAATGAATAAATGGGAAAAAAAAAAATGAATGAATGAATGAATGAAAAGTAAATATTTGAATGAGTAAATGGTTAAATTTCATAAAGATCCTTAAAAAATAGTTGCTCTGAACTGTGTTTGCTTATAAAAATCTTTACAAGGGGAGCGGTTTCGTGCTTGCTTCCCATGAACGAGGTTGTGGGTTCGATCCCTGGTATCTCCTAAAAGCAAACAAAGAAAAACCAACTCTCACTGGGAAGTGGATGTAGCTGAGTGGTTGAGTGCCTGCTTCCCATATATGCGGCCCTGGGTTCAATTCCCGGCACCTCCTAAAAAGAAAAATCTTTGCAATAATTAGCATTCTACCAAAGATAGGTGTCCTTTCTGAGATTTACTACTGAAAGTTGGGATGGCTTTCATATAGAGTTAATTCTAGCTTACTGCAGCATTATTAAGTTTATAAGCCACCATTTTATGTTTTGTGTAGACCAAGTACACTTACTGCTCTACACTTGCATGCTAAGGCAAAATGCGCTAGAGGCTTGTATCCTATATTGGATTGTACAGAGTGCTGAATTACTTTTGTTGGCATGCAAAATACTTTTGCCTATCATGTTGAAATGATAGGCTCCAATTTGCTTTTTCATTTAGTATACCACAGAGTACTTAGACTGCTAATGTATATTGTCTAGTATGCTTTTAGTATTATAGTATAGGGTTAACATAGACTTGGTTACTCTTTGTATTAGTTTTCTATTGCTTTCATAACAAATGAGCACAAACTTAGCAGCTGAAAAACCATAAATTTATTATCTCAAAGTGCTATAGTCATAACTTGGGTTGGCTCAGGTGGTTTCTCTATTCTGGGTTTCACAAGTCAGAAGTCAAGGTCTTATTAGCCAGCTGGCCTTTAATCTGGAGCCTCTAGGAAGAATCTGCTTCCGGACTATTCTGGTTGGCAAAATCCAGTTCATTTTGGTTGTAGGACTGAGGTCCCCATTTCCTTGCTAATTGTCAGTTGGGAGCAATCCTTCCTAGAGGCCTCTTTCCAGTCCTTACATAATCCTCCCCCTACATCTCAGAATCAGCAACAGCTCAGTGAATCCTTCTCTCACTTGGAATCTCTCTTAACTTCTTCTTCTTACTTCTTCTCTTCTTACTCTTCTGCTGCTGCATCTCTTTGATGCAGTTGGAGAAATTTCTCAGCCTTTAAGGGCCCATGTGATTAGATTGGACCCACCCAGATAATCCAGGTTTCCCTCCCTATTTTAAGGTCCTTTAACCTTAATTAAATCTGCAAAGTTCCTTTTGCCATGTAACAATCTGGGACTATTCTGCCTACCACACTCTGACATAATTGCTGTGTTTTCCATTAGCCTCAGGACTGCCTCTGGTTGATGGATCTTTGGCAAGTTACAGTGTTAACCTTTGGAGGCTAAGATTTCTTCCAGATTGTTACATGGTTAATGGACAAACTATGATTCTTTTTGAGCTTTTTAAAAAATGACTTTTTAAGCGTTAGATCTTAGCTGCCCATGTTCACCTGTAACTAACCAGCTGACCTCAAATCTTCAATGTTCAGTGCTCATCTGAATATTTAAAATTGCTAATAGTTAGACAAGTAGATAAATGAAATATCACCATAGTTTTGCTTTGGTCAAAAAGGATTTTTCTTCCTGCTATGGACCTTATCCCCTCTTTAGTTTTCAGCTGTAATGTACAAGTAACCAATTTGTGTATGTCTAAGGGTAAATTGCATAATGTACTGTTTTTTTCTCAGCTGGCTGAGTATGTGCTGCATTTAGCCAGTGGAAAGGGAAGAAATTTTTTTGAAGTCCAGAAATTCAGAAGTCTTGGGAAAGAGAACACTTGCTCTTTTAGGAACAGAGCAAAGAAAGTTAAGAAAGTAATACAATGCATTTTTACAATTTTCATTTACATCTCTAAAGTTACTTTTTAAAGAATAAGGATGCATAATTTTACTTCCTCTTAAAATCACCATGTTCTCACTACAAATAGAAATGTGTACGTTTGTATATACTATATATATGCATGTATACATGTTACATTCCTAAATAGTTTCTAATGAGATACGCAAACTAAAAATATGAAAAAAGGAATATTGCTTATGTAAAGGTTATCATTTTTATTTTTTGATCAATCTTTTAAAAAGTTTTTGATTTCTTTATCCATAGCACCAGACATTAATTTATTCCTTGTAGCTGCATTCACACTCATCAGTGCCTTAATGTGATTGCACATGGTGGCCACTAGCCCCTCAAGCTGCCTTTCTCTCTACTCTCTACTCTGATGATGCGTTTTGCCTTAGTAAGTAGTTCTCACTTGAACTCTTTAAGTAGGCCCACCAATATGTATCAGTTTTAAACTTTTAATAAACTTAATAAATATTACCTTTATTTAGTGCTTTCTAAGTGCTGGATTTTATCTCAGTTCTGTACAACAGCCTTCAACAGCCTTACAGGATAAGCATTATTAAGCATTATTAATGCCCAATGGACGTTGTCCTAAGTGTTCTAGAAAGCAAGCTAAAGTTGAAGAGCTTAAACTGTTTTTCCTTACTAGAAAAATAATGTATATTCATAGTGCAAAATTTAGAAAATATAAGAATATAAGAATCAATTGTAATCATAGCAATCATATGTGTGTGTGTGTAGTGTATATTATACATATTGTTTTGTAACTTATTTTTTCCCTGAAAAACATGCCTTGGATACCTTTCATGTCAATAAATATATTCCAATGTTGTAATTTTTTGAAGCAAACTTTTTATTGAAATATAACATCCCTACAGTAATTGCACATTAAGTGTAAAACTTGATAAAAATTCATAAAATAAACACATTAGTATAACTAGCATTTAGATCAAGAAATGGAACATTACCAATACCCCAGAAGCCCCCATTGAGCCAGTTCCGATTGTAATCACATATACAAACCTCCCCTCTCCCCACATATAGAGTATAACCATTACTTAACTTACAACTCTATAGGTTATTCTTGCCTGTTTTTGATTGTTTTATATATATGAAATCATACAGTATATATATTTTTTGTGCCTGGCTTCTTTTGCTTAACATTATGTTTATGAGATTTACCCATATTGTTTCATGTCGCAATAGTTTGTTCATGCACATGTTGTATATTGTTTCATTATGTGAATGTACCATACTTTGCCATTCTACTCTTATAATATTGGATCTTCCAATCCATAGACATTGTATAGTCTGCCATTTATTTAGGTCTTCTTTAAATTTTTTGGAATAATTTCTTAAAAGTTAATTTTAACACATACGTTGTATATCTGTTTAGATTCTTTTCCTCCTAGGTATTTGATTTTTAAAAATTGTTGTTATAAATGGTATCTTTAAAATTAAAAAAAAAACAACAACAACAAAACTCTGGTATATAGAAATAAAATTACCATTAGTTTATTGACCTAATTCTCATGTTAATTCTAATAGTTTGTCTATAGATTTTAATGGATTTTCTATATATAGCCATGTCATCTGCAAATGATGACAGTTTTATTTCCTCTTTTCCAAACTTTACACATTTCTATTTCTTTTTCTTGCTTATTGCGCTGACTAGGATTTTTAGGACACTCTTGAATAGAGTGGTGATAATGTGCATTGTAGTCTCAGTTTCCACATGACTCAGTTGATCTCAGGTTTTTGTAGATATTTTATCAGATTGAGGAAATTCCTTTCTGTTCCTAGATTGCTAAAAAGTTTTTTATTATGAATGGCTGTTTAATTTAACAAATGATTTTAAATGTCTACTGATATGATTTAAGGTTTTTTTCCTCCTCTATTCTGTAATATGTAATTCAGTTGTTCATTTCTTGCCTCCTTTTAAATTAATTTTAAAAATTATTACTGTGTTTCTCCTCTCTTAGCTTTTAGTTTTACATAAATAGTTATTTTTAGAGGTTACCCTGGAGAATTCAATATGCACCCTTGAGTTATTACAATTGGATACAAATTAGTAGTGCTTCAACCTCTTCCCAGACAATGCTAGGACTTTAAGACACTTTAATTCCATTTACTCCCTCCCACTTTGTCTTATTGTTGGCATACATTTTATTTCAACATATTTTAAATGCAGAATATTTTGTATTTTATATCATTTTCATTGCTCTTCGTTCCTTCCTTATTTACATATTTACGTATTTCTGTCTCGGATTATTTTCAGTCAGAAGAAAACCTTTAGCTGTTTAGTATTTCCTTTAATTCAGATCTGTTGGTAATTAATTCTTTGTTGTTAATTCCCTAGAAATGCCTTTATTTCACCGTCAATTATTTTTTTAAAATTTTGCAAGAAAAATGTGAAGAACTCTCGTATATCCTTTACCTAGTTTACCCAATTAGCATTTTATCATATTTGCCTTCTCTCTCTCTCTGTCATATTGATACAGTTCTATCATCTAATCCACTAGTCCAATTCACATTTTGCAGGGCAGTTCAATAGTGTCCTTAAGAGGACTAAGATGTAAGCCAGGATCATGTGTTACATTTAATTGTCAAGTTTCTTTAGTATCCTTCAACCTGGAACAGTTTCTCAATCTTTCCTTGTTTTTCATGTCCCTGACATTTTTGAAGAGTACAAGCCTGTTATTTCATAGACTGTCTCTTAGACTGGGTTTGTCTGATGGTTCCTCATCATTAAATTTAGGTCATGATTTTTAATAGGAATATCATAGAGGCGATGCTATGCTTTTTTGGAGTCATATGATGTTGGATGTTAAATTGTTTAAGATAGTATCTGCTAATTTTCACTACTGTAAAGTTATTAGTAAATTTTCAAGTAATTAGTATTTTAGGGAGAGCTACTTTGAGACTAGGTAAATTTCCTGTTTCTCAAATGTCTATCCGTTGGTATTAGCATCCATGATTCCACAATTCTTTGTTATTAACAGAAAATTACAAAACGTTGATTTTTTTCCCCTATCATTTCTTCTACATTTACTTGTCAGAATTCTTTAGTGAGGTAGAGCTTTTTCTTCTCCATTTATTTGTTTGCTTATTTGTTTCAGTATGGTCTCATGAATTCATATTTTGTTTAGTAAGTTTGCCACTATCATTATTTTATTATTTATTTTGGTGTTCAAATTGTTCCATTTTTGGCCAATGGGTAACCTGTTGAGCATATTCCTGTTTCCTTTTGATATGTCTCCATCATTCTTTGATCAATTCCTTACTCTATGACACAGCAAGACTTTACAGGTTCCTCTCATACTTTTCCTGCCCCAGCCTTCAGTGTAATCATTTTTCCAAGGAGCCTTGGTTCATTTTGGTAGAGAATCGTATTTATTTATTTATTTATTTATTTATTTTATTTTATTTTATTTTTTAAAGATTTTATTTATTTATTCATTTATCCCCCCCTTGCTGCTTGCGCTCGCCGGGTCAGCCGACCACGCCGCGCGGGCGGGCCTGCCTTCACCAGGAGGCCCCGGGAACCGAACCCGGGGCCTCCCATATGGTAAACGGGAGCCCTACTGATCGAGCCACAGCCGCTTCCCGAGAATCGTATTTAGAAACCAAGATCTAGGTACTAGATATGCTCATTGCTACTGGGGAATTGTGCTTCTCTCCCCTTTCAAGGGACAGAGCTAGGAAATGCATATTTATAAACACCCACCTGTATCTGTTTCTATATCTATTTATCTACCTAATCTAAAATCATGAGTGCACATCAGTATCTCCAATTTTAATTTCTAATACCATAGGATTGTTATTTCTAGTCTTTCTTCTTTCCATATTTGTAATTCCCTTTCTGACAGTGAGAAAGAAAGATACATTGAAAATATATCTTTATATGTACCCCTATGCAATACCTCTATAAAAATAGTCTTCTTATGCAAGTCAACTCCTTCTTATGGCCCTTGCTGGCTCCTACTACATGGCTACCTTCCTGATCCTAGTCTTGCAAAACATGCTGTGTTAAGTTCTCAGCTCTGGTAAACACACTTGTTTGAGGCCTCAGCCTTAATTCAAGTTGAGCCTCTGGCCCTAGTCCTGGTGGACATCCTGATTGGGTCCCTGGATGAGTCCTTAGCCCTGGTTCTGGAGAATATACCCTCAGCCCTGGATGTGAACAGGGGAAAGGGGAAGAAGTTCACGATCACTTTTCAGGGTATAGAATTTTTTTTTTCCTGGGTATATTTGTCAGTTTTTATATCAACACTCCAAATATGTCAGTCCATTGTCTTCTGCCATCCATTTTATTTATTGAGAAATCACCATCAGTCTTATTGTTGCTCCTCTGAAAGTAATGTGTGCTTCTCCCCGCCACCCCCCCAGCTGCCTTTCATGTTTTTTTGTTATTTTTTTTCCTCCATTTTTTATCAGTTTTCCTGTAATTTATTCAAGTGTGGTTGTCTTTGTATTTATTCGGCTTGGGATATGTAAGCTAGATGTCTTCCATCAATTTCTGAAAATCCTCAGCCATTGTCTCTTCCAATATTGTTTCTGTCCTAATGTCATCATTTTTTAGGTGGACTAGTATACTATTGTTTACTAGTTATTTACTAGTATACTATTATTTATTTAAATCTGCCATTGTTTATCTATTAAATCCTTCATTGATATATATTTAGATTAGTATCTTGTATAAACAATGCTGTGATGGACATCTGTGCCCAAATTGATGATTATTTCATCTGGATAAACTCTTGGAAGTGCAATTACTGGGTTAAAGTGTATCTATCTATCTATATATTTTGAATTTTGCATATTTAATAATTGAAAATATAAACAATTAAAAACTAAAAAGAAAACACAGTTGAATAAAAACATCCATTTCTCAATTAAATGTACTGGATACATATACTTTTTTTTTTTTTTTTTTTTTTTGAGTCATACGATTCGTTACACAATATATTTGGTTCATAGTAATGCAATCATATAGTATTTGTCCTTTTGTGTCTGGCTTGCTTCACTCAACTTAATGTCCTCTAGGTTCATCCATGTTGTCATATGCTTTACGACTTTATTTCTTCTTACACTTGCAAAATGTTTCCATTGTGTGAATACACCACAGTTTGTTTATCCATTCATCTGTTGATGTACACCTGGGTTGTTTCCAACTTTTGGCAATCGTGAATAATGCTGCTATGAACATTGATGTGTAGATGTCTGTTTGTGTCACTGCTCTCAGTTCTTCTGGCTATTTACCCGGTAGTGGTATTGCAGGGTCACATGGCAAGTCTATATTCAACTTCTTTAGGAACTGCCAGTCTTCCACAGTGGCTATATCATTCTCCATTCCCACCAACAATGAATGAGTGTTCCTGTCTCTCCACAGCCTCTCCAACACTTGTAGTTCTTTGTCTTAATAGTGGCCATTCTGATGGGTGTGAAATGATATCTCATTGTAGTTTTGATTTGCATTTCCCTAATCATTAGTGATGTTGAGCATTTCTTCATGTGTTATTTTTTGCCATTTGTATTTCTTCTTTGGACAAATGTTTATTCAAGTCTTTTGCCCATTTTTTAATTGGGTCGTTAGTTTTTTTATTGTTGAGTTGTAACATCTCTATATATCCTGGATATTAAACTCTTATTGGGTATGTGGTTTCCAAATATTTTCTCCCATTGAGTTGGCTGACTTTTCACCCTTTTGACAAAGTCCTGTGAGGTGCAAAAGTGTTTAATTTTGAGGAGATCCCATTTATCTATTTTTCCTTTTTTTGCACGTGTTTTGGGTGTAAAGTTCAAGAAACCATCACCTACTACAAGCTCTTGAAGGTGTTTCCCTACATTTTCTTCTAGTAGTTTTATGGTCCTGGCTTTTATATTTAGATCTTTGATCCATTTTGTGTTGATTCTTGTATAGGGAGTGAGATAGGGGGTCTTCTTTCATTCTTTTGGTTATAGATAGCCAGTTCTCCCAGCACCATTTGTTGAAGAGACTGTTTTGTCCCATTAACATTAACTTGGTAGGTTTGTCAAAAACCAGTTGGCTGTATAAAGAGGGTTTATTTCTGGATTCTCAATTCTATTCCACTGATCGATGTGTCTGTCTTTATGCCAGTACCATGCTGTTTTGACCACTGTAGCTTTGTAATATGTTTCAAGGTCAGGCAGTGATATTCCTTCCATGTCGCTCTTCTTTTTTAGAATGCTTTTGACTATTTGGGTGCACTTTCCCTTCCAAATGAATTTGGTAATTGCCTTTTCTAATTCTGCAAAGTAAGCTCTTGGGATTTTGATTGGTATTGCGTTGAATCTGTAAATCAGTTTGGGTAAAACTGACCTCTCTACAGTATTTATTCTTCCAATCCATGAACACGGAATGTCTTTCCATTTGTTTAGGTCTTTTAAAATTTCTTTTAGCATTGTTTTGTAGTTATCTGCATATAGGTCCTGTAGTTCTTTGGTTAAATTAATTCCTAGGTATTTGAGTCTTTTTGTTGCTATTGTAAATGGAATTTTCCCCCTGATTTACTCCTCAGATTGTTCAATACTAGTGTACAAAAACATTACTGATTTTTGCATGTTGATCTTGTATCCTGCCACTTTGCAGAACTAATTTATTAGCTCAAGTAGCTTTGTCATGGATACTTCAGAATTTTCTAAGTACAGGATCATGTCATTCAGAAACAGTGAGTTTTACTTCCTCTTTTTCCTATTTGGATGGCTTTAATTTTTTTTTCTTGCCTAGCTAGAACTTCTAGTACAATATTGAATAACAATGGTGACAATGGACACCCATGTCTTGTTCTCCATCTCAGAAGGAACGCTTTCAACCTTTCCCCATTGAGTATGATGTTGACTGTGGGATTTTCATATATGCCTTTATCATATTGAGGAATTTTCCTTCTATTCCTATCTTTTGAAGTGTTTTTATCAAGAAAGGATGCTAGATTTTGTTGAATGCCTTTTCTGCATTGATTGAGATGATCATGTGGTTCTTTTCCTTCAATTTGTTAATGTGGTGTATTACGTTGATTGATTTTTTTATGTTGAACCAGCCTTGCATACCAGGAATGAATCCTACTTGGTCGTGATGTATAAGTCTTTTGATGCTGTTGGATTCAAATTGCAAGTGTTGTTGAGAATTTTTGCATCTATGTTCATTAGAGAGATTGATCTGTAATTTTCTTTTCTTGTAGTATCTTTTTCTGGCTTTTGTATTAGGGTGATATTGGCTTCATAAAATGTGTTGGGTAATTTTCCCTCCTCTTCAATTTTTTGGAAGAGTTTAAACAGGATTGGTATTAATTCTTCTTGAAATATTTGATAGAATTCACCCGTGGAGCCATCTGGTCCTGGACTTTTCTTTGCTGGGAGATTTTTTTAAAAATTTTTTATAAGCATTCATTCATTTATTCAAATAAACATATTGCTTACAAACTATATTTTAGGTGATGTGCTAGTTACAGGTCATAGAAATATAAATATAATTAATAATTTTTTCCTTTTCTTCCTTTATTAGCAAAGGATCTGGGATATTCTTTAAAAAAAAAAAAAAAAAAGTTCTAGAGGCCCTGAAGTCTGTAAGTCTCACTTCTGTTTTTCTGTAGCCTGCATCTGATTGGAGATTAGTTGCTATTATATCTGATCTCTGTACCTGATTCAGAAACTGAACAGAGTATTTGTGGTTCCTGCTTAAGTGGCAGAGAAACCCAAAATTAATCTATCAGATCATTGCCTTTGCTGCTGGTATGATATAATTTGACCTTATCCTTGGTTATCAGACAAAAATTTTCTTTCTTTATACTCTTTCAAAAATCATAATCCCATAAATTTGAATGGAATAAAAATAACTCTTTAGCATGATTAACCATGTCCTAAGTCATAATGTCCACTAAGCAAATCCATTAAGGATTTGTGAGCTGTTTTGGTTTTTCTAAAATACATTGATGTTATTTCATAACTTTTTAAAATGCTTGTCTATTACCTCCTAAAATCATCTGGCATACCACAGGTAGTAGTCTTAATACACCTTAGGAAATAACCTAATTTAAGAGCAGCAAAAATAGATCAGAGTCTTTCTTTTTTGCCTTTCTATGATAGTGTTTTGATCATTTTCTTTTTTAAAGACTTTATTTATTTATTTATCCTGGGGGGCTCACCCACGCACGGGGCCTGGCAGCGCACCTTGTGGCCCGTGCGCCTTCTGTATTTTTCTTTTTTAATTTTTACCGGGAGGTCCCAGGGATTGAACCCAGGTCCCTCCGTATGGGAGACGGACGCCCAGCCATTTGAGCCACATCTGTCCCCCTTAAGGTTGACCAAAGATAACTAGAATTACAGTCTTTTCCCATACAAGATGGTCATATAATAAATCAGGCTTAGTTTATCATCAGCATTCTAAAAACCATACCTATGGAGAAAAACTAGGTCCTGGGACACATGCATGGTTTCTAATATAGTGAATGTTTAGCCTATCCTGATTATCACAAATCAGGACAGTGAGATATTCGCAATTCAGTTAAATCTTTGAGTTTAGCTCTTTCTTCTTTTTTAATATAGGCATTTAGGACTATAAATTTCTCTCTCAAGACTGCCTTAGATGTATCCCATAAGTTTTGATAAGTTGTTTTCTCATTTTCATTTGTCTCAATATATTTACTGATTTCACGTGCAATTTTTTCTTTGACCCTTTATTTAGGAGTGTGTTGTTCGGCCTCCACATATTTGCGAATTTACTTTTTTCCTCTCTATTATTAATTTCCAGTTTCATTCCATTATGATCTGAGAAGGTACTTCGTATAATTTCAGTATTTTTATATTAGAGCTGCATTGTGCCCTAACATGTGTTCTATCCTAGAGAAAAATCCATGGGCACTTGAGAAGAATGTATAACCCTCTGAATTTGGATGTAGTGTTCTGTATATGTCTGTTAGGTCCAATTCGTTTATCATATTGTTCAAATTCTTGTTGCTCTTCTGTCTAGTTGTTCTATCTAATGATTTGAGTGGGGTGTTGAAGTCTCCAATGATTATTGTAGAGATGCCTCTTTCTCCTTTCAGTTTTTCCAGAGTTTGTCTCATGTATTTTGGGGCACCCTGGTTAGGTGCATGTATGTTTATGACTGTTACATCTTCCTAGTGGATTGTCCCTTTTATTGATATATAATGGCTTTGTGTATGTCTTATAACTTTTTTTGCATTTAAAGTCTGTTTTGTCTGATATAGTAGTATAGCTCCTCCTGCTCTTTTCTGGTTACTATTCACATGGAGTATCTTTTTCCAACCTTTCACTTTCAGCCGTTTTGCATCCCTGGGTCTAAGGTGAATTTCTGGTAAGAAGTATATGAATGGCTCATGTTTTTTTATCCATTCTGTCAGCCTGTTTCTTTTGATTGGGGAGTTTAATTCCAGTCACCTTCAATGATATTACTGTAAAGGCACTATTTACTTCCACCATTTTATTCTTTGCTTTTCATATGTCATATCATATTTTTATCTTTCTTTTTACTCTTTTGGTTATCATTTCTGCTATTCTTTCTTCTATACTCTCCTCCAGTCCTCTCTTTCCTGTCTTTTTATTTTGGGTTCTAAGGCTTCCTTTAATATTTCCTGCAAAGGTGGATTCTTCTTTGCAAACTCTCTTACTTTCTGTTTGTTTGTGAATATTTTATAGTCACCTTCATATTTGAAGGGCAGTTTGCTGGATAAAAAATTCTCGCCAGGCAGTTTTTCTCTTTTCAGTATCCTAATTGTATCATACCACTGTCGTCTTACGTCTGTGGTTTCTGAAGAGAAATCTGTGTTAAGTCTTACTGGGCATCCCTTGTATGTGATGGCTTGCTTCTCCCTTGCTACTCTGAGAATTTTCTCTTTATCTTTGGCATTTGACATTCCGAGTAGTATGTGTCTTAGAGTAGGTCTATTTGGATTTATTCTGATTGGGGTGCAGTGGGCTTCTTGGACATGTAAGTTCATTTCTTTCGTGAGAGTTGGGAAATTTTCAGCTGTTATTTCCTCAAATACTCTTTCTGCCCCTTTTCCCTTCTCTTCTCCTTCTGGAACTCACATTACATGTATGTTGTTGTGTTTCATGTTGTCATTCAACTCTCTGAGCCCCTGCTCAATTTTTCCCATTCTTTTCTCTCTCTGTTCTTTTTTCTCTTCAATTTCAGCTGTTCTGTCTTCTGTATCACTTATTCTTTCTTTTATCATTTCAAGTCTGCTGCTGTACACCTCTAATGTGTTTTTTTTTTTTTTAAAGATTTTATTTTATTTATTCATTTATCCCCCCCTTGCTGCTTGTGCTCACTGGGTCAGCTAACCGCGCCTTGTGGGTGGGCTTGCCTTCACCAGGAGGCCCCGGGAACCGAACCTGGGGCCTCCCATATGGTAAACGGGAGCCCTACTGATTGAGCCACAGCCGCTTCCCTCTAATGTGTTTTTGATCTCACCTATTGTGTCTTTCATTCCCATGAACTTTTGTTACGTTTCTGTTCAGGATTTCAAATTCTTCTTTGTGCATGCTAACTGTCGTCTTGATATCATTTATCTCTTTAACCATATTGTCTTTCAACTCGTTAATTTGATTTTCGAAATTTGTGCATAGCTCACTGATTAGTTCTCTCAAATCCTGCATCTCTTCTGGGTCTTTGATATATTCCTTTTCTTGAGGCAAGTCTTCTATTTTCTTAGTATGGCTCATAATTTTTTGCTGATGTCTAGGCATCTGATTTGGATGTAGTTTACTCAAATGCTCAATGTCTTTCTCTTTTGTAGGGATTTAGTGACAGGAGGCTGTGTGTTACCTCTGCTCTTTGATTCTTGGCTTGACCTGGGTTGCTAGGATTGTCCCTCCTAGTTGCTCATAACTGTGCACTGGACCCTGTAATTGGATGTGAACTCGCTTCCTAGGGCCTTGGGAAAAGAGGCTGTAGAGGCCAGAAAAAACCTTTACTACTTATTTTTAATTTTCTCATGTGCACTTCCTTGGTCTGCCAGCAGATGGCGCTCTTTTGCAACTCTCAATTCAATGCCTGGTTGGAGTGTATGTTATAAAACAGACAGGATCACTGTGATAGAGCTTCCTGTTCGGAGGCTAGGAGCCTTTGTAATTCAAACTTTCTCTGAGACAGTTTTCCAGCCTTCTCTGGCAGCCCCCTTCCTTTTCCCAGGTAGGAAATATTTCCATTGCCCTCTGAGTCCTCAACAATCAGTCCCCGTTAGTAGAGAATGAGATTGGAAGGGTCTTATATCTTTAGCCCCTTGCCAGCTCCCAAGGCAAACAATGGTGTGGCCCCACCAGGCCTGGAAGGGCTCCTGGGACACAGCAGGCCAAATTTGTCAGTCAAAACCTAAGTCAGCCTTAGGCTGTGTCCCTTTCTCTCCCCTTTCCTGCAGAAGTGGGTCCTCAACAATCAGTCCAGGCTAGAAGAGAGGGAGATTGGGAGGGTAGGATTTCTCCAGTCCTGTGCTGGCTCCCAGAATAAACAAACCATGGTGTGATCCCTCCTGGCCAGGAAGGGCTGGTGGGACACAGTAGACCAAATTTGTGGGTCAGAAGCTAAGTTACCCTTTCCTGGGTTGGTAGATCCCTGGAGCCCTCTTTGTCTTTAGCCACAGGCCCAGAGGCCCAAGAATTCTCAAGTGTCTTTAGTGCGGGGGATGGTGCTGGCAGCAGCAGCTGTTGGTTTCAACTCACAATTCTGTAGTTACAATTTCTCTCCTTTGTCCCTCTCTCCTCTGGGAGATGTCCAGCCTTTGCCTGGTGTCCTAAACTCTAGAAGATCTTTTTCTAGGCTGTTTTAGCCTGTCCTCTAGCTATTTTTTTGGAGAAGAGAGTCCTGTGTCTTTCTGGTCTGCCGTCTTCTCAGAAGTCCACTATCTATATTTTTTATGCTTTTGATACAAATTGTCAAATTGTTCTTTAGAAAATTTGTACATTCCCTCAAGCAAATTATGACAGTGCCTCTCCTCTATTGCTTCAGTAAATTTATACTTTAAGATGACATGAAGTATAATCAAAATATCATAAATTCCAAATCATGTTTACATTTGTGGTAGTGTTTTCTCAAGGATTGAAGTGTTTTTTTCTCTTGAAAAAGTAACTTTCATTGTTTCATTATTTGATTTTTTGAAAATTTTTAGAGAAGGCATAGAATTTAGATTTTAGTCATGTTGGTTTGTATACTTCTTTTTGTCAAGGAACTTCTTTTTTAAAAATTTAGATATTTTTCATTTGAAGCTGAGAAAACTTAAGGCCCAGCAGCGTTGAGTCGACCAAGACTTAATGTTTAAAAAAAAGTTGGTTCATATGTAAAAACATCATTACAACTCAACGATATAAAGACAAACAGCCCAATTAAAAACTGGGCAAAAAAACCTGAAAAACATTTTTCCAAAGAAGAAATACAGATGGCCAGAAAGCACATGAAAAAATGTTCAATTTCTCTAGCTATTAGGGAAATGTAGATCAAAACTACTATAAGCGGGAGCAGTTAGTTCTGTGGCTGAGTGCCTCCTTCACATGTATCAGGTCCCAGGTTCAGTCCCCAGTGCCTCCTAAAACAAACAAACCAAAAAGAAACAATAAGATATCATTTCACAACTTATAGAATGGCCATTACTAAAAAACAAACAAAACAGAAAACTACAAGTGCTGGAGAGGATGTGGAGAAATAGGAACACTCCTTCACTGTTGGTGGAAATGTAAAATGGTATAGCCTCTCTGGAATTTTGGTGGTACCTCAAGAGGCTGAATGTAGAACTGTCGTATGATCCAGCAATCCTGTTACTAGGAATATATTCAGAAGAACTGAAAGCAAGGACGCTAACTGACATTTGTACACCGATGTTCACAAGAGCATTAGTCACAATTGCTAAAATATGGAAACAACCCAAGTGTCCATCAACTGATGAATGGATAATCAAAATGTGGTATGTACATATAATGGAGTACTATTCAGTTGTAAGAAGAAATGAAATCAGGATGCATATGACTACGTGGATGAAACTTGAGGACATTATATTGAGTTAAATAAGCAGACACAAAAGGACAAATATTGGATGGTCTAACTAATATGAATAAATATGATGAGTAAACTCATGGAGGTAAACTCCAGAATATAGGTTATTAGGGGATAGACTGTGGGTTGAGAATGGGAGCTGATGCTTAGTGTATGTAGCATTATTAATAAGGTTAATTGTAAAAGTGTGGAAATGAATAGAGTTGATGGTAACACATTATAGTGGGTATAGCTAACACTGCTGATTGATAAATGTGATTGTGGCTGGTGAGTAGTCTGTGGATGTAAATGTCAGTTGAAAGGAAGCTAGAGGATAGTCTAGGGACTGTATAACATAGCGATTTCAGTGTTGATGAGGATTGTATAGTATAAATATAAATATGTTCTTCCTTTACAAAATGTTAAGAATATGGTGATACATGGGAAAATTACAACTAATGTAACTTAAGGACTATAGTTAACAGTGGTGTTATAGTATTTTTGCAATAATGGCAAAGAAGAAATTATATCAATCCTAATGGACAACAATAAGGGGGGTATAAAGGGGTATGGGATTTTTCCTTTTGGAATAATGAAAACATTCTAAAATTGGCTGTTGATGACAGCACAACTCTGTGATGAAAATGTGAGCCACTGAGTGTACACTTTGAATGGATTGTACAAAACATGGGACTTTATAACACAGTGAATCCTGTGGTGGAAGATGGACTGTGATTAGAGAATGTTCTCTTATGAACTATAACAAATATATAATACTAATACAGTGTGTTATTAATCAAGTGAGTTGGGGGAAAATATACCAAATGTAGTTAGTAGTAATATTTTGATGATGGTCTTTCATAGTTTGTAACAAATGTTTCACAACAATGCAAGGTGTTGGTGTTGGGGTGATATGTAGGAGCCCTGTGTGATGATATGCATGTTTGTTTTGCAAGTTCACAACTTTTACTATATACTTATTGTTTATTCATTTTCATGTATGAATGATATACTTCAATAAATTTTTTAATGAAAAAGTTGGCTCAAAGCAGTGAAATAGTTATTAATTACAGATTCTCAGTCTTTACATTTTTAATTGTTGTTGTATACATTTAGTGTGCATAGCATTAGGAAAATGGTTATTGTTCTCTAATTTTAAACAGTTTAAATCAATAAACATGTGGTGGTGTTTTTTTCTTCAAAGGGGAAGGGCCTCCATCATACCCAGAATGATCATTTCCAGAATGATGGAATTGGTAAGTGGAAAAATTCTTCCTATGAAAATAGGCTTTTATGATATAAGAGGTTTACCCCAAATACTACCATTACAAAGAGGAGAGTGGAGAGACTGTCACACACAGACACACACACACCTTGGAAACTCAATTGATTTCAACATGTCTGTTCTTATGAATGCTTTGATATGCCATTTCTGAAAAGGGGTGACTTTATATTTGAGTTGTTTTGAGAAAAAACACTTAAGCCTTTTTATTCAACATGAGTTTATAGAAAATATTTATATTCTACAAATAACAAGTCATACAAATTTCAAGATACAGTTTATTTAAATGATTTTAAATGTTGTAGAATTATGCTTTTAAAATAATTGATTAACCTTCATTTTGCACGTGGTTATATTACAATTTTAACTCAACACTTATTCTAAAGAATTGTTTATATTTTTCTGATCTTAGAAAAATATTTACTGAAATTGTATGTGTGTGCATGTTTTTTCCTCGTGAAGAATACCTCTCCAGTTTCTCAGAAGGCATTTTAAGTTATGCATATTTATAAACGGAATATTTTGTATATCTCAAGCTAATTTTAGAGAACATTGTAAAATGTTTATGTTTTTAATATACTTTACTCTTCTATACAGATAATCCTTTGGGTAAGAGATATGTTATGGCAAACCTGGAAATATATTTTGCGATTGAATGATTTAAATTCTTTCTGTATAGGTTTATATGTATAGCTATTGAGTGCATCTTTTTTTCTATTTATTTTTCAGTTCAGCCCAATCCTTCTGTACTTATTGGCAATCCTATTAGAGCATATACTCCTCCACCCCCTCTTGGACCTCACCCAAATTTGGGGAAATCTCCAAGCCCTGTTCAAAGAATAGACCCCCACACTGGGACAAGTATTCTTTATGTACCTGCTGTCTATGGAGGGAACGTAGTTATGTCGGTGCCTTTACCTGTAAGTGGATGTTTGAGATACTTTCTATTGAATAAAGTAAAATAGATTTCACTTAATCCTAAATGAGTGACCCACAAAAATAGTTAATTTTTCAATGCCCATAAGCGTCTTCCTCCCCTTCCCCCCGCCCGTTATTGTTTTGCGCTCATAGTCTGCTCTTTGTGTCCATTCACGGTGTGTTCTTTTCGTGTCTGCTTGTCTTTTCTTCTCATCTTTCTCTTTTATGAGGCACTGGAAACCTATCCCATGACCCCCGGTGTAGGAGAGAGGCACTCAATTGCTTGAGCCACCTCATCTCCCTGGTCTCCTGCATCTCTCACCGACTCTCCTCTGCAGCTCCCTTTGTTGCATTATCTTGCTGTGCTGGCTCTCTGCGGCGAGGGCTGCCAGCTCTCGGCCAGCTTGCCTTCACCAGGAGGCCGCAGGAATCAAACCCGGGACCTCCCATATGGCAGACGGAAGCCCAATTGCTTGAGCCACATCCACTTCCCCATAAGCTTCTTTTGAAGCAACTCTTATTTTTAACCTTCATATTTTGAAATGATCAAAGAAATGTGAATTGTTGCTTATGATTTATTATAATTTATTATAATTTATTACTTCAGTGATTATGAAGTAATCTATAAATTGCATGGTTTGATTTAGAAGACTGTGTTCTTTTAAATATTTTAAATTTTGCTCAAAGTTAATAGAGCTAATAAATTGTTATCTTGTTTTTTAAAGTGATGCTTTTATTTTTTATTTTATTTATTATGCTTGTATGAGTCATTAACCCTTCCTATGAAATACAGGTCACTGAAGGAGGCAGAGAGGCTTGAATCAAATTTATCTGAGAAATTCTATGCCTTATGAAATTATACCACTACTTAAAAACCTAAGTCCTTTCTAAGAGTATAGATTTTAGAGGACTTACATCTAGTAAATATAAACCCATTTTTATTTCCTTAAGATTTTTGAATATTTTGTTAATTTGATAATTTATTAAAATATTTCCAAATTCAGAGATTTTAGTCCAGAAGATATTTCTTTCATTTAGGGCAAGTACTGTAATTTCAGGCATAGGTGATCATTGCCAAGGATCTTTGACATCCCTGCCAGCATCCCAAAGTGGAAAAATGCCTAACCACAACATTTCTTAGTCATGTTGGTCATGTTAGTTCACAGTCACAGCAACCAAAGAGAATATCTTTCAGTATGAAATATGTAATTTATGCCTGTTCCCCCATAGACTTTAGATTTTAGCTCAGTTATTTCTTTCCAGACAGCCTGGCAACATTATACATCATCTGCTTTAAATAGTAAGTCCCTTAGGACTTACATTTCATTTTACTAGGTCAAAGAGTGTTTTGTTATGTAAGATTTCCAAGAGTGTAATATTTAACAGTTATAATAAAATAATAGAGACAGTAGAGTTCAGTTTTCATTGTGTTTTTATTCCTTTTATGCTAATATGTAGTGTTTTGTTTCTGTGGTTTAAGATAGAGTTGAAGTGATCAAATGTACTAATTAAAAATAATTTATGCCTATTTGAATTTTAGCTACTATAAATAAACAATAAATGATTTGATTATTTCTATAAAGTTGGAATGCCCAGTTTTTGAGTTAGGACTCCTTAGAGTAAATTCTTAATTTTTTTCTCTGTTTTTGTATTCAGCCTATTAAACTATGCAGCTATATGGATATAGCATAAAAGTATCTTCCACTGAACACACCAGGTCCCCTGAAAGTATCTTCCATAGATACTTGTGACATGTATATAATGAGGGGAACTTATTCAAGACCATAAAATGATTTAATATCTCATGGAATAATTACCAGTTTTAAGTCTTCAATTTTATCCTAACCTTAAAAATGGTCAATTTTCCCTTAAACACCAAAGGTTCAGGAAGCCATTTTTTGACCAGTAAAGAATAGCAGTATTTCTACCAGTTTTCACTGTTAAGATTAACTTTCTTGTTGATTTTGATAAAATTAAAATCTCTGTGTGTGTTTGGGTTTTTTTCCTAAGCAACAGTACTGGAATAGTTTGTCTTCCAATATGTACTTAATGTAATAATTTTACTTCTTGTATTAACCTAGGTGCCATGGACAGGATACCAGGGTAGGTTTGCAGTTGATCCTCGAATTATTACACATCAGGCAGCAATGGCCTATAATATGAACCTATTACAGACACAGGGACGGGGGTCTCCTATACCTTATGGCCTTGGACATCACCCACCTGTCAGCATAGGGCAGCCACAAAATCAGCATCAGGAGAAGGATCAGCATGAACAAATTAGAAATGGTGAGTTGCTTTACTATTCTCATATTCCCAAATGGATGACAAGCCAAGTTTTATCAATATATATATAAAGTTCCTTTAACAGTGTGACTATTAATGTTTCATGGATTATAGACCTCTTTGAGAGAGAATCTGATATAAAAGTTATGTATCCTCTCTCAGAATACATATAAAGTAGATAGACATAAAATTTGCATGTAATTTCAGGAGGTTAAACTCTACCACATATTATTGGTATCACTGCCTTTTTTTTTTTTTTTTAAACTTTGCTTCAATTTCAAAAAACAAAACAGACAAAAGGCATTTTAACAAATTATGGAAGCATTACTTTAAAAAATCCTGTCAAGGCGCATTTATTTTATTTAATCCTAAAAACAAATTCAATTGTTTCTCCATTGTTCTGAAAGATGAATAAATGAGCACAGATTGGTTAAATGACATGACCAAGGTCTCCTTGTTAATGAAGAAAATGGGAAAAAAACACATCATATTCACAGCTCAATTTTTTTTACCTTTAGCATTGATAGAGAATCTTCTATGCCTTTGCTACAAAAATATTACAGTATTTCTAAATATAGTCTATGTTACATTAGTTGTATTTTCCCCGTGTATCACCGTGTTTTTAACACCTTGTAATAGAGAAACATTCTTGTGTTTGTATTATTAACCACAGTCCTCATTTACCACCATTAATATTATATAGTGTCCCTAGATTTTTGAAAAATATTAAATTTTATTATTTAGAGTGTTTTAAATGGCTGTTGCTTAAAATTGAGACTGAAAACTCTTTCTCTTAAATATTTTTGTTAATTCAAAATATTTTTGTGCCTACCATATGTGTGTACTTATGTTTTCATTTCTCTCGATTAAATACCTGGGAGTGAGGTTGCTGGTCATATTGTAAATATATGTTTAACTTTATAAGATACTGGCATACTGTTTTCTAAAGTGACTGAACCAGTTTTCATTTCTGCTAGCAATGTATGAGATTTCTAGTTGCTCCACATTCTCACTAGCACTTGGTGTTGTCTTTTTATTTTTTTAAATTTTTTTAAATTTATTAAAGTATATCATTCATACATAAACAGTAAGTGCATACTAATAGTTGTGAACTTAAAAACATACATAACATCATACAGGGCTCTCATACCTCACCCTACCACCAATACCTTGCATTTTTGTGAAACATTTTTAACTAATGATTAAAGAGCATCCTCAAAATATTACTACTAACCAAAGTATTTTTCCCCCAACTCACCCTATTATTATTATTATTTATACATGAACATACATAAACAATAAGTGTATAGTAAAAGTTGTGAACTTACAAAGCAAACATGCATAACATCATACAGGGGTCCCATACATCAACCCCCCACCAACACCTTGCATTGTTGTGAGACATTTCTTACAAATTATGAAAGAATATTATCAGAATCTTACTAACTATAGTCCTTATCTTACATGTGGTGTATTTTCCCCCCACCCCACCCTATTATTAATATTATTATTTTTAATTTTAATTTTTATTTTTTTTACCGGGAGGTACCAGGGATCGAACCCCGGTCTCTCCATATGGTAGACGAACGCCGAACCTCTTGAGCCACGTCCGTTTCCCATATTATTATTTTTTAAATACATTTTTATAGCAGAAGTTGTAAACTTATAAAACACTCATGCACACGTGTAGAATTCCCAAACAACACCCGTGTATCAACACACCACACCATGGTGGAACATTTGTTACAGATTATGAGATAATATCAGATTATTACCAGGCCCATAGCGTACATTTGGCACACTTTTTCCGTACTCCCCCATTATCAGCACTGTATATCTTTGACATAGATGCATGAATATTACATTATTTCTGTTAACCACAGTCCATAGGTCACTCCAGTTGTATTTTTTCCCACGCTTCTCCACATTCCCACTGCTCTGCAATAGTGATGTACATCTGCTCTGGCTCACAAATGACACTCTTGCATCTGTACCACAGTTCTCATCCACCTGAGTTTACTGTGCTATTCAGTACTTAGATTATTTTCTAGCTTTCTGTCAATTGGCATTTACCTCCCTAGACTACCATTTTCAGCCACATTCCCATTTATAAACCAGCTGTTACTCACTATAATGTGTTACCATCAACTCTGTACATTTCCACACTTTTACAGGAAAGCTAATTAAAACTTCTACATACATTAAACATCAGTAGTCCATCTCAGTCCTTCTCTTATCTCCTTTAAGAATCCACCATCTACCACCAGGTCTTAAAGATATTTTCCTACATTTTCTTCTAGATTTATGGTTCTTGCTTTTATATTTAGGTTTTTGATCCATTTAGAGTTAATTTTTGTATAAGGTGTGAAATAGGGATCCTTTTTCTTTCTTTTGGCTATGGCTATCCAGTTCTCTCAGCACCATTTGTTGAATGGACTGTTCTGCCTGAGCTAGGTGAGTTTGACAGACTAGTCAAATATCACTCGAACATAGATGTGAGGGTCTGTTTCTGAGCCATCAGTTTGGTTCCATTGGTGTATGTGTCTGTCTTTATGCCAGTACCATGCTGTTTTTACCACCGTGGCTAGATAACATGACTTAAAGTATGGAAATGAAAATCCTCCAACTTTGCTTTTCCATTTTAAGATGCTTCTGGCTATTCAGGACCCCTTCCTCTTCCAAATAAATTTGATACCTGTGTTTTCCATTTATTTAAAAAATGCTGGTGGAATTTTTTATCAGGATTGCATTGAATCTGTATATCAATTTGAGTAGATTTGACATCTTAATGATATTTAGTCTTCTAATCCTTCCAATTATTTAGGTCTTTTTTGATTTCTTTTAACAATGCATTGTAGTTTTCTGAATACAAGTGCTTTACATCGTTGGTTAAGTTTATTCCTGAATATTTAGGCTTTATCTGTCATATTTTATCTTCACCACTCTTTTGACACTTTTTAGTTACTTTTATTGATATAATCTTCATTTCTAGACTTTCTTCCAGGCCTCTCTCTCCTGTCTTTTCTTTTCAGGCTGTAGCACATCCTTTAGTATTTCTGCAAAGCCGGTCTCTTGGTTACAAACTCAGTTTCTGTTTATCTGTGAATATTCTAAACTCGCCCTCATTTTTGAAAGACAGTCTTGCCAGATATAAGATTCTTGGCTGGAAGTTTTTCTCTTGCAGTATCTTAAATATATCATACCACTGTCTTCTTACCTCCATGGTTTCTCATGAGAAATCGGCATTTTATCTTATTGGATATCCCTTGTATGTTATGCATTGCTTTTCTCTTGCTCCTCTCCAAATTCTCTCTTTGTCTTTGGCATTTGGCATTCTGGTTAGTATGTGTCTTGGAGTTGGTCTATTCAGATTTATCTGAATGGGAGTATCTTGTGCTTCTTGGACACAGATATCTATGTCCTTCAATACCGGTGGGAAATTTTCTACCATTATTTCTTCAAACATTCCTTCTTCCCCATTTCCCTTCTCATCTCCTTCTGGGACACCCATGACACATATGTCTGCACATCTCTTGCTGTCATTTAGTTCCCTGAGACCTTGTTCATTTTTCCCTATTCATTTCTTCAAGCTCACCAATCCTTTCTTCTACCTCCTCAAATCTGCTATTACATGATTCCAATATGTTTTTTAATTTCATTTACTGTGCCTTTCATTCCTATAAGATCTGCTATTTTTCTGTGTATGCTTTCAAATTCTTCTTTGTGCTCATCCAATGTCTTCTTAATATCTTTAATCTCTTTAGCCATCTCATTGAATTTGTTAAGGAGATTTGTTTGAATATCTATGATTAGTTCTCAATTCCTTTATGTCATCTGGAGGCTTATCTTGTTCCTTTAACTGGGCCGTATCTTCCTGTTTCTTGGTGTGGATTGTAATTTTCTGTTGGTGTCTTGGCACCTGGCTTATTAGAGTATTTATTCTGGGTAAGGCTTCTCTCTTTAGTTCAGGGCTTTCTTGTCCTTTTTCCCTTGCTAGTTGTATAGTAGAAGCCAAGGATGTAGTTGGTGCTATAAGCTGTGGAGGCTCAAGCTATCCTCATTGCCCCAGGGACCGATGAAGCTTCTCCCAACTTTCTCCTTTGCCAGGGATAAGGACAGAGCCACAGCTGTATGTAATAATCTAAGTCATGCAAGCCTAGACTGTAGTTGCCCAGAGAGACTGATGAAGCTTCACACCCCTTTCTTCCCTGGGGCAGGGATCGAGCTGGAGGTGTGGGCAGCAATGTATGCCATGTAGGTCCAAAATGACCACAGTTGCCCCGGGAGATTTCCAACTATTCAGTCTGTACCAGCTGAATGTACCTGCAGTTACCCAGAGAGGCTGGCGCAGGGCCTGCCAGCTTCCTCCCTGCTAGAGGTGGGACAGAAGCCTAGGCTAGGGCTGCAGGTTGATCTGGGTGAAAGAAACCAGTTTCTACTGTCACTGTGTTTATCAGTCAGCCGTGCTTCCCCCTCACGCTGGGGGCAGAGTCAAAATGGCGACTACCGGCCTCTTTCTGACTTGGACAGGTTCAAACTTTAGCTGTTCTTAGGGTTATGCTTGAGCCAGCCTAATTTACTATTCAGTAGCTGAAATCTGTGACCAACTGTCTCTTCTTCCTGTGTTTGGGAAATGGAGCTTCCAATTCCAGCCATGGAATAGCTCCTGAGGCAGCTTGCACTGCCAAAGTAGGATAATCACCGGCATCTGCAGCATGGCCTGTATTTTCCCAGAGAGGCTGGTGCGGGTCCCCCCAGCTTCCTCTCTGCCAGATGTGGGGCTTACACTAGACCTGCAATCTGATCTGGATGGAAAGAAACTGGCCCCTACCAGCACAGTGATTTTCAGTCCGTCCTGCTTCCCCTCTTGCCAGAGCAGAGTTAAATTGGTGGCTACTGGCCTTTTTCTGACTTGGACAGGTTCAAACTTTAGCTGTTTTAGGATTATACTTTAGCCAGCCAAATTTACTAATCAGTAGCTAAAGTTGGTGCCTTTAGCAGTTTGGCAGTTTGATATAGTTATGAATTCCAAAAGTAAATATTGGATTATGCTTGTAAACTGGTCTGTTAATCTAGACTTGATTAAATTATGATTAGGGCATTGACTGGGCCATGTCAATTGGGCATTGAGCCCCACCCCTTGGTGGGTGGGGAATCAAAGATAAAGGGACACGGCAAAGGACAGAGTTGGAGCAGTTTTGATGTTGGAGTTCTGATGCTAAGATTTAATGTTGGAGCCCCGGGAAGGAACACACAGAGGAGCTTGCCTGATAGTCTACAGCTGGCCTTGTGGAGAGATGCAAAGCCTAGAGAGCCTCATAGTCTACAGCTGACCTTGTGGAGATAGCAGAGGAGCTGAACCCAGAGACAAGCAAGCCCTGGGAAGAGTGGAACCCAGGAAGCCTGAACCCTCGCAGAAGTCGTCAGCCATCTCACTCCAACACAGGGCAATAGACTTTGATGAGGGAAGTAACTTTTGCTTTATGGCCTGGTAACTGTAAGCCTCTACCCCAAATAAATACCCTTTATAAAGACCAACAGATTTCTGGTATTTTGCCTCAGCACCCCTTTGCCTAACTAATACAGTGCCACCAGTGAAGGATGGACACCGGCCTCTGGGGCATGGGGTGCTCTACTTATGAATCTTCTCTGCGGATGGGCAGTCTCTTCCTTCCATTCTTTCAAGGATGTTGCAGGATGCTCTTCTGGTCTTCTGGAGCCCCCAAACAGCTTTAGATAGCTCTGGGTGATTACTAATTGCTCTGTAGCACAAGCTGACTCTAGGAATGCCTTACTCTGCTACCATCTTGCTGGTTGTCCCTGTTGTCTGTCTTTTTAACTTTAGCTAGTGGCTATATGGTGGTATCTTATTGAGGTCTTAATTTACGTTTCCCTAATGACTAATGAAGTTGAGCATCTTTCATTTTACTTATAATCTGTTTATCATCTTTGTTGAAGTGTCTATTCATATCTTTTGCCCACTTTTTTATTGGGTTGTCTTGAGTTCTAAGAGTTCTTTATACATGCTGGATACAAATCCTTAATCAGATATATATGTTTTAATTTTCCTAGCACTTTCTTTCAAAGAGCAAAAGTTTCTATTTTTTATTAAGTTCAGTTATCCAATTTTTATTTTATTGATTGTATTTTTGCTCTTGTCTCTAAAAACATCTTTGCTTAACCTAAGGTCACAAAGATCTTTTATGTTTTCTTCTAGATGTTTTATAATTTTAGCTCATATATTTTCATTTTTGAAAAGTTGGTCTATATGGTGTAAGATAAGGAATGAGTTCTTTTTTTTTGTTGTTGCTGTCGTTTTTTTTCTTTTTCTTTTTTACTATATAAATGTTCATTTGTTCCAGCACCATTTCTTGTAAAGACTATCCTTTCCCTATGCTGAACTACCTTGGCCCCTATGTTGTAAATTAATTGGCCATATATGTGTACTCTCAATTCTATCCTATCAATGCATATGTTTATGCATAGCCAATATTCTGTCTTGGTTTCTCTTGCTTTATAAGTCTTGAAATCAGGTAATATGAGTCCTCCAATTTTGTTCTTATTTTTCAAAAATTTTCATCTATTAAAGGCCCTTTGCATTTTCATAAATATTTTAGAATTAGCTTGTTGATTTTGTTGCAAATTCCTGATGGGATTTTGATTGGGATTTTGTTGAATCTGTGGTCAATTTAGGGAGAATGGATATCTTTACAATATTGAGTCTTCTGATCAATGAACAAAGTATATCTTCATTTTTTGAGGACTTCTTTAATTTCAGCAATTTTAAAAAGCTTTCCATTTATGGCTTTTGCATAAATTTTGATAAGGTGGACACTTAGTCTAATACAGGTATTTCATGCTGTAATTTTCCTCCTAATACTGCTTTAGTGCATTCAACAAATTCTAGTATGTTGTATTTTCCTTTTCCTTCAATTCAGTATACTTTCTAATTTCCCTTTTGAGTTTTTCTTTTACCCATGTGTTATTTAGAAACATGATTTTTAGTTTCAAGTTATTTGAGGAGATTTTCCAAGAATTCTTCTGTTATTGATTTCTACTCTAATTCTATGTGGCAATTAAATCATACTTTATATTATTTGAATCCTTTTGAATTTACTCAGATTTGTTTTATGGCCCAGAATATGGTCTATCTTTATAAATGTTCCATGCACACTTCAGAAGAATGGGCTGTTCTATAAATATTGTTAATCAGGTCAAGTTGGTTGATATTGTTGTTCAGGTTTACTACTATACCCATGCTGATTTTCTATCTACTTTTTCTATCATTCATTCAGAAAGGAGTATTGAAACCAACCATAAAATTAGTATTTGTCTATTTTCCTTAAAGTTATATCCGTTTTGCTTCATGAATTGTGAAGCTGTTAGGATTATGTCCTCTCGATTAATGAATCCATTTCTCATTATGGAAGGACCTTCTTTATCCTTGGTAATAGTTTTTGCTGGGAGATCTATTTTGCTTGATATCATTGTAGCCGCTTCAGTTTTCTTTTGACTCATATTAGCATGGTATATCTTTTTTTGTCCTTTTGTTTTTAACCCATTTGTGTCTTATATTTAAAGTACCTTTCTTGTAGTCCATATGTAGTTGGCATTTGATTTTTTTTTTAATCCAATGTGACAATCTCTGCCTTTTAATTGGGGGCATATAGACCATTTATATTTACTGTGAATATTGACATAATTAGGTTTGAGTCTCTCATCTTGCTATTTGTATTCTATTTGTCCATTCTGTTTTATTGTTCTTTATCCTTTATTCTGCCTTCTCTTGTATTGAGTATTTTTTGTGTGTGTGTGTGTTTGTGTGTGATTCCATATTGTTTTAGTTTCTTTGGCTACTTAAAGCAAATATCATGAAATGGTTCAGTTTGAAAAATGGGAATTTGCTTACAGTTTTGAGGCTGAGAGAATGCCAAAGTAATGCTTTCTCCTTGCCTTGGGCAAGACTGGCTGCTGGTGATCCTTGGCTCCTCTGCCACGTGGCAAGGCACATGGTGGCATCTGCTGGTCTCTCACTTCTCTTTTAGGTTTTGTTGATTTCATCTTCTTGCTTCCATGACTTTCTCTCTTTCTCTCTCTCTCTTTCTCT
>JAKSZT010054478.1:7411042-7536772 GCA_026826555.1 Tolypeutes matacus
TCTCTCTCTCTCTCTCTCTCTCTCTCTCTCTCTCTCTATTCATTCTGTTTAGAAAGGACTTCAGTAGTAGAATTAGGACCCATCCTGAATGAGGTGTGTCACACCTTAACTAAAGTAGCCTCATTAATAGGTCTGACTCACGATGGGTTTACACCCACAGGAATGGATTAGATTTAAGAACTTGTTTTTCTGGGGTGCATATAACTTCAAACCATCACACATATTATCTGCTTTGTTTATTAGCTGTAATCTTTGTTTTATTAATTTAGTGGTTGCTTTAGGGTTCATAGTATACATCTTTAACTTAGTCTACTTTCAAATTGATATTTTACCACTTCATATATAATAAAATAACCTTAGGGTATGTTTTTCCTCTTCCTGCCTTTATGCAGATGTAATATATTTTGCTTTTACATATGTTATAAACCCCTACTATTGCTATTATTTTTGTTTAAATAATCATCTTTATGAAGAGTTTTAAATAATATGGAAAAAACCTTAGGTACTTACTCATTTAGTCACCATTTCTAGTACTCTATTTCTTTACCTATATCCATATTTCCATGTGATATCCTTTTCTTATTTTTGCCTTATGGATTTCCTTTAAGATTCCTTATATTGTAGATCTGCTGGTGATTCAGCTTTTGTGTGTCTGAAAATGTCTTTATTTCACTTTCACCTTTGAATGATATATTTATGATGTTTAGAATTCTTGGTTAACAGATATTATCTTTTCTGAAAGTTAATCTACTGATTTCTCACTTTCATTGTTTCCAGTGAGAATGCTGATGTCATGATTATCTCTTTTTCTCTGTACCTGCTTGTCTTTAGCTGGCTGCTTGAAAGAAATTCTTTTTATCACTGGTTTTGAGAACTTTGATTATAATATACCCTGGTGTTGTTTTCTTCGTGTTTCTTGTGTTTGGGGTTTGTGGAACTTCTTGGATCTGTGGTTTTATAGTTTTAATCAAATTTGGAAATTTTAGACCTTTATTTCTTCAGATATATGTTCTGACCCACCTCCACCTCCCTCTTCCTCAGAGATTCCAATTAGCCATATATCTGGCCACTTGAAGTTGTTCCACAGCTCACAGATACTTTTCTCCTTTAAAAAAAAAAAAAAAAAAAAAAAAAAAAATCCTTTTTCTCTTTGTGTTTCTTTTTGAATAGTTTCTATTTCAGTGCCTTCAAGTTCACTAACCTTTTCTTCTGCAGTGTGTAATCTGCCATTACACCCACCCAGTGTATTTTTCATCTCAGATATTGTAGTTTTAAAAAGTTAGTAATAAAGCTATTCTAGCATGATAATTCATTTTTAAAAGTTCTAGTGACATTTAATATAAGAATGTTTCCAAACTAAGAACCCAAATCAAGGATTCCTTCAAGGAACTTAAAATACCTAGCAGTTAATTCTTGTAGGTTAAAGGCTTACCACGTTCATGAAGTAGCATTATTCAAGTCTTTCATAGTTGTATTTTTTTAAACTTTGCTTCCTTTACTATTTATCATCCACTTATATTTAGTTTAGTATCTATTATTTTTAAACAATATAATTACATTCTTTTTCCAATATATTTTTCTGTTTATAATTTTACTAAATTGAATTGACAAATTATTTGCATTTTTGCTTGTGTTTATAAACGATCAAAAGCATTGAATCTTTATAAATAGGCAAGAATGCCAAGTCCTTTGATATGTCTAGTCTGAGAAAATGAAGCTGTCAGTTCCTAGAGATTGGATGATTTCTTTTGAGATTAATGTTTTAAGGTTATTCCCTTATTTTGCCTTGTCAATGGGGTTTGCTTCATTTATAGATTTTCTTTCTTGCAGTGAATCTGCAGTTCTGAAAATGTAAGAACTAAACCCAAACAGTAATATAAATTTCTAATAATGGGTTGAAAATGTTTCAAATATTCTGCTTCTTTGGCCAATTATGGGTAGTCATTGAAAATGTCACATACACTGTAAAAAATATATATAAAGATTTTTAAATATTTTCTTAGGTAAAAGTGATACAAATAATCCTGGACCTGAAATTAATAAGATTCGAACACCAGAGAAAAAGCCGGCAGAACCAAAACAGGTATGCTGATTATATTTAGTGAATGCATTTTTCTAATGGATTCAGTCTAATTGATCATCTTTGAATCTTGAGGTTTTAAAGAATAGTATCTACCTTTTTACTTTTGTCTTTTATATTTATTATTCTACAAGGATCTGGTGGGTCATGTTGCCCTCTCTTTCTCCACTTTTTCTTTAGCTATATTATCTAGAATGCTTTTCTCAATTCTGTTGTTCAGTGATAGATTTGAATTTAGAGATTTTCTATAAGGTAGTAAATGAAGACACAGGCGAACATGGATCATTGAAAATTAACTCAAAATGGTAACAGCTGTTATAGTGGAGAGGAAGGCTTAACTTCCTCAAATCCCTCAGCCTTGTTTTCCCATCACACTCACTATATAAATCCTTAACTATTAGTCCATTCATCTCCTTTCTTTGCTTCTGTGCTTGTGAACCTAGTTAAATGAAATCGTATCATTGGTCAAATTATTGCCACTGGAAATTCATGTTTGCTAATCTCATTTGAAACTGCATTCCTTTTACATGTTGCCTTATTTTCTTTGGTTCTTTGCAAACTTCATTACCTTCTACATTCTATTACCCTCATTATCAGGGATGAGCTTAGACTTAAGTTATCAGGATTTTACTGCATCAATTTATCACCTTTTCTGTGTTCTTGAATATCCTTACTCCTTATCACCAGTTTCAGAAAAAGAGTTCCTATTAAGACTAATCCTTCCTCTTCCTGTCACCTCACAGACCTTGTCCCTTCTCCTGATTTATCTTTAGATTCTTTCCACCAACAGGTTCTTCCTACTCAGCCAGTAAGATGTTTGCATCTCTTCTGCCTTAAAGTACACTGATTGATAGGCTGTTTTTAAAAAAGATGCTTCCTTTGGCTATCCTCTTCCTTATAGCTATTGCCTAATTTCTACTTTCCACCATATTTCTTACTTGTTCCTTAACTCATGCATCATATTAGGCCTGAACATTTCACTGAAACTATTGAGCTCCAAATCACCAAATCTTATGAAAACTCTTCAATTGTAGTCTTACTTGACTTTTCTTTGTTACTTAACTCTGTTTTCTACTTTTGTCTTCTTGACCATCTTGTTTCTTTTGGTTTCTTTGGTACACCTTATATAATGTGCACTTCTGCCTTATTTGTAAGTTCTTGTCTACCCCTTCCTTCATCAGTCCCTAGTCCTTAAATTAGGGTTTCACAGGGTTCTTTCATTGTCCTATCTCTGTTTTCATTCTATAGTTTTTTACTATAAACGAATCTAATCCCAAGATTTTAAGTACCTGTGCCATGGTAAATGACTTCTGAATCTGGATCCCCACCCTTAGACTTGCTTCTAAGCAACTGTCTCTAACTACAGTTTCTACAACTGGAAGAATCCAGTACCCACTGGAGGAGCTGCAGTGAGAAGATGCAGCCAGTGGAACTTTGGGTTTGAGGAAAAAGGGAACTGCAGTGAAAATAGAAGTGGTGTATTTTTGAGAAAGAGAATAAATGTCATATTAGGGTAGTACATCAGCAACAGCAGTAGTTGTAGTCAGAGGCAGTCTAGGACTAAACTAACCACAAGAGTCTTAGGTGCTATCCAAAGCAACTGAAGCTAAGATAGATAAGTATCTCTCATGTTCTCGTTTTTATATTTCTCCAATGAACTTTCCCAGATAGGAAACTAGGTAACCTAACAGGCATGTTTCATTCTCTTTCCCAGCCAAGAAAAAACAAACAAACAAAAAAAAGAGTTTCTACCTCTTTTTGACTCAGTGTTTCAGTATTAAGAGGAAAGTGATAATGATAGAAGATAATCTAACTTCTGATATTAGTAGATAACACACACCTTCATATCCTACTTAGCCCATTGTAATAACCCTGAGTACCATAACCATGGTGTTTCAAAGTTGGAAACGAAGGAGACAATTAAAACAGCAGCTTATCCACAAACAACCTTGACATCTAATCGTGATCTCCCTTATGCAATCAGAGTAGTGTATTGTCAGCATCTTCTGGAGAAAAGTAGATCCCAGATGGATATAGCTTCAATCATTAAAAAAAGAGATGGCGATTTGGGGAGGGGAGTGGAATGATTCATTTATAAAGAATTTTAATCAGGTTCTGAGACATTTGAAGGGCATGAATTATAGCTATTTGGGAAGACAGGGACAGTCTTTTTTTTTTAGTTCTGTAATCTTAAGGACATGATTGGCCAAATTTAATGGCAGTTCACTTGGACTAGTGGATTAGAGATGAAAATGTACTTGGCTGTGGTTGGCACATCATGGCCATTTGTTGTAATAGCTTGGTCACCAGGTAAAAATCTCGTGTACTCCACCTTCAATTCAGGACAAGCTACATGTTCTGTTTCTTTGGGAGCAGTTAGCTCCATGCCTAACTCAAGAGCCTCTGGTAAGGCAAATACTCTGGAATCTTCAGTGACTGCTTCAACTTTGAAACTTGTAAGGAGATTGATATGCCAAAGCAGCTCATTTGACAGAGTGGAAAAGACAACTTGTCTCTTTGTACTTTACATTTCATTTTTCCCATTGTCACCACTTATGATGGTGTTTTAGAAGGATGACAGCATTCCGTAGCTTACAAACCTTTGGTAGTTTACCATAGTTTACAGGACTAAAAATATATAAAAATGCTTATACTCAATATTGGATCATTTAGAGTCTTGTGTAATTAGGCTCTTACGGTTTCACCTGATGTCAAGAAACTAACATATAAAGTGAAGTAATAGCTCCATTTACACAAAACTTCTCATGCTGTCCACATCCACCATGTTTCTCCTCTCAACCTTTACTCAGAATGTTGTTAACCCTTCCCTAGAATATTCTTCCCTCCCTGGCAAATTCTAGCTCTTCTTGATAGATTCAACTCTAATGCTATAGCCTCTGTGAAGACTTTAATTTTCTTAGGCACTAGGATCTCATAGCACTCTTTTATAGCACCTCTAATTATGTTTACATATTGGTATCCTTTACTGGATTCTAAGCTAGAGGTTAATAAACTTTTTCTGAAAAGGGCCGATAGCAAACCTTTAGGCTTTCTTGGCTGTATGTTCTCTGTTGCAACCACTCAACTCTGTCTTTGTCGTCGGAAAACAGCCATAAACAATATATAAATAAATGAGTGTGGCAGTTTTCCAACAAAACCTGATTTACAAAAATCCAGTGGTCTATATTTGCCCTGGGGGCTGTAGTTTGATCCTTCCTCTAAACTCTTCAGGGTACAGGCTAAATCTTACTGTTTTTCTAATCTGCAACACTGGGCACAGTATTCTTGTAGGTCCTCCATAAATCTTTGTTGAATGAATAAATGTCAGTATATAATGGCAAAAATTGATAACCAAGCTGGTTATATAAAGGTGATATAGTATTTGTTTCTTTGTTCATTTCAAAGTTGTTTAAATTGAGGTAAATACTTTTTATTAATGTGGATATGTTTGAGGAAATAGGTTAAATATATAAAAACAATGAAATTAGAAGGAAATAATACATTTTGATGATTTATATCAGAGGGAAATAAATGGTTAATTTTCTAAGGAAGAAAATGTGAAATTAGAAATAATATTTTTAAAGGAATTAAACTAAATATGCTAATAAAATGGCAGTATCTTTGCTTATGACTCAAAATTAATATACTGTTTTTTATCTGTTTCATCTTTCCTAAGGAAAAAAAAATTATTCCCTTATTTGATTTTCCATATGTGATTGATTGGGCACCCAGCACCCTTGCCATTACTGATAAGAATATATCTTATCCTTTAGATGTGTCAGGTGTGGAAAAAGATGGAGAGCTACTGGACTTGGACTCCTACAGTTAAAAAAATTGGCTTTTTTTTCCCCCTAGGTTGATTTGGAATCAAATCTACAAAACAGAAGCCCTGAATCGCGCCCTGGTGTTTATCCCAATACCAAATTTCATCGCAAAGATAATCTCAACCCACGACACATAAATCTTCCCCTTCCTGCTCCTCATGCACAGTATGCAATCTCTAATCGCCATTTTCATCCCATTCCCCAGTTACCAAGACCACCATTTCCAATTCCGCAGCCGCACAACCTGTTAAGTCATCAGCAGAATAATTTGCCTGAACAACCAAATCAAATGCCACCCCAACCAAATCAGGTAGTCCAGCAGCAAAATCAGTTGAATCAGCAGACTCAGCAGCCACCTCCTCAGCTTTCTCCTGCATATCAGGCAGGACCCAACAACACTTTTTTTAATAATGCAGTTTCTCATCGAGCACAGTCTCCTCCTGCAGAAGCTGTGATTCCTGAGCAGCAGCCCCCTCCCATGCTGCAAGAAGGCCACAGTCCCCTGAGGGCCATTGCACAGCCCAGCCCCATTCTTCCTTCACATCTGAATAACTTCATTGAGGAGAACCCCTCGGGATTGACTATAGGGGAGGCTTTAGGTAAGTTCTCCCTTTATTCTGTCAATGCTGGATGTGAAAAATTCAGTGCCTGTTTACTTAAAATGACATGTACTGTACAATATTAATTTGGGTCACCATTGATTCTTGTGACCAAATTCTTGTGATTGATTTCTTTAAGAAATGCCACAAAAATCAGCCATTTAGTGTAACAATGAGAATCTAATTCCAAATACTATATACTATTAAGTATTCAGTTGATGGCAGGTTACATTAATTTCAAGGTAAAGAAGAATTATCATCATTACCATAACTCTGGTTACTAGAAGATTCAGAAAACATTTACTTACTCCCAAAACCAAATTGGAGCCTTTTTTTTTTTTTTTTTGTCTTTGTGGAGAAAATTATGGTTGAACAAACCCTTGAAAAAAATTAACCTGAAACTCCAAATACTCAAAAACTTAAAATTTTCACAAATGTTTTTGTAGATCATCGGATGCATGGAAGTGTAGCTCTGGAAACATTAAGGCAGCAGCAAGCACGGTTACAGCAGTGGAATGAGCATACTGCCTATCTCAGTCACAGTAGTATTCCCTATCCACACCATCACCATCCTCACCTCCAGCACCTTCCTCAGCCGCCTGTTGGATTACATCAGCCGCAAGTGAGGGCAGACTGGAAGCTCACCAGCAGTGCCGAAGATGAAGCAGAAACAACATACTCAAGGTGCCTTATTTCAGCAGTCTCAAAATAGCCTCTGAAACATTACCGCCCCTACCCCCCACCCCCCATTTTCCTTCTTGAATGTAGTTCTGTTAGTGTCAAGTTGGAATATTGTCCCAAGGAAATTGTATGCTGGCCTTCTAGGCATGCACTAAAAAGTTCTCTTGATTGACTCTAAGACAGAAAATTCATGTAGAAGCAGCTCTTGTACAAATCTAGGCTCAGATGATTTACCATGGAATGTAAATTAACTAGGCCCCTTGCCTTTTTTGCAAGAGAAACATACCATCACTGTGGATTTTTATTTTTTTCTTCTAAACTTAGTGGTAATACAAAAATTGAATAAGGACAGAAGTAAATTAAAGGTTAAAAGTTAAAAGATAAATTTATTATTAAAATTTCTTTTTCAGGAAGCACAGAATTCTACTTTCCTATAACCACAGGTAGTTAAGAGTGTTCAATCTGACTCTAAACTTTTTTTTTATAGTCAGTGTCATGTGAATGCTATGAAGTATTTCCTAATCCCTTCTGAATAAAGTCCACCATTATGGTGACCTTTTATAATTACTATATATTAATGGCATGTAGTGATAAGAACAGTTGTTTTTAATGCTAAGAGAAAAGAAATAAATATATATATTTTTCCAATCAGTACTTGGGCGTATTTAGTGTCTACACTTCAGCATCTATTGAGTGTTAATGCTTACATTTGAGTTTAGATCAATTAACTAATGTTAGTTCCAATTAAGTATTATGATTTTGTTTGTAGAAATTACATGTGTAGTTGACTAGTGCTCCTTAATGTGATAAGAGTTTTTCTTTTATTTTCCTCCTAATCATATTTCATCATCTTTTTGTAGGTTTCAAGACTTAATCAGAGAACTGTCCAGTCGTGATCAAAGTGAAACACGGGAACTAGCTGAAATGCCACCACCTCAATCAAGACTTTTGCAATATAGACAAGTTCAGACTAGGAGCCCACCAGCAGTCCCATCTCCCCCATCCAGTTCAGATCACAGTAGCCACTTTTCTAACTTTAGTGACAACAGCAGAGACATTGAAGTTGCCACCAGCCCAGCATTTCCACAGCGCCTCCCCCCTCAGATATTCAGCTCACCTTTCTCATTGCCATCTGAGCACATTGCCCCTCCTCCCTTGAAGTACCTGGCACCTGATGGAGCATGGACTTTTGCTAATTTACAACAGAATCATCTAATGGGGCCAGGCTTTCCCTATGGCCTACCTCCATTGCCTCACAGGCCACCACAAAACCCTTTTGTACAAATTCAGAATCATCAACATGCTATTGGTCAAGAGCCATTTCACCCATTGTCATCTCGAACAGTATCTACTTCTTCGCTCCCTAGCTTAGAAGAGGTAAATGTCTTTAAAAAAATTTTTTTTTTCCTTTTTTGCATTTTTGGATTAGTTGACTGAAAAAAAATCAATATTTATTGATTTATTAATAGTTTTGGACTTATCTTTCTGAATTTAATAGTCTTTTAAAGATAATCCTTTCTTGGAAGGTACTTGGCAGGTTTTGAAGGTTTTTATTAGAATTATTTGAATTTCCCTTCTCTTATTGTGGTATTTCAGATTTTATAGTATGAAGCCTCTTAGTGCCTTTTAGTGCTGTTTTGGAACATTCAGCATCCATTTGACTTGAAGTTATTCATTCAAGCAGCTTTGTTCTTCATATCTGGGGAAATGGTTTTTAGTGAGTCATCTTTTTACTTTGTTACTTTTGTTAATTACAAATTTGTTAACTAGAGCTTTCCAAAGATGTTGGCTTTTCTCAGTGAGTGGCCAGTTCCAAGTGCTGTGCTCTTTCTCCTGTTGCTCATTCTGGTGCTTTCTTAGACTGAAGCAGTTGATATACAGTGATACTCTGTCAGAATTTGTAGGTGTTCAACATAGAATTGACTGCTAAACTAAGCATTTCAAGGTAAATTGAATTTTTATCTTAAAGTACTTAAGTATTTCCAAAGAGTATCTTTATGGAACTTTTTGATATGGAAAAACATAATGATTCCAGGTTATAAAACTTCCATTTGGCATAGACTATTAAAACATTGCCCAGCTGTTCTCATTAAGCTTACAGTGATTAAAGATAAGAATTGTAAAGCTGGCTGTAATCATTATCAATGACACATGACTTCTTAAAAACAGGATAAAAATTTCTATTTTTGATATATGAAAAATAATTTTTGATGTTAGCTTCATTTTGGCACTTAATAAATGATTTCTAAAATGCCATTAGAAATAAATTAATAATTCACATGTTCACAAATTCTCTGCTATAGATGCAGATTAAAAAGTCAAGTTTCATAAAGAGAGCTCTATATCTTATTTTTAGGGTTTTGGAGGTAATTTGTTCAGAATCGCTTCATTATTCATTGATTGGCTCATCATGTATAATAGCTGTCATTAAAACAACTCAATTGCTCTTGTAGGTTCCTAAAATAAGTTGTTAGCATGATAAAGATAAATTGATATCTGTATACATGTACTATGAAAATCTAGAAATTTGAAACCATACTTTACAAAGATTTGACAAACATCTGATATTATTTCACATTGTAATGGAATGGGTTTACAACTGAGAAGTAATTTAACTTTCAATTATATGATGTTTTATTTATATATTTGAGATAAAATTTACTTAATGCAAAACCTACCATTTTAGCCGTTTTAAAGTATACAATTCAGTGGTTTTTAGTATATTTATAAGGTTGTACAATCATCGCTACTATGTAATTCCAGAATATTTTTATCACCCTGCAAAAAAACCCATACCCTTTAAGCAGTTACTCCCAAATCCTCTTTATCTCCGGGCCCTGGCAACCACTAATCTACTTTCTGTCTCTCTGGATACATTTCAAACAAATGGTATCATACAATATGAGGCCTTTTGTGTCTGGCTTCTTTTACTTAGCATGATATTTTTGATGTGCATATATATTATAACATATATCGGTACTTCATTCCTTTTCATGGCTAGTTAATGTTTCATTACATGGATATACCACATTTTGTTTATACAATTGTCTATCAATTGATAGATATTTGGGTGTTTCTACTTTTTAGCTATTATGAATAATGCTGCTATGAGCATTCATGAATAAGTTTTTATGTGGACATATGTTTTCATTTCTCTTGGGCGTATACCTAGGAATGGAGTTGCTGGGTCATATGGTAACTCTATGTTTAACTTTGCGAAACTGCCAAATTGTTTTCACAGTACCTGCGCCATTTTACGTTCCTACCAGCAATGTCCTAGTTTCCCTACCAACACTTACTATTGTTCGTACTTTTTTTTTTTTTGAGGTACTGGGACCTCCCATGTGTGAAGCAGGTACTCAACCACTTAAGCCACATCCCCTCCCTATTGTTCGTCTTTTTGATTACAGCTATCCTGCTGTGTATGAAGTGGTCTCTTATTGTGGTTGGTTTTGATTTTCATTTCACTAATGACTAATGATGTTGAGCATTTTTTTATGTGCATATTGGCCATTTATGTAACTTTGGAGAAATACCTATTCTAATTCTTTGCCCATTTTTTAATTGGGTTGTCTTTTTGTTGTTGAGTTGTAAGTGATCTTTATATATTCTGGATACTAGATCCTTACAAGATGTATGATTTGCAAACATTTCCCCTCACTCATGGGTTGTTTTTCACATTCTTGATAGTGCCCTTTAATGTATGAAAGTTTTACATTTTGATGAAGTCCAATTTACCAATTTTTTTTCTTCTGTTGCTTGTGTTTTTGTGTCCTTTTTTAAGAAGCCATTTACTAATCCAAGATCACAGAGATTAACACCTATATTTTCTTCTTAAGAGTTTTATAGTTTTAACACATTTAGGTCTTTGATCCATTTTGAGTTAACTTTTGTATATGGTATGAGGTAGGAATAAAAATTCATTTGTTTGAATGTGGCTATTTGGTTTCCCAGTACCATTTGTTGAAAAGACCATTCTTTGCCCAGTGAATGGTCTTGGCATTGTTGGAAATCAGTTGCCATATATGTATGGATTTATTTCTGCTTTCTAATTCTACCTCATTGATCTAATTGTCCTTATGCCAGAACTGCATTTTTATTACCATAGAGTTATAATAAATTTTGGAATCCAGAAGTGTGAATCCTCCTGCTTTGTTCTCCTTTTTCAAGATTGTTTTGACTACTCTGGGTCCCTTGAATTTCCAAGTGAATTTTAGGCTCAATCTGTCAATTTCTGGAAGAAAAAAAAAGCCAGTTGGGATTTCGATAGAGATTGTTTAAAATCTATAGGTCAACTTGGGGAGTATTGCCATCTTAACAATATTAAGTCTTATTGTGATTGGAGAACATACTTTGTATGATTTTAATCAAATTTTCTGAGATTTGTTTTGTGATCTAATACATGGTTTGTCCTATCCTGGAGAATATTCCAGGTTTACTTGAGAAACTTCTGCTGGAATATTCTGTAGATATTTGTTAGGTTTTGTTGCTTTATAGTGTTCAAATCTTTTATTTCCTTGCCAACTTTCTATCTAGTTGTTCTTTCTATTATCTAGTATCGAATAAGCTGGCTATTATTGTTGGACTGTCTATTTCTCCTTTCAATTCTGTCAGTTTTTGCTTCATGTGTCTTAGGACTCTGTTCTTAGATGTGTACATGTTTGTAATTATTACATATTTTTCATGGATTGGCCCTTTTATCATTATTTAATGTCCCTTTTCTCTCCTAACAGTTTTTGTGTCAGTCTATTTTGTCTCATATTGGTATAGCTACTTTAGCTCTGTTTTGGTTACTATTTGCATGGAATATCTTTTTCTGTCCTTTTAACTTTGAGCCTATTTGTGTCTTTGAACCTAAGTGTTTCTCTTACAGCAAGCATATATTTGAAGCATGTTTCTTTGCCAATCTCTGCCTTTTTAGGTGGATAATTTAATCTACTAATTTTTAATGTAATTACCGATAAGGAAGGATTTACTTCTGCCACTTTGCTATTTTCTACATGTTTTATATCTTTTTTGTGTCTCATTTCCTCTATTACTGTCTTCTTTGTGTTAATACATGTTTTCTAGTTTACCATCTTAACTCCCTTGTCATTTCTTTCATTATGTATTTTTGAGGTATTTTCTTAGTGGTTACCTCGAGAATAACAACATCTTTTTTTAAATTTTTTTTTAATTTTTAAAGAAGCTTTAGATTACATAAGTGTTACATAAAAAATATAAGGGATTCCCATATGTCCCAACTCCTCCCCCCCCCACACTTTCCCACATTAACAACATCTTTCATTAGTGTGGTACATTTGTTAAAATTGATGAACACATATTGAAGCTTTGCTATTAACCATGGGCTATAGTTTATGTTATAGTTTACACTCTGTCCTGCACAATTTTGTAGGTTATGGCAAAATTTATAATGGCCTGTATCCATCTTTGCAATGTCATGCAGGACAGTGTCCCAAAAATGCCCCCCCCACATTATACCTATTCTTCCCTTTCTCTCCCGTCAGAACCTCTGGTGGCCACTGCCATTATATCAATGATAAAGTTTTTCCATTGCTAGAATAATAAGAAGTGTATAATAGAATAATAATAAGTCTACTTTAGTCCCTTATTCATTCCCCAATATTGAGGATTTGGGGATGGTGATGACCACTCTGTTTCTAATTGAGAGGGGCTTAGATCCCATGGGGCAGATGGATGGAACTATCTTGCTTGCAGTTGCAGATACTTTCTGTTCCTTAGGATGGGCGTGACAAGTAACATCTTAACTTATAACAATGGAGTTTGGATTAATGCAAACTTAATTTCAGTAGTATGCAAATCTTTGCTTTTATATACCTCAGTTTCCTTCCCCATGCTGTTATTTTCACAAAATTACACATTATAAATTGTGTACTCATCAACATAGATTTTTTTTTTTTTTAGATTTTTATTTATTTATTCATTTATCCCCCCCTTGCTGCTTGTGCTCGCTGGGTCAGCCAACCACGCCGTGCAGGCGGGCGTGCCCTCACCAGGAGGCCCCGGGAACCGAACCCGGAGCCTCCCATATGGTAAACGGGAGCCCTACTGATTGAGCCACAGCCGCTTCCCAACATAGATTTTTAATTATTGGTTTATGCAGTTTTTAAAATCAGATGGGAATAAAGATGAGTTACAAACAAAAAATATACATTAATACTGTTTTTTTTTTATTTTTTATTTATTTTTATTGTGGGTAAAAATCAAAATTCTCACAACACATACAAACATTTGCAAAATGATATATAAATATATATGCATATATCTGTATTTGCTTACAAAAATGATATATATATATATATATATTTTAAGAGGTGCTTAGATTACCCAAAATATTACATGGAATCCACTGGGATTCGCATGTTGCCCACCTCCCACACCTCCCACCACATCCCACACAAACATCTCCCACAAGTGTGGCCCACCACCCTCAATGAACTTACACATCCTGGAGCCTTGCCACCAACCATAGACCACAGTTCATACTGTAGACCACACTCTCTCCCACTCAGTTCTGAGTGGTGTGTGCTGATTTAAAATGGCCTACATCCGTTGCCACAACGGTACTCAGGACAACCTCTAACTCCCAAAGAAGCCCCTGTATTTCAACTGCTCATCCCCTCCCTACCCCAAAAATGTCAAGTGGCCACTGGCTCCACCTCATTGTTATAATTTCTTCCATTGCTAGAATCACCATATGTGAACAAGAGAATACCATCAAGTCCACTCTAGTCCATAGTTCTTCCCCCAATCCTGAGGGGACTGGGATGGTGATGTCCACTCCAACTCCAAGTGAGAGAGGGCTTATATCCCATGGATATGGTGGGTGGGATGATCCTGCCTGCAGATGCAGGCCCTCTCCGTTCCCTGGGATGGCCATTGCCCATCGTTGTCTCCTCACCAGGTGACTTGGATGAGTCCATTGAGCTGTAGGGTAGGAGTTGCAGCTCCACCGAGATTTCATGCACACTTGGCACATAGGTAGGCCAGAGGCTCCAGTCACTAGAAGTATACCTAAAAACTCCAGCATCACATATAGGTTTGAATAGAAGGAACCTGGTGAACCATGTGCAGGGAGGACTTATTTGAGTCCAATTCTGTCACTCTCATGAGCACAGATTCCAAAATAGAGCCCACTGATAAGGCATCAGTGTCTGGGGCTATCCCCCCTTATATAGGACCTGGGTGTCTCCAGAGCTCTCAGGAAACTCTCTGGGTGGGGTGATAGGCACTTAGATGTTCTATGAGCTCCTACTGAGGTGTGCGTAAGAGTTACCTCTGGGATGACCTCCCGACTCTCTTTGAAGTCTCTTAGCCACTTGAACTCATTTGTCTTTACCATTTCCCCCTTTTATTCAAGGTCTTTTTCCAGTTGTGTTGCCAGTTGGCACTTGGTATTAATCCCTCGTTGCCAGGGAGTCTCATCCCCGGGAGTCACGTCCCACGTTGGGGGGAAGGTAATGCAATCATATGCTGAGTTTGGCTTAGAGAGAATACTGTCTTTTATATTTACCTATGTACTTACCTTTACCAATGTTCTTTATCTTTGTGTAGATTTGAATAACTGTCTAGTATTCTTTCATTTTAGCCTGAAAGACTCCCTTTAGCATTTCTTATAGGTCAAGTTTGCTAGCAACAAAACTCCCTCAGTTTCTGTTTATCTGGAATGTCTTAGTTTCTGTTTTTAAAGGATGGCTTTGCCAGATTAAGAATTCTTGTTTGATATTTTTTTTCTTTCAGCATTTGAAATATGTCATCCTACTGTCTTCTGACCTTTGTGGTTTCTGATAAGAAATCAGCTGATTGAGGATTTCTTGTACAAGATGAGTCACTTCTCTCTCTCTGCTTTCAAAATTCTCTCTTTGTCTTTAAACAGTTTTTAAGTTCAGTGATTCTTTTACCTGCTTCCTCAAATCTACTATTGATTCCCTTTAGTGAAGTTTTTTATTTCAGTTATTGTACTTTTCAACTCCAGAATTTCTCTTTGGTTTCTGGTTTTTTTTTTTTTTTTTTTTTGAAGTTAGATAATATTATTATTATTAGAGAAGTTGTAGGTTTACAAAAGAATCATGTGTTTGGTTTCTTTTTTAAATAATTTTATTTCTTTATTATTTGTTCCTTGGTAAGACATCATTCTCATGGTTTCCTTTATTTCCTTGTTCATGGTTTTCCTTTGCTCTTGGGACATATTTAAAATAGTTGATTTAAAGTCTTTTCCTATTAAGTCCAAAGTCTGAGGTATAATTAGTTCTCTCTGGTACTGGTGCTGGCAATGTGAGCTCCTAATTTCAAGGCTACTGCTGAGCTAGGGAGCAGAAGATGGGACCAGGGAAAGTTAAAACACCTTAGACTTTCTCTTCCTACCGAAATTCAGCTCGTTTTCTTGATTAAATGCTCTCCTGGTTGCTGGAAACTTTTGGTTAGTTTCCAGAGGCTCAAAAAGATTGATTCTGATGGTTTTTGTCAGTTTTTTTGTTGCTTTCAAGGAGGGACAGACTTTGTAATTCCTTACTCTGCCATGTTCACTCTTGTCAATCGTGATATTTTTATTTAGCCAGCCAAATGAATTTATATTTGACAAAAATTTATGTGCCAAAGTTTTAAATAAGGTTTTATAAAGGTTTTTACTTTACTAAATAATGCTTAATACTGAATAGTATTCTTTAATCATTGATCTATTTATATGGTCCTTAATTTTGGAATTTAGGTTTGCACTCTGGTGCTCTTAATGTTTGGTCTTACTGTTTAGCAGTGAATATATGAATAAGTACCTTCAATAGGTCAGTGGGTTTTTAGCATGAAATTACTTTCACAAAATCATTTGATCACCTTGATTTTGATGCATGAGATCCACAAATGATGATAGACTTGCAACACTAAAAAAATGCTTTGACAAGGAAGATATTTTTTGTACCACTTTGCAGGTTTTGAAGTTTTCAATGCATTAGGATAATTTTTGTATTCTGTAACATTGCAAAAAATGATTTTGCATCAGTCATTTCACAGAATGAATGTGCTTGCTTGCTGTTTATTTCCAGCCTTTTCAAATAATTTCTTTAACATTAACAATAAAGAACAATGTCTCATTTCCCTCCCCACTGTGAATTGTTTTATTTCCAGAAACCTTGGAAATGTGGGATGAAAACACCTAGAATCTAGCTTAATAGTTAACTTGTATGGAGATAGGTTTTCATAACATTTCACTAGTTTTATCTTTTTTTTATAATGACTGTAATTTTCCTTTGACAAATGAAATACATGGTCAGCATGGAAAATGTAGAAAGACATTAGAGAAATTATTTGTAATTTTACTATAGAGATAACTACTGTAACATTTAGCTTTTTATTGACTTCTGCATAGATATACATGTGTGATTGATTTATCACGGGGTCTTGGCTTGTTGAGGAAAATTTCAGACAGTTTTTTACTTAATCACTATGTCCAGCTACACCACCCCAATTGACCCTTCCTTTCCTTCAGTCAAGGCACCCTTACTAGGTAGGATCTTGGTTGTATTCCACAAAGTTTTTCACTATTTTCAAGTTCTAGAATATTCTCATTTAGATGATTAAAGCTTAACTCCAAGAGTTTTCTGTACCTCCCTTCAGTGTAGCTAGGACCATGGGCCTTAGCTGCTTGGATGACACTGGGGTTCTGTGGTCTAGCAATGGTGCCTGCATGCTCTCCCACCTCCTGTTCTCCACCAGTGTAACGGCATGAGGAGGAGAACTAAGTATAAAGATGCCATTCTTACTTGGTCCAGCTTACCTTTTTTTGATTGGCAACGGATTGATAAGGTGCTTCAATTTGATTTCAAATCTCCATGTAAGCTTGGGATTCTAATTTACATTTATCTAGTTGTCTTCATAACATTTATTAACTTATTGCCTTCTCACAAATTAGAAGTAGCTTTCATATTAAATAGTAAATTATTTTTACAACATTGTTTCATACTTGTGTGTTTTTTAATTGCCATTGGGGGTGAGGAGCGTGAAAGATAACATGCAAAGAGAAACAAATGAAGTTAATTCCTGGTTCCTGAGTTTACAAGTGTTCAGTTTCTGGTAATTTTGGCATGATTAAGGATTTGTCGAGGGTAATTTTATCTGCGTGAGATTTTTCACTTTGTATGATAACTTTATAATCTAACTTCTTTTTTTTTTTTTTTTTTTTTTTTAAGATTTTATTTATTTATTCATTTATCCCCCCCTTGCTGCTTGTGCTCGCTGGGTCAGCTAACCACGCCGTGCGGGCGGGCTTGCCTTCACCAGGAGGCCCCGGGAACCGAACCCGGGGCCTCCCACATGGTAAACGGGAGCCCTACTGATTGAGCCACAGCCGCTTCCCTATAATCTAACTTCTGAATAAGATTCATTTCTTCAGGATATACTGGGACCTGTTAATGGACTTATTTGTTTCTCTTCATCTTTCTGTATGTTTCTTACCAGAATTACTCTGCTTTTTTGTTTTGTTTTGTTTTGTGTGTTTGTTTTTTGAGCTTTATACTGTTCTATCCTGATAGTGTAAAGCTCTCTTATTCCTTTTTACATATAATAAACTTTTATTTTTTAAAGAAGTTTTAGATTACAGAACAGTTACATTGAAAGTATAGGGGATTTCCATATACCCTACCCCCTCTTCCCACGTTTTCCCCTATTAATAATATCTTACATTTGTGTGGTACATTTTTACAATTTATGAACAAATATTGAAGCATTGCCGTTAACCAATGTCTATAGTTTACATTATGGTTTATACTTTGCACCATGTAATTTTATAGGTTTTGACAAAATGTATAATGGCCTGTGTCTGTCATTGCAATATCATGCAGAACAATTCCAATGCCTATTTCCTATATTCCACCTATTCTTCCCTTCCTTTCCCCTCAGAACTTCTGATAATCACTATCTTTGTATCAGTGTTACAAGTTCTTCTATCACTACAATAATAATAATTCTCCTTTGGCCCAGTATTGCATTTCCCCCTTAGGTTTCTTCACTCCTTAATCTTGAGGATTTGGGGATGGTAATGCCCACTTTGCTTCAGATTAAGAGGGAGCTTAGATATTAAGGAGCAGATGGAAAGAACTGTTTTGCTTGCTTTTTTAGGAGCTATTTGTTTTTGGGATGGGGGTTTTCAATCATCATCATTTTGTTAGTTGTCCTGGGCAAGTCCAATGAACTTGTGAGTAGGTGTTGGCTGCAACCCTGCTAAGATTCAGGGCTCAAATGGCATATAAACAGACCAAAGATTTAAATCTCTGGAACATATATTTAATAGGTATAGTGCTAATTATAGATTCAAATAAAAGTGGTAAAAGAATCATGTGTAGGGAAGTTATAAATGAGTCTAACTCTGTTACATTGGGGAAATAAGTTATCTCATATTCCAAGGTAATGCTTACCGATGGGGTGCTGATTCATGGATTTGTGTGCCTTGCCCATAGTGTCCAGATGTCTCTAGAGCCCTTGGGAGCACCCATTTGAGGTTCTGTTTACTGTAGCAGTCAGTGAGATCCTCCTGAGATGTGCATAAGCATAACCTCTGGAATGACCTCCCAACTCACTTTGAAATCTCTTAGCTATAAAAACTCTTTTGTATTTAATGTTTCCCCCTTTTGGTCAAAGTCTTTTTCCAAATGCATCGCTGTTTGGAGCTTAGTATTAATGTCCCGATGCCAGGGAGGCTCATCCCCAGGAGTTATGTCCCACACTGGGGGGATGGTAGTGAGTGTATTTGCTGAGTTTGGCTTAGAGAGAGGCCATATTTGAGTAACAGGGAGGTTTTCAGGAGGTAACTCTTAGGCAGTAGATATTATTAGGATAAGTTTCAATTTTATGGGAATAAGGTTCATAAAAGTACAAGCATTAATATTGAGGGCTTGGCATATTGGTTTGTCCTCTTTCAATAGGAATTGTCTTATGAACTCTAGAGATTTTTGCCACTCTATTTGAGAATGTAACAGGACTCCCCAGGATGGGAATTTAATATTTTGTTGGTTATTGTGTTGGTCTCTACCCACTGTCATAACACCCTATGACAGCATGAACACATTAATATTCCACAGAGGTATGCCTCAAGTGCACCTTACCCACATATCCTCCCACCACCAATACCATACACTAGTGACCCTACCCTGTCATAGTTATCAAAAGAACACCCCCACAATTGTATTCTCAACCACAGTCCTCAACTTTCCCAGACCTCACCTGTTCCTTCCTCCATCCCTCCCTGCAGCTCCATGGATAACCCAACTCACCCCCCTAACCCTGCTCATACTCACATTCAGCACTGTCATCCCCACTAACATCGTACCACCATCATCCCTATACACTGCCAAACCACCCCCATCCACCTTATCAAAGATTCTTCCTAGCCTGAGCATTGGCTAACCTCTCTCTATTCCCTTTCTATCCCCTGGTAACCTATCTTCCAGACTCTTGTCTCTGTAGGTCTGCCCAATATCCTTAGTTCATAGTGAACTAAGTGACTGGCAGTATTTGTCCTGTAGTGACTGGCTTACTTCACTCAACATAAGGTCTTTGAGATTCATCCATCTTGCATATGTCAATACTTCATTCCTTCTTATAGCTGAGCAATATACCACATTTTGTTTATCCATTCATCTATTGATGTACACTTGGGTTGCTTACAGCTTTTAACAATTGTGAATAGTGCCTCAATGAACATTGGTGTGTATATATCTGTTCACGTCCCTGTTTTCAATTCTTCTGGTTCTATTCCTAGTATTGGGATTGCCAGATCATATGGCAGTTTTATACCTGGCTTCCCGAGGAACCGCCAGACCATCCTCCACAGTGGCTGCACCATTCTACATTCCCACAAGCAGTGGATGAGTGTTCTTGTTCCTCCACATATTCTCCAACACTTGTAGTTTTCTGTTTTCCTTTTTGCTTTTACTTAAAAAAAAAAAATAGCAGCCAGCCTAATAGGTGTAAGATGATATCTTATTATAGTTTTGATTTGCATTTCCCTAATAGCTAGCGATGATGAGCATCTTTTCATGTGTTTTTTTTAGCAATTTGTATTTCCTCTTTGGAAAAATGTCTATCAAATTTCTTGCCCGTTATTAAAATGAGTCGTCTTTTTATTTTCGAGATATAAGATTCTTTATATATGCAGGATATTAGACCCTTATCAGATAAGTGCTTCCCAAATATTTTCTTCCATTGAGTAGGCTGCATTTTCACTTTTTTTACAAACTCTTTCAAAGCACAAAAGTTTTTAATTTTTGTTGCTCATGCTTTGAGTATAAAGTTTATGAAGCCATTTCCTACTACAAGATCTTGTAGATGCTTCCCTCCATTATCTTCTAGGAGCTTTATGGTCTAGACTCTTGCATTTAGGTCTTTGATCCATCTTGAGTTACTTTTTTTTGTATGGGGTATTTGATAGCAATCTTCTTTCATTCTTCTGGATATATCCAGTTCTCCAAGCACCACTTGTTGAAGAGACTATTCTGACCCAGTTGAGTGGGCTTGGTGGCTTTGTCGAGTATCAGTTGGCCATATATGCACAGGGCTGTATCTGATCTCACAATTCAGTTCCGCTGGTCAGTATGTCTATTTTGTGCTAATACCATGCAGTTTTGACCACTGTAGCTTTGTAGTATGCTTTAAAGTCAAGTAGTGTGAATCCTCCAATTTCATTTTTCTTTTCCAAGATGTTTTTAGCTATTCAGGGCCCCTTACCCTTCCAAATAAATTTGATAATGGGCTTTTCTAGTTCAGTAAAAAATGCTGATGGAACTTTTATTAGGATTGCATTGAATCTGTAAATCAATTTGGGTAGGATATTTAGTCTTCCAGTCCATGAACATGGAATATTCTTCCATTTATTTAGCTCTTCTTTGATTTCCTTTAGCAATGTTGTGTAGTTTTCTGTGTATAAGTCCTTTACATCTTTAGTTAAGTTTATTCCTAGATATTTGATTCTTTAGTTGCTATTATAAGTGGAATTTTTTTTCTTGATTTCCTCCTCAGCTTGCTCATTATTAGTGTACAGAAATGCTACTAATTTTTGTGAGTTGTATAATGTAATTATATATCAGCTTTAGAAGCTTTGTTGTAAATTTTTTGGGACTTTCTACAGATAGGATCATGTCATCTGCAAATAGTGAAAGTTTTACTTCTTCTTTTTCAGTTTGGATACCTTTTATTTCTTTTTCTTGCCTAAGTGCTTTAGCAAGTACTTCTAATACAATGCTAAATAAGAGTGGTGACAGTGGGCATCCTTGTCTTGTTCCAGATCTTAGAAGAAAGCCTTTAGCCTAGCCTTTTACCGTTGAGTATGATGTTAGCTGTTGGGACTTTCCTTCTAATCCTATCATTTGAAGTTTTTTTTTAATCAAGAAAGGATGTTGTATTTTGTTGAATGCCTTTTCTGCATCTATTATGATCATGATCATGATTTTCTTTTCCTTCTTTCTGTTAATATTCTATATTACATTGATTTTCTTATGTTGGACCATCCTTGCATACCTGGGATAAAACCCACTTGATCATAGTGTATAATTTGATCGATATGTTGTTGGATATGATTAGCAAGTATTTTATTGAGAACTTTTGCATCTAAGTTCATTAAAGAGACTGGTCTGTAGTTTTCTTGTGGCATTTTTATGTGGCTTTGGCAGTAGGGTGATATTGGCATCATAGAATTAGTTAGGTAATGTTCCCTCCTCTTCAATTTTTTGGAGGAGTTTAAGCAGAATTGGATTTAGTTCTTTCTGGAATGATTGGTAGAATTCGCCTGTGAAGCCATCTGGTCCTGCGCTTTTCTTCATTGGGAGGTTTTTGATAAGTAATTCAGTGTCTCTACTTGTGATTGGTCTGTTGAGTTCTTCTATTTCTTCTTTCATCAATGTACGTTGCTTGTATGTTTCTAGAAATTCATCCATTTCATCTAAATTATCCATCTTGTTGGCATACAGTTTTTCAAAGTATCCTCTTATGATGCTCTTTATTTCTGTGGGATCAGGAGTGATATCCCCTCTCTCAGATCTGATTTATTTGCATCTCCCTTATTTTCTTTGTTAGTATAGCTAAGTGTTTGTCAATTTTATTAATCTCAAAGAACCAGCTTTTAGTTTTGTTAATTCTTTCTAATGTTTCCCAACTCGTATGAGGGTCATGGATGTACATGTCCAGGAAGCACAGCATACTCCAAGCACAATAAATCCTAGCAGGCCTACCCTGAGACATCAGATATAGTCAAAAGCCCAAGGCAAAGACAGATTCCTGAAAGGAGCAGGAGAGATCCATCACATATAAGGGAAGCTCAATATTATTAAATGCTGATTTCTCATCTGAAACCATGGAGGCAAGAAGGCAGTGGTATGATACAGTTAAGGTGCTAAAAGATAAACATTGCTAGCCGAGAATTCTGTATCCAGCAAAATTGTCATTGAGAAATGAAGGAGTGAGAGGAGGATTGTGGGAAGGTTGTGGCTGACTAACAGGCAGAGCTCAATGCTCTCACAAGAGCCAAAAGCTGTCCGAGGGACCTGCTTTGGGGGTCAGAAGACCAGGACGATGCTATATAACTCCCACAGACAAACAGACGGAGAAGCTGAAATGACAAACATGAGTTACTAAGCCCCTGTGGCAGCCAGGAAGGGCTCCCCTTCTCCACCCCCAAGATATTAAGCTGGGATAAAACACTTGGCTTACTGCACCTGACTGAGAGGGGAACAGACAACTTCTTTCCTGTCATCTGTTCCAAGGGGAAAGGTAGGGAAGGTTGGTTCGCTTTTCTTCAGTGAATTTGGCCAGCAGAGCCTGCTTTGAAATCTCAGATCTGGAGATTCAACATAGGAACACAGGAAAGCAGAGACTGAAACACCTCCATGGATAGGTGCACTGACTAGTGCCATCTACTGGCCAGTCTGGAAATTGCATGGTCAAAAACTGCGTGCTCTGTATCCAACCCCTGGGAGAAAATCTGTGCCCCACTAGTGAGTCCCTGGCCTGATTTTGAAAACTTAAGCTGGGCAATTTTAAAGACTGAGAATAAGTTGAACCAATTATCAAAGAAGAGCTGTGGGGGGAAAAAATAGGCAAGAGAGAGAGAAATTAGCCATCAAAGTAAATCCACCAACATATTCAGATGCCTAGACATCAGCAAAAAATTACAAGCCATACTAGGAAACAGGAAGAGATGGCCCAGCCAAAAGAACAAACCAAATATCCTGAAGAGATACAGGATGTAAAATAATTAATCAATGATAATCACAGAACTCTCCTAAATCACTTAAAAGAATTTAAAGAAATTATGACTAAAGAAATAAAGGATATTAAGAACAATTTGAAAGCCTGCAAAGAAAATGAAAGACACGATAAATGAGATTAAAAATACATTAGAGGCACATAAGAGCAGATTTGAATTACTTGAAGACAGAATTAGTGATTTCAAAGACAGAACATCTGAACTGGAAGAGACAAGAACAGAAAGAGAAGAGAATGGATAAAAGGGAACAGAGTCTCAGGGAATTGAATGACAATGTGAAATGTACAAACATTTGCATTATCAGTGTCCCAGAAGGAGAAGAGAATGAAAAAGGGGCAGAAAGAATATTTGAGGAAATAATGACTGAAAACTTCTCAACCCTTATGAAGGACATAAATATCAATATCCAAGAAGGACAACACACCCTAAACAGGATAAACCCCAAAAGACCTACCCTGAGACACCTACTTTTCAGAATGACAAATATCAGAGATAAAGAGAGGATTCTGAAAGCAGCGAGAGAAAAGCAAAGCATCACATACAAGGGAAACTCGATAAGATTAAGCGCTGACCTCATAAGAAACCATGGAGGAGAGAAGAAAATGTTATGATGTATTTATGTACTGAAAGAGAGAAACTTGCAGCCAAGAATTCTGTATCCGGCATAGCTGTCCTTCAAAAACGAGGATGAGTTCAAAGTCTTCACAGACAAACAAAAACTGATAGAATGTTTTACCAAAAGAACAGATTTGCAAGAGATACTAAAGGGGGTGCTGCAGACTGAAAGGAAAAAACAAGGATGAGAGATTAGAAGAGTTTAGAAATGAAGATTATTAGGAAGGGTAAACTAAAGGTTAAGAAGACAGACAATAGAACAATATGACAACAGAGAGCTGAAGGACAAAATGGTTGAAGTAAGTAATGCCTTTACAGTAATAACACTAAACGTTAATGGAGTGAACTCCTCAATCAAAAGACATAGATTGATAGAATGGATTTAAAAAAATATGAGCTGTCTATATGTTGTCTACAAGAGACCAACCTCAGATGGAAGGACACAACCAGGTTAAAAGTATTCCATGCAAATAGTAACCAAAAAAGAGCTGGAGTAGACCAGAGAAACGTAAAATAACAACATTATAGTATATGAACAATAATTATTCAGTGCTACTGGCAAATTGATCCTGTTATCAGTATTCTGTAATTTTTTTCATACAAAATAAACACTTACTTTTAATTGAGGAGGACTGGAGAAGAGACATATTTTTGGATACTTCATTTTTCTTTAACCCTTATTCATACTCTTTAAAATAATTATCTGGATCAGTAATGATTTAGCATGACTACTGTTGAACCAGATTTTGAGTTTTTCTGCCTCATAAAATTATGAGTTGACACATTGTTATCTGCTGTAATTCATTCCAATAAGATATGAAGAATTCCCAAATAGGAATTTGATTATCTGAAAAGAATTATGGCCCAAATGGAAATTAAATAGCTAAACCCATAATTTATTTCATTCTTAGAGATTATTATGTCCAATAGTTAGAGCTGTAATATAAAAATTATAATTATAATTAATTTCTATTATATATGAATTATTATTTATATTTATAGAGGTTTGTTGCTATGCTATCTATTTTTTATAATTTTTATTGAAATAATGAAAATGCTTTAATAATGATTGAAGTGATGAACGCACAACTATGTGATTATACTAGATACCATTTATGTACACTTTGGATAAATTGTATGCCTTATTAATATGTATCGATAAAATTCATTTGTTAAAAAAATGAGAGAGAGTTCAAAATATTCACAGATAAACAAAAATTGAATTTGTCAACAAGAATCATGCTCTTAAAGTAATACTAAAGGGAGTTCTGCAGGTTGAAAGGAAAAGAACAGGAGAGGATTGGAGGAGAGTGTAGAAAGGAAGATTATTGGTAGGAGTAACTAAATGGATAAAAAGAGAAATAAAAATAAAATATGACATATATATATATATAAAGCCTAAAGAAAAAATGGTTGAAGTAAGTACTGCTTTTAGAGTAAAAACATTGAATGTGAATGGATTAAACTTTCCAATCAAAAGACACAGGTTGGCAGAATGGATAAAGTAATATGACCCATCTATATGCTGTCTAATAGAAACTCACTTTAGACCCAGGGCCACAAACAGGTTGCAAGTGGTAGGTTGGAAAATGATTTTACACACAAACAGTAACCAAAAAAGGGCAGAAGAAGATATACTAATATCGGACAAAATAGACTTTAAATGCAAACTGTTGTAAGAGACAAAGAATAACACTATATATTAATATAAAGGGGTAATCTACCAAGAAGAAAGACTAATCATAAATATTTATGCACCTAGCCAGGCAACCCCAAAATACATGAAGCAAATACCGGTAAAACTATGGGGAGAAATAGACCACCTCTACAATCATAGTGGGAGATGTCAATACACCATTATCACCATTAAATGGAACATCTTAACAGAGGCTCAATAAAGAAACAGAGACCTTGAATAATACATTAGAGGAACTAGACCTAACGGACTTACACAGAACATTATAACCAAAAACAGGATATACATTCTTCTCCAATGCTCATAGATCATTCTCCAAGATAGAACACATGCTAGTTCATAGAACAAGTCTCAATGAATTTAGAAAGATTGAAATTATACAAAGCACTTTCTCTGACCACAAGAGAATGAAGCTGGAAATCAATAAAGGATGGAGAACTGGAATAGGCACAAATACATGGAAGTTAAACAACATACTCTTAAACATTAGCGAGTCAAGGAGGAAATTGCCAAAGAATTCAGTAACTACCTCGAAGCAAATGAAAATGAGAACACAACATATCAAAATTTATGACATGAAGCTAAATCAGTGCTGAGAGGGAAATTTGTAGCCCTAAATGCCTGCATTAAAAAAGAAGAAAGAACTAAAATCAAAGACCTAAGCGCACACCTGGATAAGTAGGGGGAACAAAAAGAAAAAACGAGTCCCAAAGCCAGCAGAAGGAAATAATTTGTTAATCTTTGGATTAGAGCCAGAATTAAGTGGAATTGAGAATAAAAAAACATTTGAACGAATTAACAAAACCTTTATTTTTTTTAAGTTTCAATTTCTGTATGTGTATTTGGGACTGCTATTTTTATTGTTTTTCCTACAGAAGAAGTTTAGAATACCTTTGTGAATTCCCTCCTTCCCCACTACCTAAGGTTTCTTTTAAATCACATTAAATGTATGACTCAAATTGGGAGAAATCTTGTCTTTACCAGTATTTTAAACTTTTCATTTATGAGATGGTACAATCTTCAATATTTTAAGTTTTTTGTTTTGTTTTGTGAATATTCCTCTGTAAAATTCTGTGGTGTCTTCATTTAGGTCTTATGTATTTCTGTATGCATTTACTATTAGATTTATGTTTTCTTGTTTTTTGTTTTTATTTTTTGTTATGGACAGGACCTCTTTTTTTCATTATACTGTGTTATTTTACCTTGAGGGACAAACTCATCATCATCTTCTTCTTCTTCTCCCTTCTCCCTTCTTCTTCTTCCTTCTTGTCGCCATAGTTTTTCCAAGTTAAAACCAGTGATGCTGATACTGGTGCAAAGCAAAGCTTTTACCATTTACAGTTTGCTTTGTTATGAAATATTTTTATTAGTAATGCTGCTAAGTAATAAATAAATACATTTTAAAAGCATCACTGTATTTGTTTATAAAACTGTGTCTTTTTGTGCTTCAACGGTGATATTATTGTGATGCCCTTCTAATGAACATTGAATGCTTATTAGTCACTCATTTTGTTCATCTTTCAGTAAATCAGCATTACTCATACCATCCTAGAAAGGACATACAGGCTCCTGTGATGCATTAGCTTTGAGATACTTTTTATTTTATGATGGCTTTTGAACAGACACTGTTGAATCATCTATTCATTTTCATTTTTTCCTCCAAACATTTCTAGTTTTAAAGTTAGTTGATAGTTTTGATTTTAGTACTGTTGTCTAATCATTCCTCCTCCCCCATAATCCCCTTCTGTGGAGCAAATTATTGTGCAAGTGTTGCTTGAAGATTGTAATTGTGGATGATGATGGCTAATGACTTGTGCTGTATAACTAGGTGGAAATGCTTTCTTCTCAGAAGTTTCTTCTCAGAGTTTTAAAAAATTTATTATTATTATTTTTAAAGATTTTTAGATTACATAAATGTTACATAAAAAATATAGGGGATTCCCATATGCCGTGCTCCTCACACTGCCCACATTTGCCCCCATTAACAACATCCTTCTTAGTGTGGTACATTCATTGCAGTTGAAGAACACATTTTGGAGCATTGCCACAAACATGGATTATAATTTACATTGTAGTTTACACTCTCTGCCACACAATTCTGTAGGTTATGGCAAGATACATAATGGCCTGTATCTGTCATTGCAGTGTCAGTCAGGACAATTCCCAAGTCCCAAAAATGCCCCTGTATTATACCTGTTTTCCCTCTCCCTGACCTCAGAACCTCCAGTAGTCACTGCCTCCACATCAATGATAAAAGTTCTTCCATTGCTAGAATTACAATAAGTCAGTAGTAGAATACCAGTAAGTCCACTCCAGTCTATAGTTCATTCCCCAATCCTGAGGATTCTGGGTTGGTGATGTCCCCTCCACCTATAATTGAGAGGGGGCTTCAGTCCCATACAGCTGATGGATGGGACTCTCTTTCTTGCAGTTGTAGAGTTTCTCGGTTCCTTGGTACGGTGGCTGTCCATCCTCACCTCCTTGTTTGTTGTCCTGGGTGAGTCCAATGAACTGGAGAGTAGGTGTTGCGACTCCGTTGAGGCTCAGGGCCCAGCTGGCACATGAACAGTCCAAAGATTGAAGTCTCTTGGATGTATACCTACCAACTCCAACACTGACTATAGGTTCAAATAGAAGGGACCAAAGAGCCATGTGTAGGGAAACCACAACTGAGTCTAATTCTGTCACACTGGGAGGCACAACCCCCTAAGTAGGGCCCACTGGCAAGGCACTGAATAGAAAGAGCCTTTAAGCAATGAATACTAAAATTATTTAAGATCCAAGGACTCTAAGATTAAACCTGAGTCTCTGATAGGGTTGCCATTTAAAAGTAAATGAGCAATCCATTTGGCAGGAGATGTATGTAGAAGGGATAGTCTCTTCATGGAAACAAACAAATAAACAACAAAACCCCAAGAACTGGGCAAAAGCAACAGGAAACAAAAAATGTCAAGAAATAAGAAAGGAAAAAATATAGCTTAAATATTTAAACAGCCTAGGGTCCCGCAAGACTGAAATATGAATGGAGATAGAATTGATATTCCCTATGAGAAATATATTTCTTTTGCAGGCAAAGGGTTCTTTTTTAAAATTTTTGTTTGGGGGCCCTGATATTTCAACTAATTGTATAGAAATTTTCCTATGTGAGGAAAAAAATCAGAAATCTTAAACATATTGCCCAGAATGCATTTTATTGTAGTCAATTAGCATTTTCTATAGTTTTCTAAATGCAAGTTAGGTTTGTATTTGCCTCACACTTGGATTATTTTAGCAAATATATTACATGGCTAATCATTAAAGTTGGTGATGGACATTTTATAATAAAAATTTAAAATCTGGTGCTCTTTTCAACAAAAACTTTGAACCATTGAATTCTTTCAAGTAAATCTTAGAACTTTCTAACTAGTCAAGGCATTGGAGATAATTTATTCTAACACCCTGTTTTTAAAGGAAACCAAGGCACAAAGATATAAAAGGGCTTGCAATTAATGTGGAACTGAGATTCCTCACTTCCAGACCTCCTGGAGTATCTTACTGTTCTTCAGGTCTTTTATACCATGAGTAAGATTTATTCCTGAAAAATGAGTAATGGTTAAAATTACAGAATAGCATGGGAAAAGCCAAATTCTAGGGATTAAAGAATTAAATTTTCAGTTTGCTAACATCTTCCTTCCTTCCTTTCTCCGTCCCTCTCTCTCTCCCTCACTCCCTCCTTCCCTCCATCCCTCCCTCCCTCTGTGTTGGGGAGAGTAGGAGATGTTTCATTTTAGAATTCTTGATTCTTGAAAGCTATCCAGTTCTAGCTGTTAAACATTTGATTCTAGCTGTTAAACGTTTACTGAAATGATTAATTTTAGAGATTTCAAATACCTGTAAATTAACTGAAAGTAGTGTACTTTTTTTCTCAATATTCTTTAAAAAAACGAAATAAAAATTCCACAGAATTAATTTTTTTTTGAAAAGAGGAAATTTTGCTTCATTATGTAATTATGATTCTTTAGAGAAAACACAAATAGGTATGAGTTGAAGGTAAACTTCTACTGTGAACTATTTTATTTTCTACCCAAAATGACATTTTTTCATTGTATGAGATGCTGTCGTCTATAATTGATAACTTGATGTTTCGCATTCAAGAAGAGTAAACTAGAGCCAGATAGATTCAAAGTAGCTGAAAATGTCATGGCAATGCATCCGACATTTCCCTCTTAGTTGTAATATGTGCATTTATTCCAGTAGCTCCTCTGTTACCTGCTGTTTAGATGTAGAAAAATAATATTGTTTGGTGAGAAAAGACTATTTGCAAACTGTAAGTTCCCTTACCTGTGAGATGCTTCAAATGGTATTATTCTTTGTATAGACCTAAATTGATTTTAATGCACTTTGCTACAAAGTCACATTTATTTTGGTATACTTTTCTTTCAAGAAAAACAGAAACAAAAACTTGAAATAAATGTACAATAGGACCTTGCTTTATGTGAACTCAACACATGTGAATTCAGGTATTTGCAGTTGGCATTCTGAAAAAAAGGCAGAGAGGGAGAATTTTTAAAATTATTTCTGTGATTAGTTTTCTTTACTAGAGTGCCTTTTTTATAAAGAACTTGTGATAGGTATGTTCATACAAGAAATACTTATTAAATAATGGATTTTCTTATTCATGATTTTCAACATATGTGAAGGGTCTTGGAACATATTGGTCATGTACTGTGTTGGAAATTTGATAATGTATTTTGTTTTTTAAGTAATTATTTTAAAAATAATATAAAAGTAATTGTGGGGCATGTAATAGTTAAATAGGAAAGATGATGGTGGCTTGGACTATGGTGGAAATGGTGAGAAGTAAATAAATTCAGGATCTACTTTGTAGGTAGAACCTACTGGAATTCCTCATGGATTAGATGTGGTTTGTGAGGGAAGGACAGGAAAGTAAGAATGGGACGTAGATTTTGAGCCTGAACAACTATCTGAATGATGATACCATTTGCTGAGCATAGCTTGGATGAGGGAGCACATTTGCAGAGAGTATGGCAGGGTAGGGAGATCAGTATTTTATTTTGACATGTTAAGTTCGAGGGGTCTATTTGACATCCAATTAGAATTGTCCAGAGTGTTGGATGCAGGAGCCTGAAACTCAGGGGAGACAGCTAGACTGGAGATACAGATTAGCCCGGGATGACATTTCAAGCCATGGCACTAAGTGAAATTGTCTAGAGAGAGGTCATAGATAAGGAAGAGAAATCACCCTTGCTACAACCTTGAGGCATTCTCATAGAGGAGAAGAGCCAGCAAGGAAGATGGAGGAGTAGCCGGTAAGATGGGAAAAGTAGGTTACTGAGGTGTCAATGAAGCCTAAAGAAGAAATTTCCAGCAAGAGAAAAAAGTCAGTTATATCAAATGCAGATGAAGGGTCAAGTGTGTCAGAATTTGGCAGTGGTCAGTAGTTATTTTTGGTCACCTGTTAAGAACTATTGGGATAGGGGGGCGGCTGTGGCTCAATCAGTGGGGCTCCCGTTTACCATATGGGAGGCCCCGGGTTCGGTTCCCGAGGCCTCCTGGTGAAGGCAAAGCCCGCCTGCATGGTGTGGTTGGCTGACCCAGCGAGCATAAGCAGCAAGGGGGGGATAAATGAATAAATAAATAAAATCTTTAAAAAAAAAAAAAAAAAAGAACTATTGGGATAGATTAAGAAGAAAATTAGAGGGAAGCAAATAGAAATGGTAACTGTAGATGACTCTCTTGAGTTTTGCTGTGAAAGATAGCAAAGAGATGAGTCAGTGTGGAAGAGGATGTGGAGTCAAGGAGGGTTTGGAGTTTTGTTGGATTAATGTTGTTTGGTGATGTTAAAATCAGTTTTATGTGACAATGGGGTGATCTAGCTGAGAGGAAGAAATTGATGTTGTAGAAGAGAAAGGAAATCATTATCAAAGTGAAACCCTTGAGTGAGGGAGGGTTTGAGATCAAGGAATCAAGTAGCTTTTTAAAAGAAATGGTTTGAGGAGATAGAACTTGCAAGTCTGAAAATGTCTTTTTTCCATCCTCATATGTGATTGACAGTGGTTGTCTAGATGTAGGATTCCAAGTTGAAAATAATTTTCCATCTCCCCCAAAAATGTCTCAATATCTAGTGTTGTTGATGAGCAATCTAGGTTCATTTTGATTCATTCCTTTGGAGATGATTTTTTCCTTTCTCTCTTTCCTTCTTCCTTTTTTCTTAAAACATTTGAGATTTGGTTGCATACATCATGCTCCTTTAACACTGGATACTTCCTTGTTTATTTTCTAAGAACAAGGATTTTCACATATGTAACCACATTAAATAAGTCTAAGAAAGTTAACATTGATATAAAACTAACAGTCTATATTCCAATTTTTCATTTGTCCTAATGCCCTTTTAGGCCTTTTCTCCTCCATTGTTAGATCCAGTCCAGAATAATATATTGCGATTCATTGTCATTGTCTCTTTAGTCTCTCTTATTTTTAAAATTGTGATAATATATATATTTAACATAAAATGTCCCAAGCATAGGATTCTATGGCATTAATCACATTCACAATGTGTTGCTACCATCACTACCATCCATTACCAGAATTTTTCCATCATCCGAAACAAATTCTGCACCCATTATGCATTAACTCTCAATTACTCCTCCTGAAGGAAGACCCTGCAGAGGTCTCTCTGTATCCTTGCCCGGAGCAGATGAATTGGAGTCCACATCGAGATAGTCATGAGAGAAAGGTTTATTAACACCAGTGGAAGACAGGACACAGTTGGTTTCAAATCTGCCTTCCCTGATTTTGAGTTTAGGGTTTTTATGGATTCAAATGGGAAGGTGGAGTGGTTACCATCACAATAATAAGTATATGCAAGGGTAAGCCTAGTTTTGAAATTACCATAAACAAAGGTAAGGCTAAGCTAACCAGTTTCAGTAATTTCGGGTATTAGCTTTTACCTATTCTATAATATACTTGAAAAATAAGGGGAAAAAAGCATCTGTATAATGATTCACTAGTCATAATCATTTGTTAATTCTTACAATCCCTTCCTTTAGTTTGTTACTTTCCCAGTCTCCGGGATCAGGATGGCAACCGCTCTAACTGCTTCCTGCTGAAAGGAGATGTTAGCCCTAGGGGTTGGGAGAATGGAACTGGTTGCCATTCTTGATAAGGCTGGTACTTCTGGGTTTCAGGGCTCATCTGGCATAGGAATAATTTGGAGGCTTTCTGAAAAATAAGCTTAATAAGCCAGTTGAGAATTATAGGCTTAAATAAAAGGAGTAGACCCATGTTACATTGGAGAAATAAACTTTATAGCTTCTTATAGACAGAGCCTGGAGTATTCTTGGGGCTTGGCCTACTGTGGCACTTTGCCCATCTGGCTGAAAACTGCATAAGAGTAATCTACCAAATGACCTCCAAACTGTTTGAAATCTCTTTGCCATTAAAACTTGATTTTGTTCTATTTCTTTTCCCCCTTTTGGTCTAATCCCATGTTATCGGGGAGACCCATCCCTGGGAGTTGTCAAGTCCCACGTTGACTGGAAAATCTCTGTAGGCCATGTCCAACGTTGCCAGGGAGAACTTCATCTCTGGAAGTCCTGTCATAACCATGTGGGGGGAAGATAGTAGAGTTTGGCTTAGAGACACAGGCCACATTTGAGCAACAAATTAGACTTAACTTCATCATTACAGAAATAAGTTTCATGCCTGCAAGCCTTAAGACCTAGGGCTTGGCTTATTAGCATATTTCCTTTTATTAGGCAGGACTTAAGTATTTCAGAGTTTTATTTTTACAGGTTTACCTTGCAAAGTTTTGCAGTTTCAATAAATTGGGGGCCCCTATTGCTTGAGAGAATAGTAGGAGTTTCCCACGTGAGAAAGTTTCTCGGGGCTTTTCCCCCCAGTCCTTCAAGGGACTTGACAAATACCTTTCTATCTTATGCCCAAAACACTTGGAAATGTGTCCGTGTATTACATCAGAGTATCACAATCTCATTCCCTATTTTAGATTCCATGTTAGCTTGGCTCTTCAAATAAACTGACCAGACAGATTAAATTAAATAGTGTGCCACAGAAATTTTTTTAAAAAATTATTTATTTGTTTTGACAAAATGAATTTCTCCTTTCTGGTCTCCATAGTACTTAAAAGCTTTAAAATACCAGTAATATTACCTTTTACCTTGTGTCTTGATTTACCTTAGTTTTTAACTAGATTGTGCCATTTACCTTTAATTGATTCTTTCTTTGGCTTGTTTAATTGGGGGGGTCTTTTAGAATTAATGCTGCTTCTCCAGCACCTTTAGAGCTGGCATACTTTAGCTTTCAGTCCTAGATTGTCATATAGACGTAAGAGTTCTAGGGAGCTATTAGGTTATGTACAAAGAGTAAAGTTTCTCAAGATTTAGAAATAAAGCTCAGGAATAAATGTGACTGCTGTAAGAGTTTACAATCTAGGCCCTAATTCCATTGAGTATTTTAAATAAAGCTGTTTCTAGAGATCATTAACTATAGACCATAGTAGAAGTTTTGTCTCATTTTACCTTTACACTTTTACCAGGATTAAAGTTAATCGGCATGTAGAACATAATTTACAGGTTTACCTTGCTTCTATTTCAAAGTCCGTTTTTGGTGAAGATGAGCTGACTACGTGCCCTTTTAAAGAAGCATCAGAGCAAAACAGTGTAACTGATAAGGAAATTTGGTCATTTTCATAACATGTAAAATTCTTCTAAGAAGAACTAAAACTATAACCAACAATACCATTGTGCAGATCGGTATTAGGATAGAATACGGACACTGAAAACATTCAGTATTTAAGAATTTTATACAATCTCTAAATATATAAACATGAAAATAGCATTTAACGTATACAGATTTAACCAACAAAGGATTAGAAATTTTCCTCAATTTTACAACACTTACTAAACACTTCTCACGTAACTCATAATATATTAAATGAAATATATATTTTTTAAGTTTTGAAAGTGTTTTTTACTTCAGAATAAAAAGTGAACAGCTTTTGCACTGTTCATTGTAACATATACAGTGTTCTTGTATATAATGCTGGTCATTTGAGGAAATGTACACATTTTAATTTCTCCTTCATGTTTTCTCTTTTAGAAAGATACTGTCTACCAAAAAGAAACTTCAGCAGTACTAATTTTACTAATAAATAAATGTATTAGTATTTTCCTAATAAATTTATAAAAACCTAAGATTCCAATGGAATCAAGATTATCTTTGGGGGGTCGGATGTGGCTCAACTGGTTGGGCATCCGTCTCCCATATGGAGGGACCCGGGTTCGATCCCTGGGACCTCCCGGTTTAAAAAAAAAAAAAAAAAATTATCTTCTTGTTACCACCACCTTAATATAATTACATGCTTATTGGAACACTAATATCCCCACCCTAAGAGTATATTTACTTTCAACAATAAGGGTTATTCTTAAAAAAAAAAAAAAAAAAAAAACTTCAAAGTGGTAGATGTAGCATGGATCTCTACAAGTATTAAGTGTCTAAAATAGGCAGCTAATACTAGGTTTAATATTATTTTATAAACAATCATTCCGTTAGTAGTAAACATAAGTAGTAGTAGTAGTAGTAGTAGTAGTAGTAGTAGTAGTAGTAAACAGTCATCCTTGGAAATATATACTGTGATTATGCACAATATTTTATGACAAATTAATTTTTTTTAAAAACCAGAAGTTTAATACCTTGAAAGAAAAAAATTCTGATTAGAATAAAATGTGACTCTAACATTAAAAACATTGTCAAAATAACATCATGTTTAAAATTTTCCACAGTTTATACAAGTATTATGAGTTTCCAGTTTTGGAATGTATTTTTTCTGTTGTGACTTAAAATACAAATATATTGAAAATGTTAACTTTCATAAATGTATATATTTTACCACGTCATGTTATACAAGGTGAAAGAACAAATTCTTTTGTAACAGTTTGAAATTAAAGATATCCTTAAGGGTAGGATTTAAAATGTTAAAAGTTGTCAGGTTCGAATATTATGTTTAAACAGGCCTCTAACCAAGTGACAAATGACAGACTTAACTTTTAAAAATATAAAGGCTTTGTTTTTTCTTGAACCATTGATACGATAAGGTCAACATGAAGTATGAGAAGTTATTCTGCTAAGGCATAGACTTTTTTTTTTTTCCATTTTAAGAACAATTTATTGAAGTATATCATTGATACATGAACATACATAAGCAGAGTGTATAGTAAAAGTTCTGAATTTACAAAGCAAACGTGTAACATCATATAGGGCTCCCATAGATCACCCCACCACAAAAACCTTACATTGTTGTGAAACATTTGTAACAAATTATGAAAGAGCATTGTCAAAGTATTACTACTGACTATAGTAAGTATCTTATATTTGGTGTATTTCCCCCAACCCACCCTAATATTTTTGTTGTTGTTCATAAACCATAACAATTTATCTAAAGCAGGGGTTCTTAACCAGGGGTACATGGACCCTAGGGGAGCCCTAAGGTGGAAAGACTTCAGGGGGTCTGTGAGCTTGAATTGAAAAAAATTAACTTTATTTTCTCTGACCTCTAACTGAAATCTAGCATTTCCTTCAGTTATGAATGTATACAATAAATTACAATAGTATTCATTTCATATCACATTACAGTTGTTGCATATCTTAAAATATCACTTACGATCATCCATACTTCAAAATTATAGTAGTTGTTAGACCCAACACTAGTTGAGTGTCATAAAACTATCTGAGAAAGGATCTATGGTTTTCACCAGACTGGCAAAGGGGTCCGTGGAACAAATAAGGTTAAGAACCCCTCCTCTAAAAAACCCACTATTAGACCCATATGTTAGTGCTACTAATTACAAAGAAAGTGCTGTGCTTTTCACCATTTCTGTTCATTTCCAAACATTTCCAAACAACTTTTTTACCAATTCTGCACAGATTAAATGTCAGCTTTCCATTCTCTAACCACATTCTTTTCTCTGGTGACTTATATTCTAGCTATTAACTCCATGAGTTTACTTATTATATTTAGTTCATAATAGCAAAATCATACAATATTTGTCCTTTTATGCCTGGCTTGCTTCACTCAACATAATGTCCTCCAGGCTTATCCATGTTGTCATATGCTTCACAACTTCATTTCTTCTTACACCTGAGTTATATTCCATCATGTATATATACTACAGATTATTTAGCCATTTGTCAGTGGATGGACACCTGGGTTGTTTCCATCTTTTAGCAATTGTGAATAGTGTCGCTGTGAACATTAATGTGCAGATGTCTGTTCGTGTCACTGCTCTCAGTTCTTCTAGGTATATACTTAGTAGTGTATCTATTCCTAACTTCCTTAGGAACTGCCAAACAGACTTCCACAGTGGCTGTACCATTCTACATTCCCACTAGGAGTGAATAAGCGTTCCTATCTCTCCACATCTTCTCCAACACTTACAGTTTTCTGTTTTGTTAATAGTGGCCATTCTAGTAGGTATGAAATGATATCTCATTGTAGTTTTGATTTGCATTTCCCTATAGCCAGTGATGCTGAGCATTTTTTCATGTTTTTTTTTTTTTTTTTTTTTTTTGCCATTTGTATTCCTTCTTTAGAAAAATGTCTTTCAGATCTTTTGCCCATTTTGTAATAGGGCCATTTGTCTTTTTATTGTTGAGTTGTAGGACCTCTTTATGTATCATGGATATTAGACCCTTGTCAGATGTGTGATTTCTGAATGTTTTCTGTGAGTGAGTAGCTGCCTTTTTGCCCTCTTCACAAAGTCCTTTGAGGTGCAGAAGTGTTTAATTTTGAGGCAGTCCCATTTATCTGTTTTTTCTTTTGTTGCTTGTGCTTTGGGTGTAAGTTTTAAGAGACCCGCACCTACTACAAGGTCTTATAGATGTTTCCTTATGTTATCTTCTGGGAGTTTTATGGTCTGGGCTTTTATGTTTAGGTCTTTGATTGATTTTTAGTTAATTCTTGTATAGGGAGTAAGATAGGGTCCCCTTTCATTCTTTTGGTTATGAATATCCAGTTCTTCCAGCACTATTTATTGAAGAGACTGTTCTGTCCCAGAAAGTGGACTTGGTAGGTTTATTGAAAATCAGTTGACCATAGAGGTAAGGGTCTATTTCTGAACTTTCAATTCAAGTCCATTGATCAATGTATCTTTATGCCAATATCATGCTGTTTTGACCACTGTAGCTTTATAATACACTTCAGGGTCATGAAATATGAGTCCTCCAACTTCGCTCTTCTTTTTTAAGATATTTTTGGCTATTTGGGACCCCTTTCTCTTCCAAATAAATTTGGTAATTGATTTTTCTGTTTCTTTAAAGTAGAGTGTTGGAATTTTGATTGGTATTACATTTAATCTATAAATCTATTTGGGTAAAATTGACATCTTCATGATGTTTGGTCTTCTAATCCATGAACACGGAATGCCCTTCCATTTATTTAAATCCTCTTTGATTTCTTTTAGCAGTGTTTTGTTGTTTTTTAAATACAGATCCTTTACATTCCTAGTTAAATTAATTCCTAGATATTTGAGTCTTTTTGTTGCTATTGTAAATGGAATTTTTTTTCTTGATTTCCTCCTCAGCTTGCTCATTACTGTTGTATAGAAAAACTACTGATTTTGCATGTAGATCTTGTATCCTGCCACTTTGCTGAACTCATTTATCAGCTTAAGTAGCTTTGTTGTAGATGTCTCGGCATCTAAATATAGGATCATGTCATCTGTGAATAGCGAGAGTTTTACTTCCTCTTTTCCAATTTGGATGCCTTTTATTTCTTTTTCTTGCCTAAATTGCTCTAGGTAGAACTTCTAGCACAATGTTAAATAACAGCGGTGGCAGTGGACATCTTTGTCTTGTTCCTGATCGTAGAAGGAAAGCTTTCAACTTCTCCCCTTTAAGTACTGTGTTGGCTGTGGGTTTTTCATATATGCTCTTCATTATGTTGAGGAACTTTCCTTCTCTATCTTTTGAAGCATTTTCATCAAGAAAGGATGCAGAATTTTGTCAAACGTCTTTTCTGAATCAATCAAGATGATCAGGTGTTTTTTTCCCTTTGATTTCTTAATGTGGTGTATTACATTAATTGATTTTCTTATGTTGAACCAGCCTTGCATACCAGGAATAAAACCCACTTGATCATGATGTATAATTATTTTTATATGCTGTTGGATTCTATTTGCAAGGATTTTGTTGAGAATTTTTGCATCTGTTCATTAGAGAGATTGGTCTGTAATTTTCTTTTCTTGTAGTATTTCTTTATCTGGCTTTAGTATTAGGGTGATGTTGGCTTCATAAAATGTGTTGGGTAATTTTCCCTCCTCTTCAATTTTTTGGAAGAGTTTAATAAACAAGATTGGTGTTAATTCTTCTTGAAATGCTTGGTAGAATTCACCTGTGAAGCCATCTGGTCCTGGACTTTTCTTTGTTGGAAGATTTTTGATGACAGATTCAATCTCTTTAAATGTGGTGAGTTTATTAAGTTCTTGTGTTTCAGTCTAGGTTGTGTGTGCATTTCTAAGAATTTGTCCATTTCATCTAGGTTGTCTGGTTTGTTGGGATACAGTTTCTGATAATATCCTCTTATGATCCTTTTTATTTCTGTGGGGTCAGTTGCAATGTTCCCCCTTTCATTCCTGATTTTATTTATTTTCATCTTCTTTCTTTTTTTCTTTATTAGTCTTGCCAAGAGTTTGTCAATTTAATTGATTTTCTGAAAGAGCCAGCTTTTGGTTTTGTTGACGTTCTCTTTTGTTTTTTTTTTTGTTGTTGTTGTTGTTCTCAATTTCATTTATTTCTGCTCTTTCTTTCTTTCTGCTTGCTTTGGGATGGGTTTGCTGTTAATTTTTTAGTTTCTCCAGTTGTTCAGTTAGGTCTTTCATTTTAATGTTTTCTTCTTTTTTTAATATAAGCATTTAGAGCTATAAATTTCCCTCTGAGCAGCACTACCTTTGGTGTATCCCATAAGTTTTGATATATTGTGTTCTCATTTTCATTTGTCTCATGATATCTACTAATTTCTCTTGCAGTTTCTTCTTTGACCCACATATAGCTTGAAAGTGTTGTTAAGCCTCCATATATTTGCAGTTTTCCTGCCTATTATTGATTTCCAGCTTCATTCCTTTATGATCAGAGAAGTTGCTTTGTATAATTTCAATTTTCTTGAATCTATTAAGAGCTGTGTTGTAACCCAACATATGGTCTATTCTGGAGAAAGATCCATGAGCACTTGAGAAGAATGTATATCCTGCTAATTTGGGGTGCAATTTTCTGTACATGTCACTCAAGTCCAACTTGTTTATCATATTGTTCAAGTTCTCTGTTTCCTTGTTGATCTTCTGCCCAGTTATTCTATCTATTGATGTGAGTGGTATGTTGAAGTCTCCAACTATTAATGTAGAGATGTCTGTTTCTCCTTTCAGTTTTGCCAGAGTTTGCCTCATATATTTTGGGACACCTCGGTTAGGTGCATAGATATTTATGACTGTTCATCATTCTTGGTGGATTGCCCCTTTTATTAATATATAATGGACTTTTACATCTCATCACTTTTTTGCATTTAAAATCTGTTTTGTCTGGCACCAGTATAGCTACTCCTGTTCTCTTTCGGTTACTATTTGTGTGAAATATCTTTTTCTAACCTTTCACTTTCAGTCTGTTTGCATCCTTGGGCCTAAGGTGGGTCTCCTGCAGATAGCATATGAATGGCTCATGTTTTTTTATCCATTCTCTCAGCCTATGTCTTTTGATTGGGGAGTTTAATCCATTAACATTCAGTGTTATTTCTATAAAGGCATTACTTCAGCAATTTTATGCTTTGGCTTTCATATGTCATATCTTTTTACCTTTGTCCATCTTTTTACCTTTTTGGTTATCCTTTCTGATAGTCTTCTACACAGTCCTCCAAGCCTCTCTCTTGTCTTTTCTTTCCTTTTTTTTTTTTTTTTTTTCCTTTCTGACTGCAGAACTCCCTTTAATGTTTCCTGTAGAGCTGGATTCTTGTTTACGAACTCTCTTAGTTTCTATATTTTAAGCTCACCATCATATTTGAAGGACAGTTTTGCCTGATGAAGAATTCTTGGCTGGCAGCTTTTCTCTTTCAGTACTGCAATTATATCATACCACTGCCTACTTGCCTCCCTGATTTCTGAAGAGAAATCTGCATTAAGTATTATTGGGTCCCTTATATGTGATGTTTCACTTTTCCCTTGCTGCTTTCAGAGTTTTCTCTTTAACTTTGGCATTCTGTATATTGTGTGTCTTGGGGTAGGTCTATTTGGCTTTATTCTAATTGGAGTATGCTGTACTTCCTGGACACGTATATTCATGCCTTTCATGAGAGTTGGGAAATTTTCAGCCATTATTTCCTCAAATACTCTTTCTGCCCCTTTTCCCTCTTGTCTCCTTCTGGAACTCCTATAACACATCTATTAGTGTGCTGTGTGTTATCATTCAGCTCCCTGAGCCCCTGCTCAATTTTTTCCATTCTTTTCTCTCTCTGTTCTTCTTTCTCTTCATTTTCTTTCCTCTACATCACTGATTCTTCCATGATTTCATGTATGCTGTTGTGTGCCTCTACTGTATTTTTAATCTCACTGTGTCTTTCATTCTTATAAGCTCTGTTGTTTTTCTTTCTAAGGTTTTGATTTTTCTCAGTGTCTTCTTTTTTTTTTTTTTTTACCGGGAGGTCCCAGGGATCGAACCCAGGTCCCTCCATATGGGAGACGGATGCCCAACCATTTGAGCCACATCCGCCCCCTCAGTGTCTTTTTAATATCTTTTCTTTCTTTAGTCACGTTGTCCCTCAACTCCATGATTTGATTTAGGAGATTTGTATGAACCTCATTGTTAGCTGTTTCAAGATCTGTGTCTCAACTGGAACTTTAATGTGCTCCGTTGCTTGAGTCATATCGTCCTTCTTCTTTGTAGGCTTCTAATTTTTTCCTGATATCTAGGCATCTGATTCTAATGCTGAGTTTACTCTGATGTTCAGTTTCTCTCCCTTGCCTGGGGATTTACTGTTAAGTAGCTGTGTACTACCACTGTTCTTTGATTCTTGGCTCAACTTGCTCTAGATATTTAGGATTGCCCATTTAACTGCTGAAACCAGGGCTAAGTACCCAGTAATGGGTGCAGGCCAGTTTCCAAGGGCCTTGGAGAGGGTCTCAGTAAATGCACCTGCTTGCCTCTTTTATTTATTATTATTTTTCCATTTTTGTGTACTTTTCTGGTCTGGCAAGCATGTGGTACTCTTTGGCAGACCTCTCAGCTTAGACCCAAGTGCTAGGGGGTGATGCATTCAGTGTAATTCCTCAGGCAGGTGGATTGTACAGAAACATTGTCCTCAGAGTTGGCCAAGCCTCATAAACTGTCTCAGAGGCTGTTCTCCACCCTTGGCCAGCCACACCATTCCTCCTTCTGCCTCTTCAGCAACCAGCCCCGGAAAGTAGGAAGGGTTTGAGAAGGCAAATTATCTTTAGCTCCCTGCTGGCTTTCAGGGCAAGCAATGTCAGGGCCCAACCCAGCCCAGAAGTGTGGGACCTCTCCAATGCAGCAGACCAGGTTTGCTGGTCTGAATTTGCTGTAGGGTGTGTCACTCCCTCAACCCTTTCTTGAGGAAGAGGACCCCTGTAACACCCTCAGTCCACAGCCGCTGCAGTCCACAGACTGCTATGTGCTCAGTAGGGGGGGGGATGGGTGTCTGCTGCTGCTTTTGCAGCTCTGCTCATGGGATTTTTTCAACCAGCTGAGACTCCTTTCCTTTACCCCTCTCTCTTCTGTGTGTCTCTCCTCCTGGTGCCTGAGTCTCAGAGTAGCCTTCCAGACAGTCTCTGCCTATCCTCTGGCTACTTTTTCTGGGAGAGGTGGTGATCCTTCTGCCTCTCTTAATCCTCTGTCTTCCCAGAAGTCCCCAGGCACAGACTCTTTGTCTTTTATAATGATTACTTTAAAAAAAAAAAAAAAAAAAACTTTTAGGGGGACAGATGTGGCTCAAACAGTTGGGCGTCTGTCTCCCATATGGAGGGACCTGGGTTCGATCCCTGGGACCTCCTGGTAAAAAAAAAAAAACTTTTATATCTATTTACCCAGAATAGACAGATAATTTGAGAAGACATTACTATTTAACAGAGAGAAAATTAAAGTTTGTGTTAATGTGCCATTTGATAAATAAGTTTATCAAACGTTAGTTAGTATTGATCATAACAGATAAAATTCATTTCCACAAACTTTTTATGACCCTTCATATTCATTTAGATTTCGCTCCTCACATTTCTGCGTAAACCAGCTATTTCACCTTAAGATAAAATTATACCTTTAGATAAGCTTATTAAATTATAGTTAGTATTGATTACAACAAAGTTTGCTTCCACAAACCCTCTACAACCTTCCATATCCATTCAGATCTTGTAGTCAGCAATGGACCAAAGCACAACTCACTTCTACAACTTGACCAAAGCATAATTCACTTCCACAAGCCTTCTGCAACTTTCCCTATTTACCCAGGTCTCACATTGTGTATTTCTGTCTCATATTTTGTGAAAAACTAGCCATTTCACTTTAGGACAAACTACATTCCCTTCTTCAACAAAGCATATTGTGCACACTTTATATGCCTGCATACTTCATACTTTAAGTTACCAAAAAGATCTTTGAACTGCTTGCGTATATCTTACAAACAATTATATTAAAAAATTTTGTAAAAATAATAAATTTCATTAGCCACAAACTTACAATTTTCATCATTTTAAAGATTTAGCAGATTTAATGCTAACTTATTTTATTAGTATCTGTATAAACTTGAGGAGATGATCTAAGTAGAATAAAATTAAAATAATGCTAGTTCACATAAGAAATGTTTTTTTCTTTAATTCCATAGGAGGTTAAATACTCTTTGTTTTCATAATACTTTAAATTTATAAATAACCTTAAAAGCATACTGATTATCAGGCTCTAGAGAATATACTATAATTGTTTAATTTGTTTCCAGCATAATCTAGGAAAAAAACCTTTCCATAGTTTTCAAGTACATATCCCTTTATTTACTGAAATTTGGCAATTGGGTTCTTAATTACTATCATTCCAGGGCTGTTACAAATTTTTTTAAAATGGGGAATTACAGGACAAACTGCTGCATTTTTATGAAAATAATTATATATTTTAAAACAAAGATATTTAGTGAGAAGAGTGTGGGTTTTTTTCCCCCACATTTTTGCAAATATATTGCAGTATATTATTTTGTTTGAAGTATATGAAGAAAATCTGGTCACACAGAAACATAGTAGGAAAAAAGTGAATAGTATTTTAATAGCTTTTCTAGATAATTAGATATCTTCTTTGATACTATACCAACACTTGACAATTGGTAATTTCTTAAAGGTTAATTGCAATGTGGAATCTGAAACCTTATCGATGAACTCTTCATATTGTTACATCACAACCCATTAGTTTGTTTTTCACTTTGACTGGATTTTGTACTGGTGCGTGATTTTTTAACATACATGGTCATTTGGAAACTTAGTTCCCTGAGTTCTGCAGCTCTTGCAAATATTGACATATTCAGTATGCAATATAAAAAAATTGCAGTTGTTACTAGCACCAGCAGTCTTATCATAAACATCTTTTATGTTTTGGGAAGCTGTCAAGCTCACTCTGTAAATACAGGTTTTCCAAAATTTTAATTTTCACTCAATAGTTTGAATTTTATTATTGCCATTAAATACTATCAGTTGTTGTATTTGATGACAGACACACTTCACTCATTTCCAAGCAGATATCTGCCAAACATCCAAGTGTGTTTGTCATTTGTTCTTTCAAGTAAAAATGCTGTTCAATGAAAAGAGTAGCAGCTGGGGAGTGGATGTAGCTCAGTGGTCTAGCACCTGCTTCCCATGTATGAAGTCCTGGGCTCAATCCCCAGTACCTCCTTTAAAAAACAAAACAAAACAAAAAAACAGCAGCTACTTTAGATCGCAATTCAAATTGTACAAGTGCTTTTTCTCAAGGAAACCACTAAACTTTACTATGAAGCATACCTGCCATTTCATCACACAGAATAGTTATACGATGCATATTAAGGTTTGAGGTTTAATAAAATTAATGATTTTGGTTGGTTTTATCAAAGACATTCTTAAATGAAGCAGTCTCCACCCCCCCCATGAGTTCATGGCTTTGAAGAATGCAAGACTACTAGTACAGTTGTGTAACCATATTCCTCTAGGTTCTTGGCTATTTTACATAAAAGAATTTAAAAACATGCCAGTTCAGTTAGGCCAGTAGTTTATTAAAGAACTGAGAGAAGAGAATAGAAACAGGAGAAAGTAACAGATTATGGATCCCAGGCATACTTTTGGGCCGGTCCAGGCAGAAAGAGAGAGAGAGAGCTCTTGTGGTTGCTTTTTAAACCATTAATTACCCTTCCCCTTGTTACTGTTTGGGGGAGGAGTCTCAGCTGTTTGCTGTTTTGATTGGTTACCGCACCCATCAATTCCTGGGGGTGGGGGGTGGGGGAGGGCAGTGATAAGGCCCCTTGAGAATATCCGGGGCTGACGAAATCCCATTCCATATGGGGAATTCTCATGAGGTTCTTCCAGCCATCTTTTGGTGGGGGTCTTTCCCTCAGGGGTTTCCAGGAGGGTTCCATGGCCATGTGTTTCACGGCTGTGATTTTCTGCCAGGTCCCAGATTTGTCTTCTCATTCCCTAAACTAGCCTGCCTCAGTTGGTACACTATTCTTGGTTTATACTAAGATGCCAGCAGTTTTTTCCATTGGTGCTCTTTGCACCATCAGTCAAATGTTAACACAGTGGAAAGACCTTAGTATTTTAATATGAAAATAATTTTAACCCTATGGACCCCCTAAAAGGATCTCAGAGACTCCTTCATCAGTCAGTGGACCATACTTTCAGAAAAGCTGATTTAGAGAATTCCTACAGGGGGCAGATGTGGCTCAAATGGTTGGGCGTCTGTTTCCCATATGGAGGGACCTCGGTTCGATTCCTGAGACCTCCCGGTAAAATAAAGAAAAATATAGAAGGTGCACGGGCGTGCCATCAGGCCCTGCGAACAGGTGAGCTGTCTGGCCCCACACCGTGATCCGGTGAGCCGCCTCGCCTTGCCCCGCCCAACCATGCAGCAAGATGATGACGTAACAGGAGAGAGCCAAGATGAGATGCGCTTGAAAAACCAGGAACTGAGGTGGTGCAGGTGGCAGAATGCCTCTCTCCCATATCAGAGGTTCCCGGGATCAAATCCCAGTGAAGACAGGAGAAGGATGAGAGGAGAGGGCAGGAAACAGACACAGAGAATTGCCCAACGAATGGACGCAAAAACAGCAAAAACGGGGGCGGGGCGGAGAGTTTAAAATGGATTAAAAAAAAAAAAAAAAGAACTACAATAACAAAAGGTAGATGATTCAGCACACAAGCAATGAACAGGTATTAGCAGGTACGAACAAGCAAGTTACAGAAGAGGAAACCAAAATGCATCAGAAATCTATAACAAAAAATTACTCAACTTCACTAGCAACCAGGAAACTATAAAGATACTATTATGCATCTAACAGATTGACAGAAATATACACGTCTGACAATGCCAGGAGTTATGAGTAAGCATGGCAAAAGCTCCCATACCCTTGCTGGTGAGAGTATAAATTGCCACAACCACCTTGCAATGCAAATTCTTATAAAAATTGGAGATGCACACTACTCAGAGATTCCTTTTCTAGATGTATACCCTAGAGAAATTCTTACACTTGTAGACAAGGAAATATGTCAAGAAGGTTTATTGCAGCATTTCAATATAGAAACAAAAGAAACTAAATGCTCACCAACAAGTGAATGGATAAACTGGTATATTCGTTGAGTAAAATTCTGTACACAGTTAAATTAATGAAGTAGAGCTGCAGGTATCAGCATACATAAATCTTGAAAATATAATGTTAAGTGAACAGAATAAAAATCAGAATGAAGAATGATATAAACAGTATGGCACCATTTCTATAATGTTTGAAAATATGCCAGAGCAATGCTGATTATTGTTTATAGATATGTGCATTGTAGTGAAAATACAAGAACATGCATAAAAGTATGTGCTCCAGCTTTAAAATACGTTTTCCTCTGGGGAAGTGTGCATAGAGCATTAACTGTATCTGCAATGCTTTAGTTTTTGTTTTTTTGTTTTTTTTTTTAACATTATGAAAAATGTTGGCATTTGCTACAACTGGGAGCTGGTACTTAGGTATTATGATGTTTTCTGTTTGTTTTTGTTTACATGTAATAATTTTTTAAAAAAGAAATGCATCATCTTCAAGTGGTCACAGGATGAGAGATTTTAATTTTTTAATGGTCAATCTATATTTTTGACAGAAAACATTTATTTTTTAGTTAGAAAAATCTTATTTTTAGGGGGGGCGCATGTGGCTCAAATGGTTGGGCATCCGTCTGCCATATGGAGGAACCTGGGTTCAATCCCCATGACCTCCCGATAAAATAAAAAATGTATTTATAGAAGGCGCATGGGCTGCCAGGCTCTGTGTGTCGGTGAGCCGCCAGGCCCCGGGAGCCATGCAGCAAGATGATGACGTAACAGGGGAGAGACAAAATGAGATGCTCCAAAAGCTCTGAAAACCAGGAACTAAGGTAGCGCAGATGGCAGAACACCTCTCTCCTACATCGGAGGTCTCCAGGATCAAATCCTGATGAAGACTAGAGGAGGAGGAGGAGAAGAGATGGCAGGAAACAGACACAGAGAATTGCCCAGTGAATGGACACAAAACAGCAAAAGGGGAAGGGGGGGTTTAAAATGGATAAAGTAAATATATAAATCTTAAAAAAAAAAAAAAAAGAAAAATCTTATTTTTAAATGACCACTAAGAAAATTGTCTGGTAATAGAGATGGAGGTAGTGTGGCCAATATAGTACTGATAGTAATAGAACTGAACAGCAGAGGTGATGAGAGGTGGTGGAATTCAAGATAAAACTTAAGTCCTACTTCCCATTAGGATGTAAAAAGATATCATCACCCTCACTCTAATAACCAATATAAACTAGATAAGCTACAAAATCATTTCTTTTGAACTCATCAGAGAGAGAATTTTCCAAACATTTTAAGAAGAAATAATGACAGAGAATAGAAGAGGAAGGAATACTTCCCAACTTATTTTGTGTGGCCCTGATATTGGTAACTAGACAAAGACAGTACACAAAAGAGAAAATGGCAGATCAATTTCCATGAACATAGATGCAGATATCTGCAACAAAACATTGACTCTAGAACTATTTAAAATGCCTAACAACATTACAAATGTGTAGGATTAATCCCTGGAGCAAGACTCATTCAGTTTTTCAAAATAAATCAATGTAATCCACCGTACTAACAATCTAAAGAGGAAAACCACTTGCTCTTATCAATTACAGGAAAAAGCATTTGGCAAATTACATCATCCATTCATGATAAAAATTACAGCATCAATTCATAATAAAAGCTATAAATGGAAGGGAACTTCTTCAACCTGTTAAAAGGCATCTACAAAAAATCTGCAGCTGCCATCATACTTAATGGCATGAGACTACATGCTTTCTCTTTAAAATTGGGAACAAGGCAAGAATGGCCATTCTTAACATTTCTATTCAACATTGTACTGGAAGTTTTAGCCAGTGCAATAAGGCAAGAAAAAGAAATAAAAGACATCCAAATTGCAAGTAAATAAATAAAACTGGCTGTAGTTTCTAATGTAGAAAAAGCCCAAAGAATCTACCCCCCAAAAAAAACAGACCAAAATCGTAAAACTAATAAGTGGGTTTAGCAAGGTCACAGGCTGTAAGGTCAACACACAAAAATCTACTAGATTTCTGTATACTAACAATGTTCAATTGGAAACCCAAAATTTTAAAACAATGCCATTTAATAGCTCAAAGAAAAATGAAATACATAGGTATAAATCTAATAAAATCTGTACAGGATCTGTATTCTGAAAACTACAAAGTTGCTTAAAAGTAATTTATTTAGTATATAAACTGTTTTACTCAGTTGTCATGAAGATTTCTCTGCCTCTACTGAAATTACCTTGAGGACTAACTCCAAAGTAGCAAATCATTTTTTCATGAATTCACCCTCATCTGTGCTGTATGAAATAGCTATACTCCTTACCTTTTGTATTAGTCAGCCAAAGGGGTACTGATACAAAATACCAGAAATCTGTTGGCTTTTATAAAGGGTATTTATTTGGGGTAGAGGCTTACAGTTACCAGGCCATAAAGCACACTTCCCTCACCAAAGTCTGTTGCCACGTGTTGGGGCGAGATGGCTGCTGACGTCTGCAAGGGTTGAGGCTTCCTGGGTTCCTCTCTTCCCAGGGCTCATTTCTCTTTGGGCTCAGCTGCTCTGCTTTCTCCACAAGGCCACTTGTAGCTGACTATCAGGCAAATGGCTTGTCTCTCTTCCAGAGGTCTCTGCCTGTGTTTAATGGAGACTTCTCTCCTCTCTCACATATCTGCTTCTCTGTGTGTTTACTTCCCGGGCTCCAGGATCAAAACTCCCACTTCCCTTCTCTGTGGTGCAGTTTCTTTCCACCAGGGGGGTGGAGGCTCAATGTCCTAAAGGCGTGGCCCAATCAAAGGCTTAATCATTATTTAATCAAGTAAAAATGAAACCTCTGAATCCAATATAATCTAATATGCCCAGAGGAACAAACCAGTTTACAAACATTATCCAATACCTATTTTTTGAATTCATAAACAATATCAAACTGCTACACCTTTACACATATATATATATAAATAATCTTCAACATATTCTTTCTAATTTAAAAAACATTAAAAAATTTCAAGTTTTCGCTCTCTTTTTCTAACATAAAAGATCAATCATATTCATAATGTGATTTGAAATTGAATTTGACATTTCATTTATACATTCTTCTTTGTCAATAGCTGCTTAAGAATTGTTTTAAAATACATCACCCAATACTTCCCCAAATCCTTTTGTACATCTCAACTGCATGATTTCTTGGATTTCAGTTTGGAAGATACAAATGATGCATGTTTTCTATACAGTTTAATTGAATATTGTTTCCTTCTCATATTAGCCCTCCATTTCTTTCTGATTTTTAGCTTTTCTCATTTAATAAGCATTATGTTTCATTTGTGGAATCATTGCAAAAAAAAAAAAAAGATATTTTTTAATACTATTTGTGCTTGTTAATGAAATAGAGCTTATAGAGTTAATGCCTAAAGTTCATACGAACATATTTACTGTTCTATATCCCTTGGAAATTTATTATAACCTGTTCTTTCTGAGGCCATAACAGACCTTACCTTTGTACTTCATTATTCACACATAAAGTCTTTAGAATGTGATCCCACACAGAGTTGTGACTGGCCTATTACATCCAGAGATGGTAATAAAAAGAAACACTCCGTTTTGATTTTTAAGATCTAATGGTCTTAATAATGTGTCTTGATTAAACAAACACATTGCCAAGCTGTTGTTATCAATCATTCAGGGATTGTCTAGGCATAGACAACATAAAACAGTTTGGAAAGGTTGGTTATTCTACTCAATACTTTAATTTAGTGACCCAGCCAAGGAAATTTCAAATGTGCTGATTAAATTTGCAGCTGACATTAAATTAGTTAGTATGGCTTATATCCTGGGGAAAACTCAAATTCAAAATCATCTTGACCACTGGAAAAAATTGCCTCTAAAGCAAATTAAAATTAAAGATGAATTAGATATTACACTTAGAAACAACATAAAAAATGTATTAGAAAAGGAATTGACTAGATGGAAGTATTACCTCTGGCCTTCCTCGTCGGTAACTAAACCTTTGGAAGGACAGAAACGACTTCACCATTTATGGTTTAATCATGAGGGAATTGCTTTCCATGCACCTGGTCCTACCCCTCTGCATAAGGGCAGTGAGTCCAGAACCCATACTCTTTATTGCCTTATATCTCCATGGTTTCATCTGTCATGATCTGACACCCACATGTTTATACCTATTATTTCCTCATTTAATTCACCTGAAATATCTCTTTGTGTTATTTTATATTCACAAAAACATCCTGCTTTAATGCACTAATTCATCTCTCTCTCTCTCTCTCTCTCTTTTTTTTTTTTTTTTTTTTTTTGTTGTTGTTGTTGTAGTTTGTTTCAGGCAGTACCGGAGTTTGAACCCGGGACATCATACATGGGAAGCTGACGCTCAAACCACTGAGCTATATCTGCTTCCCTCTATACTTTTTAATCCAACCTCCAGTTCCTTATTTCCAATTACTATTAACAACAAGGATAAAAGAAAGATTCCTCAGGATCATAATAGACCACAAACTGATAGGAACTAACAAATTTTATTATTATTGGGGGAAAAAGAGAGATGCAAAAGTCAATCCCATTTGGTTAAAAGGAACTATCATATAAGATCTAAGATGGACTCTTATCTTTATATGCTATATTAAAATGATCATACAACATTGAACACTTCCTATGTACCAGGAACTATTCTAAATGCTATAAATGCATAACTCATTTAAACCTCAAAACAATCCTAAGAGTTAGTTACTGTGGGTAATCCATTTTGCAGATGAAGCAATTGAGTTTAAGATTAAGATTAAGATTAAGTCAATTGCCCAGGGTGACTTGCAGATAAATGGCAGAACCTGAGGTCTAACCCAGATAGTCTGGTTCTAGACTCAGGCAGCATACACAACCACTACGCTACACTGCCTCTCCACTGGGATGGACACTGACTATGGATTACAACAGTCAAGCAAAAAAATAATTAGAGGACACTTAGGTATCATTAAAAAAAATGTCAAAAGGGCAGACAAACAGATCTTGTCAAGAGAGTTAAGGGAATCTGGATTTTGTAGGTTAGGGAGGGAAAAATACAAGGATTAAGTTAACTGATTTCAAACATATAAAGGGTTTTTGAACAAAAGTAATGAATGTTCTGTGTTGATTGCCCTTGACTAAAAAAAAGAAATACAGTTAAGACCAGTCAGGAGTATTTATGTTTCAGGACAGGAGAAACCATATCTTGCCATCAGGTAGAAGCAATACTAAATGGAGTGGCTGTGAAGGCTCAGCCTCAGGCATAGGCTCAAGAAATGAATCCAGAATGGATGACTGTGTTCAAGATGGCTATGATTCAGTTGACTTGTGACTATAATTTCTCCTTTTAATTCTGAACAGATGTGTGCCTTCATTCTTTTTTTTTTTTTTTTTTTTTTTAAAGATTTTATTTATTTATTCATTTATCCCCCCCTTGCTGCTTGTGCTCGCTGGGTCAGCTAACCACGCCGTGCGGGCGGGCTTGCCTTCACCAGGAGGCCCCGGGAACCGAACCCGGGGCCTCCCATATGGTAAACGGGAGCCCTACTGATTGAGCCACAGCCGCTTCCCTGTGCCTTCATTCTTAATTCTTAATCTGCTCTTATGTAAAATTTAAATAGAATTTGAAAACTGAAGACAGGTAGTTTGTTCTTGGTCATATGGACAGAATGATTTTGAACCTAGGTCTCCTGACACCCTGTCCAAAAGTTCAGACAGCTTTTGGGGAGGTTTTCACAACTGCATAAGAGAATATTCTTTAAAATTTCTTCTTAAAATAGTGAGATTGCTGTGGACTGAAAAGGGTATGTGGGGGGAGGGGGTGGAATAAATTGTACTGATTTATGCAGTGTCCTTTTTCTTTGTGCAGTATGAACCCAGAGGACCTGGTCGGCCCTTGTACCAAAGAAGAATCTCATCTAGTTCAGTCCAGCCTTGTTCTGAAGAACTAAACACTCCTCAAGACAGTCTTGCTCAGTGTAAAGAGCTTCAGGACCATAATAACCAATCTTCTTTCAACTTTTCATCCCCGGAGTCCTGGGTAAACACCACCTCATCTACCCCCTACCAGAACATTCCGTGCAATGGATCCAGTAGGACAGCTCAGCCCCGAGAGTTGATAGGTAAGATAGAGTTGATGGCTTGCCCAAACTCTGTAATTTCAAATACTTGGCTCCTGGATATTTACGGAGTTTTTCCTTCTACCACCCTCTGTTTGCATTATCTTTGAACATTATTAAATGTGCCATAGCTCATAGATGTGCTTAGGCTGGCATATTAATTTAGGACTGTATTGATTCCATATTTATGGTTTGGAAGGTAAGTAGATTCAGCCATATTTTGAAACTTTTGATCATTTTGAACTGTGACTGAATAGAAGTAATGGAGCTTAAACTGTATTTCTAAATAATCACCTTTGTTTGGGAAAGGTTTTTTCTGGTTTTGTTTTTTTCTTCAGAGTTGAGGGTATAACTTGGTTGGGTCAATATTAATCAGTTTTCAAGAATTTGTTAATAAAGCTGTTGGCATTTTGCTATGTAACAGAACTTGGTCTCAATAGAGACCAGTAAAGTCTAACATTTTGAGATTTAGAAATCCTATGCTTCTTCCTTGTGTTCTAACAAATGGAGAAGTTCGTGCCTAAAGAAATAAAGGTATAGAAAGGGATAGGAATGGACAAGGCATTCTAAACTTTGTATCATATGATCGAAAGTCTTTCCTTCTGCCTTGAACCTGAATGCACTTTCATCTTTCCTTTGTTGCATCTTTTCATGTTGAATGTAAAGAAACTATATTATTTGACTTCCCTAATGTCCTATTCTTTGTAGGCTATAGACATTAATCTTTGTGACCAAGTCTGAAATCTTGTGTGGTGAATTTCTGCCATGGTATCATCATTTTTTTGTATTTGAAAACATTCATACTATCATATTTGAATTTCTTGAGAAACATCTAAATTATACATCAGTGCAAATAATTTGTTACTTTCTAGTTTGCTTTGTTTATTGTAATTTATTTTAAAGATAACATCATTTCTCCTCTAAGTTTTAGAATGGCTTTTGGCCAAAATCACTAAAAACCTGATCAGAGCTGATAAGGTAGAAAGTTCCTAAACAAACACTCAAAGCTTATGTCATTTATGGCATCTTTTCCTCAAATATAAAATGTTTTTTTTTCTTCATTACTAGGAGACAAATTGTAGTATTCTTTAATTGAAAGTAATGCTTTGTTAAGTGTTAGAACATTAATTCAAAAATCAGTCATGTCCTGAAACACAGCTTCTTATCAGTACTTTCCCCCTCTAGAGGAACTTAGCATTTACCAGTGATGAATCAGAAGGAAAATAATCAACACATGGGAGACTTCTTTTTGAAGCACGAGAGTTATTTCTTGAGCATGAAGAAAATTGTTCATTTTATATTGGTTTGAAATTTAAAAGAGATCATTGTGTCTGATATGGCCATGTTTTCTCCACAATTAAATTGTAAGCTTGAGAGCAGAGACCATATCTTTGACCTTTTTGAGCTTTGAATTTCTCATTTGGCTACTGAACATACTGCAGGCTTGGTAAGTGCTTGCTGAGTAAGGGGATAATTAAAATAGATTCGTGAGATGAAGGGCACAATCTATTCACACTGTAGGGCCTTCCCATCGGGTGGTGTCCAAAAGTTCTGATGGGGTTCCCCTTTCCAACATGGGTGTGTTTGGGCTCTGTTCACTTACCTTTATAGCAAGGCATAATTTATCAGACATTTTCTTTTAATGCATTGGTGAAAACTTAAGATTAAATAGAGATGTGTATTTTGAAAAGTATCACTGGCTTTAGATTAGTAAAATTCACAGTTGTAAAGAAAGGGTCTCATCTGAAACTTAGGTGCTAAATCAAAGTAATGGACATCCATATTCACAGTTAGATGGGAATGCAGGCATTAGGGTAAACTGCCTCTAAAATATTATTTTGTAAATAGTTATTTAATTTAAAACAATTAAAAGTAACTGCATTGTCCTTAAGACAAGAACATAATTTTAAATAATAAACTTAGTAAATAAAAACAGTATGTTTTTGAACTGCCTAGACTCTATGTATTTTTTTAGGTAGTGCAGGTTGCTTTAATATTGAAATGTTTTTTTAAACTAATGCTTTTTAAAGTAATTGTTTTATTTCCCAAATAAATAACATTTAAGGGAGAAAAGGATAAATGTTTTAGAAAGATTTAAAATAATTTAAAAGTTTCGTGAATTTTGAAAGTTTTAAAATGATATGAAATTAACATATTGAGTAAATAAGATACCAAGACTAAAACATGAAATACTTTCACCTTAACCTCTGAATCCTAGTTTTATAATGTTTTATTGGGCAACTATCTTTATGATGTTAAAATGCTTTTTTTTTTTTTTTTAAATCAAGTCACAGCAGCTGCCATCTATATCCACCCTCAGATGACCCCCTTGTCTGTTTGCTTGTTGTTTTTGCTCATTGTCTGCTCATTGTCAGTTTGTTTCTTCTTCAGGAGGCACCAGGAACCAAACCCAGGTCCTTCTGTGTGGGAGGCAGGTGCCCAACTGCTTGAGCCACATCTGCTCCCTGTTCATTTGTTTTTTTGCTCTTTCTGCTCGTTGTTTTTTCATTGTCTTGTTTGTTGTTTTTTCTGTCTGTTGCTCTCTTGGGGAGGCACTGGGAACTGAACCTGGGACCTCCCATGTGGGAGGCATGCACCCAACTGCCTGAGCCACAACCACTCCCCTGTTAAAATGCTTTTTAAACCTTCATATTTAATGTGAAGTAAGATCTATCAAACATTACCTGGGTATTTTAGAGAAAACGAACCATTATAAGGTGGGTAGTCTTTATTTCCCGGTTGCTTAGGCAAATGCCATATACTATGGATTGGCTTAAGAGCAGAAATTTTTTGACTCACAGTATCAGAGGCTGGAATTCTTGCTTCCTCCCAGGGTAGGTATGTTCTGGCTGACTGGCATCTCTTGGGGTTCCTTGGCTTTTCTGTCACATGGCGATGTCCTCTCCTTTATCTTCCAGGTTCTCTTTACTTCCAACTTCTCCTCCGTGTGACTTTCTCTATGTCTGAATTTCATTCTGCTTATAAAGGACTCTGGCAATCCAGATTAAAGCTCAATCTAATTCACTTGGCCACACCTTAACTAAAAATAACATCTTCAAATGCTTCTATTTACAATGGGTTCACACCCCCCATAGGAATGGATTAAGATTAAGAACATGTTTTTTCCTGGGGTACGTAATTCAACCTACCACAGGTATAAAAAATATTAGAAGGATATCTTCTGGATTCAGTTGTTTTCTTATTTTGAATTCAAGGAGAAAACAACCTAGCCTAAATATCTGAAAATCAAAAGGTTGGCTTTCTTCTGTTTGATGATTGCCCTAAGCTGCACTTGATTGCAAGGAACAGAAATGTAGCCAAAGTAGCTCAAGTAAAGAGGATTTTATTGGAAATAAGGTACAGAAAGGACAGTTGGGTTCATGGGAACTGGATAGTTTTCTGGGAGATACATATCATCTATGTAATGTGCATAGCACATGTATCTGGCCCGTAATAAATATGCAAATACTAGATATAATTATCATAACATTTTTCCCTGGGGCCATGTGGCCTTCCTCTGTGTATGTGCTCCATTCTTGTACTAGTCCTTGTAGATTAGTGTTCTGATTGCTCTGCTTTCTATGTATTTTTAAGTGACTTTGGGTTTCCGCGGTGCCTTGACTCTACATAATCTAGCCAAAGGACTCAGTGAGTCATTCTCTCCTCTCTCTCTCCATCTCTCTCTCCCTCTCTCCCTCTCTCTCTCTCTCTGTCTCTCTCTCTCTCTCTCTCTCTCTCTCTCCCCCCTAAATTCCAGGAAGAAGGAATCCGGCCTCTTTTGGATCATGTATGGTCCAGAGTTGTGAGTAGAACTCTTTCTTTAAGATAAGAACACAGGAGGGGAGAAACAATTTATCTAGTCCAAGGTCCATTGGATGCATCAGTAAACACCATACTCTGAGGATTCAAACAAAAAAGATGGCATTGTCCTCTCCCACAAGGAGCTATCTAGTTTGGGAAATAAGGTTAACATACATGAAACAGTAGTAGTCAATATTAAAAGGCATGAAATCAAGTGCTAAGTGTGCAATACAGATGCTGTACCCTTAGAAATGATGAAATAGTTCAGAGAAAGCTTTGTTGAAGGGGGGCTAACTCACCCATAAGGTTTAACTTTATTTACCTCTGTTGTCTAATATTGACCTAACCTATCAAGGGTAGTCTTCTGAAGAATTGGTTCCCATTCTTGTTTTGATGTCTTTACCTTTGTGATTTTCCTACCTCTGTCAGATAAAGGCTAAGCTGTAGTCACAAATAGACCCCAAAATACAATGGCTTAAATAAGATAGAACTTTATTTTTTTCTCACCTAATAATCTGGCTGATCCAAGCTAGCTGAGTAGCTCTATTTCATAAGCTCATCAAAGGATGCGAGTGACTTCTGTCTTGTTTAGTATTTGCTGAAGGATTGTCTTCATTTGCATGTCCAAAGCTGGGTCCTGCCATGGCTGTTTCATGGCAGGTTGTTTGTCTTCAGGCTAGGGATGATTCAAAAATTGTATGCATCATTTCTCTGCATATTCCATTAAGTCAAATTTAGTCGCTAGCTGAGCAGCCATGTGTCCAGTTTAAAATTGGTGTGGTGGATGCGTGGGGTTTCTATTACTAAAGGTAAGAAAATTAAAAATGGACACAAGGGACCATTAATAGGGTCCACCATAACCTCCCAACCTTTCACCACCTATCTGAATCTTGTCCTTCAAGACTCATCCCAAGTTTCATTTTTCCCATGAAGATTCCATCTCTGCCATTTTCTCAGAACTCCTTCACTACCCATCAGCATTTACTTGGCACTTAACATAGGCCACTTCATTAGCATTTCTATATACTACTGATGAGCAATCTGAGGAGGAAGTCGGAAAAAAAAATTCCATTTACAATAGAGACTAAAAGAATCAAATATTTAGGAACTAAAGGACCTATATTCAGAAAACTAGAAAACATTGCTAAAAGAAACCAAAGACCTAAATAAATGGAAGAACATTCTGTACTCATGGATTAGAAGACTAAGTATCGTTAAGATGTCACTTCTACCCAAACTGATTTACAGATTCAACACAGTCCTAACCAAAATCCCAACAGCCTTTTTTGCAGAAATGGAAAAGTCAATTTTACTTGGAAAGGCAAGGGGCCCTGAATAGCCAAAAATGTCTTTAAAAAGAAAAATGAAGTTGGAGGACTCTCACTTCCTGACTTTAAAGCCTGTTACTGAGCTACAGTGGTAAAAACAGCATTGTACTGGCATAAAGATAGACATATTGACTAATGGGATCAAATCAAGAACTCAGAAATAGACTCTTACATCTATGGTCAAGTGATTTTTAACAAGTCTGTCAAGCCCACCCAGCTGGGCCAGAACAGTCTAGTCAACAAATGGTGCTGGGAAAACTGGATATCCATATCCAAAAGAAAGAAAGAGGACCCTTATCTCACACCTTATACAAAAATTAGCTCAAAATGGATCAAGGACCTAAATATAAAAGCTACAATTATAAAACTCCTAGAAGAAAATGTAAGGAAACATCTTCAAGATCTTGTGGTAGGTAGTAGTATCTTAAACCTTACATGCAAAGCACAAACAATGAAAGAAAAAAATAGATAAATGGGACCTTCTCAAAATTAAACACTTTTGTTCTTCAGAAGACTTTATCAAGAAAATAAAAAGGCAGCCTACTCAATGGGAGAAAATATTTGGAAACCACATATTTATTAAAGGCTTGATATTCATGTTATATAAAGAGGTTATACAACACAACAATAGAAAGGCAAAAAGTTAGAAAAAAAATGGGCAAAAGACTTCAATAGACATTTTTCCAAAAAGGAAATAGAAAATGACAAAAAAAAAAAACCAAAAAAACAACCATGAAAAAAGATGTTCAGCATCACTAGCTATTAGGGCAATGTAGATCAAAACTGCAATGAGATACCATTTCAGAATGGCCATTATTAAAAAATAAGAAAACTACAAGTGCTGGAGAGGATGTAGAGACATTGGAACACTCCTTCACTGTTGATGGAAATGTAGAATGGTGCAGCCTCTCTGGAAAGCAGTTTGGTGGTACCTCAAGAAGCTGAATGTAGAACTGCTGTATGATCCAGCAATCCCATTACTAGGAATATATTCAGAAGAATTGAAAGTGAGGACACAAACTGACATTTGCACATCAATTTCATAGCAGCATTATTCACAATTGCTGAAATATGGAACCAGCCCAAGTGTCCATCAACCAATGAATGGATAAACAAAATGTGGTATATGCATACAGTGGAATATACTATTCAGGTGTAAGAAGAAATGAAATCGGGATGCATATTACAAACATGGGTGAATATTGAGGAGATTATGTTGAGTGAAATAAGCAAGACATAAAAGGAGAACTATTGTATGGTCTCACTAATATGAACTAAATACGATGAGTAAACTCACAGAGGTAAACTATAAAGTATAAGTTGCTAGGAGATAGAATATGGGGTGAGAAAGGGAGCTGATGCCTAAGGTATGTAGAGTTTTTAATAAGGTTTATTGTAAAAGTGTAGAAATGAATAGAGTTGATGATAACACATTATAGTGAGTATAACTAACATGCTGATTTATAAATGTAATTGTGGCTGATGGGTAGTCTGTGGATGTAAATGTCAATTGAAAGGAAGCTAGAAAATCTAGGGAATGTATAACGGTGATTTTGGTGGTAGATGAAGATTGTGGTTATTAGTATAAATATAAGAATGGTTTTTTACAAAGTCTTAAGAATATGGTGCCATGGGAAAATTACAACTCATGTAACTTATGGTCAATAGTTAACAGTGATGTAATATTTTTGCAGCAATGGCAAAGAAGATATTGTATCAATTCTAAGGGACAACAATAGGGCAGTATAAGGGGGTATGGGATTTTTACTTTTGGCATAATGAGAACGTTCTAAGATTGACTGAGGTGACAACAGCATAATTCTGTGATGAAAATGAGAGCCCCTGAGTGTACACTTTGAATGGACTGTACAAAGCATGGGACTGTATATCACAGGGAATCCAGTGGTAGAAGAAGGACAGTTGTTAACAGGACAAATAGGAGAATGTTCTCTCATGAATTATAACAAATATATAATACTAATACAGGTTGTCAATAATCAGTGGGTTAGGGGAAAATATACCAAATGTAAGATATTTGATATATCTGGTATATTTGGGCTATAGTTAGTTCATAGTTTATAGCAAACATTTCACAACAATGCAAGGTGTTGGTGGTGGAGTGATGGGAGCCCTGTATGATGATATGCATGTTTGTTTTGTAAGTTCACAACTTTTACTATATACTTACTGTTTATGTATGTGCATATATGTATGATATACTTCAATAAAATTTTATTTATAAAAAACACCAGCAAGAAAAAAAAACAAAAAACATGGGCCACTTCCTTTGTTTTTTAGCCATACCATGGGTTTATATGTTACCTCCACAATGAAATCATAATTCATGAAGGGTCACTGGTAGTAACTTTGTACTTTCGGTAGGCCTAGCACAGCATTCAGTACATAATGAGTGCTCAACAAATACTCGTTGAATTGATTTGAGTTGGTAATTTAAGGTTTTACATGGTGAAATTGGCAAAAATTCCAGGTAAGAGAAGCAGCCTGCAAGAAAGCAGGAAAATAGGAATGAGCATGAGTCACTTAGCCTGTCTAATTATATAGATGGTCTGGTGAAAATATCTATAATTTATTTATCTAGGGGGAAGTGGGTAAGGAAAATAATAAAGGAGAACTTTGAATGGCAAATAATACAATGCATTGTAGAGACACAATACTAAAACAGTACTAATACAGGAATAGACACATAGCTCAGTGGGACAGAATAGAAAGCCCAAATACAGATAGAAAGGTACAAAAGAATTCAGTATATAATAAAAGTAGGATGCGCATGGAAAGAATGGATTATTCAGTAAATGATACAGGCTCAATTGTGTAACCATTCAGGGAAAAAATAAGCAAATGAACAAAGTTATATCTTTACCTTATGCCCTATACTAAAACAAGTTGCAGATAAAGATTTTAATTTAAAACGTGAATCATAAAAGAGCTAAGGAAAAATATAGAAACTATTTTTTTTTACTTCATAAAGGAAATAGTTTATAGATATATTTATTTAAAATCCAAAACATTTATTGACAAAGTGGAAACTAAAATTTTTAAATTAAAATCACAAACTAGGTAAAAACTGCTTTTTGAAACATGACAAAGAATTAGTATCCCTGATATGTAAAAAGTTCTTACAAAATAATATGAAAAAAGGGAATAAAATAGAATGATGGACAATGGTTATATCCAGCAGTCCACAAATGGGTAGTAAAATAGGAAAAAATGTTCATACATACCAGTGATGAAAGAAATGCAAATTAACTCTACAACAAGAAAATTATCTAACACCAATGTTGTAACTGGTTAGAGAAACAACCAGACTCTAACATTTTTGGTGTGAGTATAAATAGGCAATGTTTTCTTCGAGTTTGGCCATAGTTACCAAAAGTTTTAATTGTGTATATTCCATTTGACCCAGCCATTTTTTTTTCCCTAGTAATTCTAAGGAAATTAGTCATGAATATTTAGCAATATTTTTTCTATAATATTTATCACAGTTTAGAAAAGTGAAAAATTGGCTGTAATCCAAATTTCTAAAAATGAGAGATTATTTTTAAGTAAGTTATGAAATATTCTGCATAAATAGTGTGCATAGGAAAAATACACCATCAAAGTAAGGTTTCTCTCTGATATTTGGGAATATGAATTATCTCTTTCTTTGGGCTTTTCTTTAATTTCCAAATTGTCAGTGAATCTGAATTAAAACTTTTAAAAGATCGAAACAAAAGCAGTATTTGGAAACATGCTGTGGTAGTGGGGTTTAGGGGGCAATAAAATTGGTTAGGAAAGGTGGAGTCCAATTTAAAGGACTTTAAAAATCAAGCAGATTATAGAAATGTGTTTATGGCTTTTGCTAAAAATTTTTTTTAATTAGAGAAGTTGCTTTTTAACCCACCTATTCCACATTTATTTAATATATATTACAAGAAAGGATAGTATTTTTAACAAATAGAATCCAATGCTAATATTAATTAGGTTAATAACAAAAGCTCTTTTGACCAGAAATCTGCATAAACAGCTAATTTGTATTGAAGAAAGGACATGTTTGTTCCTATCTTCAAACTATGAACAGTTAATATAATATCAAATTGTACAATTGTTCAACTTTTTTTTTTCTTAGTAAACCTTCAAATTGGCCTTTGGTTCTTCTGTGTTAGCTGTTTGAGGTCACATGGTTAATTCTTTTTTGAGCATGTTTATAGGCTAGAGAAGTTTACTTAGATGTGTTGTGATTTCAACATTCTGTGTAGTTGTCTGTCTTTGTGGTTCACTTGTCACTGAGTTCCTCGATATGTGAGAACCAGTTATGACACAGTGAGTTGTTGAGACATGACTGTCACAAGTCCACCCTTAAATCAGTATCACTGTTCTCTGCTTTTAGCTCCTCCCAAGACTGTCAACCCCCCTGAGGATCAACTGAAGTCTGAAAACCTCGAGTTGTCCAGTTCCTTCAACTATAATGTGCTGCAGCATCTTGGCCAGTTCCCCCCCCTCATGCCCAACAAGCAGCTCGCCGAGTCAGCCAACAGCAGTAGCCAGCAGACCTCTGCGGGGAGCAAGCCTGCCATGTCCTATGCCAGTGCTCTGCGGGCCCCCCCCAAGCCAAGGCCCCCGCCCGAGCAGGCTAAGAAGAGTAGCGACCCTCTCTCTCTGTTCCAAGAACTTAGCCTGGGGAGTTCATCAGGCAGCAATGGCTTTTACTCCTATTTTAAATAATCACTTTTTTCCTCAAGGGAGAATGTTTTAATTTCTGTTTATATCAATAGAATTAAGATAGTTGGACTTCATCTATAGATGCACATTTCCCTTTGTTTTTAATATTAAATATGTTCTCACTTAATTGCTTTGCTGCTAGACTTGCAACTAATTTTTTAAAAGTATATTCCATTATTTTGCATTTTTGATGTGTCGGAATTTTGACAGCTTTTATGTAGAATAAAAAGTATTTTTAAATTTGTGTATTGTTACATATGTTTGCATCAAGCTAGCAGCTAAGAGGTTAATTGTGCAACTATTAAAAAAAGAGAAAAAAATTTGTCTAAAATGTATTTTAAAAAATTGTAAGTAGCATTTACATTTATTCAATAATATTACCATATGCTGGGTTTCTGTACCAGAAATGGCCAGTTGATGTACAAATATATGTTATTTTTGCTTAAATTCATTTAAATTTTTTTTAAAATAAAGGGGCAGCATCTTCTAAATACTTTTAAGTTTTATCAGCTTTTTTTGTGACAGGATGCTGCATTCTAAAACTTTTATAGTTTTAGACTATGTATGATGTGCTGTTGTACTCTCCATCCACTGTAGGATAGAGTTAAGGCATTCTTTGCAGGTGTTTTCAGTATGCCACTGTTTTTTGAAACATGAGGAAAAAACATTGGCACACTTAGTTATTTTAGTTTTTGGACAAGCTACACTTAAAGCTTGTTTTTAATGTTAATTTGATAGTGGTTTTTTTTAAATAAAAAAAAAAAAACAAATCATGAAGCTGAAAAATTTTTAGGATTGTTGGTGCTTAGTAGACTTGATAACTATTTTAAAAATGCGTGAATTTAGTAAAATCCTTTTTTTTCTCACTATGCATGTATAAATGTTTGTAATCTGGCTTTTCCCCTCTTCAGTGGTATAAAGGATTGTGCCGGCTTTAAGGTTTATTTTTTTTCCTCAGTAAAACTTTTGGTACCTTATATGTTGTTTACATTAAAATGTGACATTATACATGAAAATTCAAATATTTTGCTAACTGTTTTGTTTGAGGAGCATCATTAAAGAAGAAATATATTGTTTGTCAAAAATGTATCAAAATTCATCAAAATCTGGGACAGAAGACTACCCTTGTTTTTCATGTCTTTCAGTTCTTCTAAAATAACTCCACTAAACTTGTGCAAAAATATAAACTTTAAATAGCTATCTTAAATATTATGCAGTCCACAAATTGTTTTGAATGAACTTTGGCAAAAGCCAAAGGAAAACATTTACCCTCTTAAAACTTGTGGTCTTGTAATATTTTGAAGCTTTGCATGTCCTTATTTTTCCTGATCTAGTAGTATTACTTTAAGCTTCAGTGAGATTTTAAAACTGCATTATAACTTTTTTTTTTTTTTTTTTTTTTTTTTTAATAAGGTGAGGCTGGGAAGCATTGCAAAGGGACCCAACCTTCCTGGTGATCCATTCAAAAATAGCTTTTTTAGAGGACTACTTTTGATTAGGCCATCTTATATTAGCAGTTCATTTTTTTAATGGAGTTAAAAAGTGGCAGGGCTAAAGAAAAACCACTTCTATCTCTTATTGTACTGGAGTTTAGTTTGTGTTGGCTAACTACAACCCCCTGTAATCCTCAGACACTTTGGGATAAGAGTGTGCCTTTAGTTAAAGGTTAGTAAGCTACAGGACAAATGAGGTGTACCTCTTTTATTCAGTTCTATCCTTTTGCTCTGAGTGCAGTTCATTTGTATGCGGCTTCACATTACAGGCGGGTGGGTCTCTATATGTGGTGGCAGTTATAGACCTGTACACTACAGGTGAGTTAATGGTTAGTATAAATCACATTTGGAAAACTGAGCCCACAAGTTACACCACCATGTTTCCTTTTTGCTCAACATACTTTAGGCAGAAGAAGATTTTTTTGCTGTATAGCTATGTATTTCCTACTCTGTGACAAAACTTAAGACATAGCTCAAGTGGAAATTAAGTGTCCCTGAAGGGAGGATGTCTGTGAAAATAATTTTATGGTCAGTGATGATTCCACCTGCCATTGCCTTCCCAGAATATAGAGGGCTACAACACAAGCTAGCTCAGGGTTCAAAAGCATTTCAGTAATATGAAAAACAGAAGTATAATGTCAAGGCTTTCATTTAACCCCTTATCATGAAGTACTTGCCTAATTTTTTGTTTTCCATACTTGAACCTTTAAAAAATATCAATTTTTAAGTTATTTATATTTATATTTAGTTAAGGGGATCATGTGCACATCCCACCACCTTAAAGAAATATATTCTTAATGGAAGCTTCTGATGAAGAAGCTGTTGTAACATCCCCCATTTCAAGCAGTTCTAAAAAATAAAAAACAATAGCTACTTATTAGTCTATTACTCTGCTAAGTGTCCAGGTGTTACTCATTTCTATATTGTTTCTAAAGCCATTCAAGGATTTGACTGTTGTTTCCATCTGCTTTTTTTAGATTCTGGATTGAATGCTTATTTTAACCTCTAACAAGCTTTCTCTTCCTCATCATTAATGCCATCTTTCCAACCATGGTTTAAAGACTCTGTTATTTATGCATAGTATCTTGTAACAGTTTCGAGCAAGTCTTATTGTAAGAAGCATTTGCAAGGTTCTGTTGAAATGAAACATGGCTTTTGAATACAGTTGATTTGTTTGAGTATTACTTGGGTAAAATTAGCAAGCATCCACAAATCAGACTTATAAAACATAACTTATATATGATGTTCGGCCTTAGAGCTCAGGTGGAACTCCCTTTTTTTAAGAAAACTTGATGATAGCTCTCTGATAATACCAAGTTATTATCAAGTCCCTTTTCTTCTAGAACAGATTTCTTCTAAGTGAAGAAATGGCTTTCTACTTCTTTGTACTTTGTATTGCTCTGGAGTTTCTTTTTTCTTGCCAGAAATATTTTTTTATTCTTTTCACTTTTTAATTTCATTGCTCCTTGAGATTTTCTTTTTCCTTTTCCTTTTCCTTTTTTCTTTCTTTACCATAAAAGAAATTCTTTTTTGGTGGTAGAGTTTGTAAAGGAGAATATTCATGCTGTTTTTTTTCCTGATCTAAAAATGATCTTAACAAAAATTGTTAAGATTTGAAGTACCTCAGTGTAGCATGGATATTTTCTAGTGTTTTTTAAAAGAGGTTTTAGTTGCCATTTTGGTATATGCTTTGCCAGTTTGTTATAGCAGAACTTTGTTTTGATTAATCAGTAGTTAATTATTTCCATATTAGGAAAACTAATATGGCCTTAATTTTCCTTTCCTCACAGATATGCTTTCTATTCAGGCCATTTTGTATATGTGAAATAAACTGCTTTGTGTGTGTGCTGTTTTTTTTGTTTGTTTGTTTGTTTTTGTTTTTTCATCAGAGATTCTAGAATAAATTCAGGTTCAGTGTAAACATCAACTGGTCTTTTCAGTTCAGAGAATTACAGAATAAGTAAAATAAGCAGAATCTGTACAATATAAGCGTTACCTAATTAAACATAGCCATCTCAAAGACCTACTTATGAAAATAGTTTCCTTGTGTATGGAGGCATTGAAGTTGCTGAGAAGGCAAACTGAATTTCTTACTTTGGAATAATTAATATAGAGCATAGTGGATTTTACATGTTGAATATTTTTCATGTATATACATCTCAAGAGCAAAGCTCTGAACCTGTGAGGATGTATCTTTAGCCATCTTGGCACAAGAAAGCCAAGGCATGAAAAACAATTTTAAGATAAATTTTAGTTTCAACTGTTGCTATTAAGAAAATTAGATTTACTGAAATAGTCATTTCAAAATAAATACCTGTTACTTTTAGTGTTGTTTCACAGTGGAGTTGTTTTTAAAAAGGAAATCTCAGAAAAAGTCTATACAAATACAATATGAAAACTTTAAATATATTGAAAGATACAAATTGCTGCCTTAAAATGTTATTTAAGCTTAGCCACCCATTTTTCTTTCTACTCCTTAAAGGTAGTAATTTGTCTTTCCTGATTTACCAAACATTATTTTTTGCTAACCTTCTCCTTAACAAATGAAAACTCTGTTTCTGTCATCACACTCTTTGTCTTATAAGTATTTTAATGGATCTGAATTTTCCATCCTCTTTGCCATCTGATCCATATTCAAACCACTTAGAGATTAGAAGTAATGGATAATGTTCTGATTTCTTGTTTAAAATATCACTTAGTGTCTTGTCACATGTTATGGAGATATCATGAAGAGTTAGTGGCATGTTAGTCTTCAAAGTGCTCATTATGATAGACATCTTTGCATTTTCCACCTACTTGAGGTTGGATATTTATTTGCTGAGATTTTACTGTAAAGCTGCTAAATTCACACATTACTTTTATAACCATTCAGTTAGCAATTTTTGAGGCCTTTGTTACAAGGAGTGAATCTTAATAATGTTAACATTCTTATTACAAATGCATTCAGAAAATGGCATTAAGTTATTTTATGCTAGAATATCAGATTAAACGGATTAAAAATTTAACATTTAAAATGTTGAACTGATTGAAAATATCTACTTTGGAGTGAAATTTAAGGAAACAGTCACACGATTTTCTAAAAAAATTTTTGAAGGGAAGTACCTAATAGAAGAATCCAGACTTAGAAATGTGAACTGTATTTAAACCCTAAACCCAGTTACACGGTGACAATGTAAAGCTTCTAAAACTGGAGTGTTATGAAAGCCCAAAGACTTTCATATACTTATTTTTGGTAATCAACTACAGTATTAGATCAGACTTTATTTGCAATTTGTTCAACAGAGATTTTATTTTGATACAGATATTAAGCATAAAGCATAGTGAGTTTTATATAATTCTATGAGTTCGTTAAACAACATTATGCTCTTGGGGAGTCTTTTTAGCTGTTTCTACACCTAATCAATGAGATCTCTTCTTTGTTTTATTTTACATACTAGCATGTGACTTCCTGTCTTAGAACTGTGTAGAAGAGGGGATATCAATATTACCTTTTAAAAAAATACTTTTATGATATAAAATTTTCCATTAATACTTTTTTTTAATGTTTGAGAAGTAAAGTGGAAGGGGTGGCAAAATACATGGGTTTCAACAGAAAGGAGAAGTCACTCAGGAATGAAAATTGTTATCTATTTACAAATTAGTCCTGTTTTAAAATTTTTAGAATTGCTAACAGTATAGAGCAATGGTTGTCAAATTTGGCAAGCATCAGAATTATCCGAGGGCTTTTTGAAATACAGATTGCTGTATCCTATCCCCAGAGTTTCTGATTCTTGGGTGGAATGTGATAATTTGCATTTTCAACCAGTTCCCGAGCAATGCTGATGCTGCTGGTCTAGAAACCATACTTTGAGACCCACTGGTATAGAGAAAGTCTGAAGGTCTTTTCAACCATGCATTTACACAGTGGGAAAATCTGATCTCTTGAGACTTATTTTTATAATTCTGATGACATGAGTGGAACATTCATGGAGAAAGATCTCTGTGGATTGATGATCCCTTTGGATTGGTTGCCACCCGCCCCCAGCCCATCCCCTTTAGGCTCTGAGCCGTTCGTCCACATTAGGGTGCAGCTCTTTCATTTCTAGGGTGAGTTTGGTTTTGTGCACACTGCTGCTGGGGCTTTGGTCTACAAGCTGTTCGTATGTTTGGAGTCAATCCTGATGATCCACACATGGAGATGAGAATTGTAGGAGTCATCAGAATGTCATGAGAAGATACTTTGCGTTTACCGAGGCACTAAGTACAGGAGACACTACTAAGATGGCAGTAGCGTGAATCATGCAAGCAACAGATAATCCCCAAATGATATATTCCATAGTTTTTAAGGTGATTTTTGTTTGTTTTTTGTTTGTTTTGCAGGTATGGGGTGAAGGCAAAGGATTTGCTTTTCAAATTATGTTTTTCTCAGGTTAACAATAAAGTTACTTTGGATTCTCTGCCATGTCAGTAGGTTGTTAGAGGAGCCTAAGTGTTGTATATGGCAGAAACTTGATAATTGACTCTATCTTTAAAAAAAAAAAAAATCTATATATGTTTGCAAAACAGTTTAGGGGAATCTACCATCTACACAGCATGAGTTCCTAATAAATCATAGGTACACATGTATGAGCAAGTTATTTTTGAGACTGAATCTGCCTATAATGTAATAAATCTGACAGTTCTTTGGATATTTTTTAATTTGTGTGTTGTTATTGTTGTCGTCATTGTTAATATTCACTCTGTATGGCAGGGTGAGGGGTATTGGGCTCTGCCTCTGGTTTTTAGTTTGGCTTTGAATTTGAGATACTAGAAAGAAAAATATTTTTAAGATAATATAGACCGACTCAAGACACATGAGTAAACGTGATGACCATCACAGAATGCCCAGCTGTGGAATTCTTAAAGCGCAGCACTTCCTATTTGAAATGCGTGATTACCTTTAGTGGGAATTGTTTATATGTGCAGCACAGGTTCCTTTATCCAGTCCCAACTTATAAGGAACTTCAGTTTATTTACATCGTGCTTTCCATACTGCCTTGTATGAGACGATCTCTTTATATCTTTCAAGAGATGAGAGGGTTCTCGTGTCCAGGTTAAAGTCCCAATGTGTCAGTTGTACCTGAGAATGTTTCTCAGTCCCCTCCCATACAGAGGAAGAGTCCTGGATTTTCATATATCCAGACCATGCCTACTTCCTCTAAATCCATGTATATGACATTACTGTATGCGCTTTCTGTGCCAGTTATCTGACCTGATTCTTTTAAACCCATGAAGGTACTTGTTATACCTTAGTAGCAGTAGCATCCTAGGTAAATTTAGTGATTAAAATACCTCTCTTCTAAATTATAATGGTAATGGAAGGTAATAGGTTTTGCATTTTATTAAAGGGCGCTGTTAGTGATGCAATTTTTTTAATGCTTCAAAAAATACAGTTCTTTATATTGTTCAGCTAACTTCATATGATCAGTTACTTAGCAAATTTATATTGGGCCTTACTTTGTAAAGTCTAAGGGAGGCTCTTTAAAATTAAGGTGGTCAATTCCCAACTCTTAAAAGACCAGTTGTGTAGCCATCCAATTAAGCATAATTTATGGTAAAATCATAACAAAATTATTTTTTCTTTGAAGTTAATGATACCTCATTTGAGCAGGTCTAGTACCTACAGAGTTTATCCTTAAAAGTAAAAATGACTTTGTACCATAAAATGACCCCAAAGCCACTCTCTAGGGTTTGTTTGTTTTTCTTGATTTCTTTTTCTTTTCCTTTTTTTTTTTTTTTTTTTTTTTCTTTTTTAACTTAGTGTTTGAATTATTTTAGCCATTTCAGTTCCTTAGAAGAAGTTTTCAGTTTTGGGGTCTCCAGTTCCTACAAGTATGATCATTGTCTCAGTGAATTCTTTTGTTTTAAAAGATTCATGGTAACATAAAATGTATTTTACTGCTACAACTAAAATGTATTTATAATAAAATGCCTTTGTAATAATTTGGACATTTGTTTATTATGTGTGAACCACAATTCTCTGCTTCCTTTTTTCCTTTGCAGATCAAAGGTTCTGGCAGAAGTCAAGCATAGCACTTTGATTTTATTGATAATATTAGGTAAAACTAGCTAGTGTAACTGAGACTTAGTGTTAATTTGTAAAGTTATAACTGTAGTTTTCATAAATTTGTGACTTCACTTAAATTCCTGAACTTCAGCAGTAACAAAAAGTCTGAAGGCTTAAAGTGTTATCTAAAAGTTTGAAACTCATCAGTGGTCAGTGAGAAAATGAACCCTTTTCAAATTGTCATTCAACAAGGATCTTAAGAATTTTTAAAAATTATCATGAATTACTCATAAGTCACTCACTTGTTAATACTGGGCTTGTATGGCCCAGAATTTATTTCAAGAACTCATAAACCTAGTTTACATCAATATAATATGTGGATATATATAATCACTTCATAGTGGTGTGTGCCAAGCATTAATTCAACTATCTAGAAAAAGAAAGAAGGGAAAATACTGGCTGTATAGAAAATTATCCTGAGTCAGGGTCTTGTTTTTGTTGAGGAAATAATTCTTTGCATCTACCATGATATGATTTTAAAAAACATTAGCAGGTCACAGAATGCTTTGTGTGCCCTGGCTATATAACATCCTATTAATGTGGCACCATAAATATAACTTTAATTTATGTGCTTAAAAATTTATAAATGTAAGTAGATAGGACAACCTTTTGTAAGGACACTTTATAATTCTTAATTCATTGCAGTGAATAAGTTTTTAAGTTAGGATATCTTGCCTTTGTGTTGAACTGATCTGATATGACACAGATAAATCTTCTCTGAGTTTGGGGAGGAAAAACAATTCTTTATGTATAAATCAAATGGATTTGAGCTGCTATCTGCTCTACATGAAGCAAACCTATGCCTCATTGTCAGTGGGAAAATACAAATGTGACTTTCAGGTGTAAACTTCTAGGCTCTATTGATGATCTTTGAAGCATTTTTCTGAGAACGGTATTAGTCCAAAAAATTAGTGGAAATATGTAATTGATAAAATAATCACTGCCTTTCATCACCTGTGAGGTGCAGGGGAGCTGATATAGCTCAAGTAGTAGAGCGCCTGCTTCCCATGTACAAGGTCCTGGATTCGACCCCCAGTACCTCCTAAAAAAAAAAAAAAAAAAAAATGTGAGGTTGAAAATTGTGTAGGAAGTGCAGGTTAAGTGTGAGGATGGAAGTTGATGGGTGGGGGGAGCACAGGACTAGAGTTTAACTTTCTTAAACTGGAACATCCAGATGCCCCCCGTGATGGGATTTAGAAGTCAAAGAGCCCTTTGTGAAACTGACTCTGCTGCTTGACTTACAAAGTATTGTTTCAACAGATCCACTCCCTAGTGGATGGAAATCCTTAAGATTCAAAGAATCCTGTGTTGATTGCATTTCCTCTCTTCCAGTTCATCCTACTACAGCCAGAATTACCTTTCTGAAACAAATCTGATCATGTCACCTTTCCTGAAAAGCCACCAATGGTTCCCTATCACTTAAATTCCTTAGCTGGACTTTTGAGCCCCACCCCTACCCCAAGTCCTCTTCCTGAGAACTGTAGACACCAGGCAACAGCAGACCGCTCCTTCCTTCTTCCCTGAATGAGCCCTTGACTCTCCTGCCTCTACGTTGGACCATGCCCTTCAGCTCTCATACCCCCAATCTCCAGGCTTACTTTTGGGATCTTTACTTATTTTCCAAGACCCTGTGTAAATGTCACCTCCAATATTCCCTTTTCTGTGTAGTTGCAACGAAACCTTGTACCTCTGTCATCACAGTTTTTGTATTGTAGTTACCAGTTGTAAGCTTCTGTATGGCAAAGATTGTATTCTCAGAACTCTTAACTGGACAGCACTTTTTCATAGCAGCCACAATGAATGTTTGCTGAATTGAATTAAGTATTTGATTAAAAACTTCAAGGATGGGCCCACTGATGTCCTTTGCCAGTGCAGTGGGGCCAGATGACAACCCTTGGCAGGAGGAATGGCCTGGGATAAAGGAGGAGTAAGCCATCCTGTGCAGTGATGTCTTCGCCCACTCCACCCGGCTCTCCTCTCCAAACATTGGCAAAGCATTAGCATTCATGAGTATTTTGTGTTTTAATGTCACAGTTAGAACCCTTAGTTTGACAGTTTCACCATGGTTATGTCAATTTTGATGGATGCTGCCTACTTCCGTACATCCTGGTCTGTAGGCATATACCTACCATGTAGATCACTGGGAAAGAGATGAAATTCCCCTTTGTCTGAAACTCTGGTTGATTTTAAATCCACAGAGGGAGGAAATTAAATCAAATAGAAGCTGTAGCTTGCAAAGTCTGTGACATTATTCTACTCTTAGCTCATTTAAACTGATGTTCTGTAAATTGATTGAAACCATTATTTCAGGAACTGTGCTGCTAATCACTGAGAACAATGTGGCACTGGTTGGATGACCTAGATGAACCAGCCAGACGACTCTGGAAGGTGGATATGGCTGCCAGCTGAGGGGCCTCTTGAGCTGGCTTAGCTTAAGCACTGAGCACCCCTGCAAAGGGAACCAGGGAGAACAGGGTTTGATGCTCTTTGCTCACTACTTGAAGGGAAATGTAATTGGAGGCATCCAATGACAAGGCTTCTTGAGTGGAGTGTCTTGAGACCTTTCAAAGGATACTGGACTGTTCTAATTAGTCATGAGGGTTTTGTTTCCTTTATATACAAAAGAAACCAGGGAGCCTAAAGGGAAGTGCCTGAAGTCACAAGAGTAGGTGGCCTTGTCTTGTTCCTCAAACCAACCTACTAGTTAAGTCATTTATCTTTTAGAATTCAGGTATGTACATGCTTTTACAAGGGAAGTAGAAATGGGTGCTCTAGGCTGAGGCTCCTTTTCTTTCAATGTTATTTGCTTTGTGACCAGGTTTAAAGCAAGAAGCATAACCTGGGACAAAAGGTATCAGGAAATTATGGAAGATGAGTAAGCAAGTAGGCTTTATCTTGATGAATCAAATATACTCCCCAGGGTGACCCCATAGGCCTTCTAGGGCCAAAATAATTCCTACTGGCCAAGTGCAGCAAACAGGTGGAAGATACACTGTTTTAACATTTTTTCAATTTCGTGTAATTAAAGGTGGTTTTTAACCTTCTAGCAAAGTTTTCTTGAAGGCTGTCAGCTGCTGTGCTCTAGCTTGGAATATCATCTCATCTGGGGGATATATAGCCGGGTACTCTGCTTTAGCCACTATAGCTAGCCCTTATTAATCTGATTCAAGCCAAGCTGCTCTGGCTGCAGACACCTGGAGCCAGGAGCTAGACTGGTGAAGGAGCTCTTTTTGCTTCTAGAAGCATTCTTTTTTTTTTTTTTTTTTTAATTTTTAATATTTTTTTATTTCTAGAAGCATTCTTACCATGCCTTTCTGGTTCTTCTTCGTAGGTCTTTGCATGCATTCCTCCCTGTCCATTTTCCCTCATGGACAGCATTCTTGATCGTGCAGTTATTCAGTGTAACAGTGTGACCTGAGGTTGCTCTGCCTGGGCACTGTGGGTAGGATTTCGAAAAAGGATTGGGGTGGGGAGGGATCTAGCTGTTTAGGATGATTCTGGAGGAAATACAGGCCTCACTCTCAAAGAGTTTATAATCCAGGAAGACAGCCAGGCACAATTCACTGTAACAGGGTAAATACTAGGAATATGAACAGAGCATCAAGGCCACAGAAAGGAGGGAAGCATGAATTTTACACTGAGGAGTTGGAGAGCATGTCACCTCATGGTGTCTAAGCTGGGTCCTGCAGAAAAAGTAGGACTTCAGCAGGTTCAGAAAGGGGGCAGGTCCCATGCCCCTTCTGTGTTCCCAAGGAGCCCTCCCGAATCTCATAGCACTTATGCTTTAATTTAAAATCATCTGCCATTTCAAGCATATGCAGGAGTCCATGCCCCCCAGCCAACAGCCAGCTAACCCACAGCTGACTGCAGACACAAGAGGGAATCCAGCCAAGACAACAACCATACAGCCGAGTCTTCCTGAAATGTAAACCAACTCAATCATTAACTCTGATTAATTTAAGCCACTAAGTTTTGAGGGTGGCTTGTTATGCAGCAATAGCTAACTGATACATAGTAGTCCAATACAAACATGTTCTTTCTATTTATTCAAACCTTATGTTTGTCAGTAAGTTTTATATATTTTTTTCATTAAAAAAAATCATCTGCCATTCAATTCCAAGTTCCTGAAGAACAGGACCATATTGTATTCCTCCTTATGTTCTAGCCCAGCACAATGCCTGGCATGATGTTGATACTCAATGCTTTAGAGAGAATAATGGCCCCCAAAGAGGACCACACCCTAGTTCCCAGAACTTGTAAAGATATGTCTACATCTTAATCCTGGGACCTGTTACTTTACATGGCAAAGGGGACTTTGCAGATGCAATTCAGCTAAGGATCTTGAGATGGGGAAATTATCTGGGCTGGCCCAATGTAATTGCAAGGGTCTTTATAAGAGGGAGGCAGGAGGACCAAAGAGAAATAAGAGATGGGTCTGTGGAAATAAGAGGTTGAAGTGATGCAAGAAAATGAGCCCCAAGCCAAGGAATGCAAGCAGCCTCTAGAACCTGGAAAAGGCAAGGAAATGCATTCTCCCCTGAAACCTCTAGAAGGAAGCAGCTCTGCTGACCTCTAGATTTTAGCTTCGGAAGATTCATTTCAGACTTCTAACCTCCAGAACTGTAAGATAATAAATGTGTTGTTTTAAGTCATTAAGTTTGTGTTATTTGTTTCAGCAGCAGTGGGAAACTAATAAACTCATTAAGCACATGTTTGTTTAAGTGAAGGATAGCCCATGTATGAGAGATGAGAACTGGCTTGGTATGTTTGGGAAATAATGTTCTCCAGTGGCAGAAGCAGAGAGAGGTTAAGAGAGCCTGACTTCCAGCAGTGGCAGGGAAGGCAGATGAGGGTATGGATTTGGGAGTCATTTCAGTAGAATCCATGAGGCTTGGCTGGGTGTACAATATGAGAGTCAGTTAATGAAAGTGAAGCAATTTCTGTTTTGAGTGAATGCGTAGCTATGGGGCATTCAAAGTGCGGGAACAAAAAAGGAAGGATAGGTTAGGGTAAGAAGATGCATAGCTTGGGTTTGGACCTATGCATTGGGGTCCTCTGGACATCCAGGGAGTGAAGTCCCTGCAGAAAGCAATTTGATACACCAGATCTCACACCCGTGGAGAGAGCTGAGTCAGGAAGACAGTGAAACCCTGGAAATGTGTGGAAGTTCTTAGAAATTGTGGTGTGGGATGGTGTATTAGTCAGCCAAAGGGGTGCTAATGAAAATACCAGAAATCTGTTGGCTTTTAGAAAGGGTATTTATTTGGGGTAGAAGCTTACAGTTACCAGGCCTTAAATCATAAGCTACTTCCCTCACCAAAGTCTGTTGCCATGTGTTGGAGCAAGATGGCTGCCAATGTTCAGCCTTCCTCTTCCTCTTAAGGCTCCATGGTCAGGCTCTCTAGGCTTTGTCTCTCTCCCCATGGCTTGATTCTCTCCAGGCTCGGCTGCTTAGTCTCTCCACCAGGCCAGCTGTAGACTATCAGGCAAATGGCTTATCCCTTTTCCTGGGGCCTTCTCTCCTTCCTCACAATCAAGCTCTTCTGTGTGCTTACTTCCCAGGGCTCCAGCTCAAAAACTCCTCATCAGAACTCCAACTCTGTCCTTTGCCATGTCTTTTATCTGTGAGTCCCCCACCTACCAAGGGACAGGGACTTAACACCCTACTGGCGTGGCCCAATCAAAGTCCTAATCATAACTTAATCATGCCCAGAGGAACATACCAGTTTGCAAACATAATCCAATATCTATTTCTGGAATTCATCAATAATATCAAACTGCTACAGATGGGAAGGCCAAGAAAGGGAATCATGGAAACACCAAAGTTTAAGGGTCAGGCAGTAGAAGAAGAAATCGTGTACAAAGGAATGGGCAGGGAGAAATTAGGAAAATTTTAAGAAGGAAATAGAGGCCCAGAGTACAAAATGCTACCAAGTACTGCAGATAAGTCTAGTAGGATGTTGTTTTAGTTTGCCACAGGCTGCCAATGCAAATATCAGAAATGGGTTGGCGTTTATAATGGGAATTTATTAGGGTAAAATCTTACAGTTCTGAGGCTGTGAAAATGCCTAGATCAGGCATCATCAAGAGATGCTGTCTCATCAAGTTGCAGTTGTGGATGATCAGGCATATGGCTCAACTCTGCCCTCTCCTTGTTGCTTCAGCTGCTCCCCAAATTCCAGCCTCCAGCTTCTCTCTCAGACTCTCAGGGTTTCTCTGTCTTTCTACCCCTGCAGGCGATCCTCTCTCACAAGGCAGGGTAAAATGGCAGCTCTTTCTCTGTGTGTCTCTGCTTTCAGTCCTCAGTTTATATAAGACTCCAGTGAGAGGATTAGGACCCACCATGGGCCCCTCAATCTAATCTAAGGCCTTAACCAAAGCAATCTAATCAAAAGTGATCTACTCAAAATGTCCCTCAACTGAATCTAACCACAAGGTCCTACGTATAATAGCTTACACGTACAGGAATGGGTTGGCTTAAAAACATAATTTTCTGGGGTCCACAAGACTCACACCAGGACAGATGTAGCTGGCAATTGTGAGGTCACTGGTGACCTTCAAGAGAGCAGTTTCAGGGACTGGTAGAGTGGTAGTCAAACTGCAGGGGCTTGAGAAGTGAATGCAAAATGAATCAGGGGTGACAAGAGATATGGATAATTATTTCAAGACACCTGTCAGTCAATGGAACAAGAAAGAGGAAGCAGTAGATTCAGGAGAATGGACACTTGCTGTAGCAGTTTGATATAGTTATGAATTCCAAAAAGAGATATTGGATTATGCTTGTAAACTGGTCTGTACCTAGATGTGATAAAGTTATAATTAGGGTTTTGATTGGACCACATCAGTAGGACATTGACTCCCAGAGATAAAACTACATGGCAGAGCAGAGGAGTTAGTTGGAGTTTTGATGTTGAAGTTCTGATGCTAAGTTGTAATGCTGGAGCCCGGGGAAATAAGCACACAGAGGAGCTTGATCGTGAGGAAGGAGAGAAGGCCCCGGGAAAAGAGATGAGCCGTTCACCTGATAGTCTACAGCTGACCTTGTGGAGAGAACAAGCGGCTGAACCTGGAGAGAATCAAGCCCTGGGAAGAGAGGAACCCAAAAAGTCGGAACCCTCAGAGTTTGATGAGGAAAGTAACTTATGCCTTATGGCCTGGTAACTGTAAGCTTCTACCCCAAATAAATACCCTTTATAAAAACCAACCGATTTCTAGTATTTTGCATCAGCACCCTTTTAACTGACTAATACACTTGCTATCCAAATGCTTTCCAACTGCTCTCTCTGCCTGTAGACTCTGCCCCTTCAGGCATCTCTCCTTAGCACCTCAAATAGTATTGTTTTCGTCCTCTATCTAAAACAGGTTCTGAATACTCTTAAGGCAATATGACAAGGAAGGATTACTGGTTTAGGGTGTTGGATGGGGGGCATTCAGGACAGGGCTCACCAGGAGCAGGCTTCTATGGAGTGTGTGTGTGTGTTCATTCTGTCATAATGTGTTGTATCAGTGGGTGGAGACCCACATAACGAGCGGGAAGAGTTGGACTCTCATCCTCGGGAGGATCGATTTGTTCATAAATAGTGGAGCAGGAGTCTCTCGAGAGCATGGGCGGTTCCTAATAGGGGAGGACAAACCAACGTGTCAAGACCTCAGTCTTGTTGCATGTAACTATGAATCTTGTCATCCAAGGAGTGAAGCCAGGGGGTCGCTGTGGCCCCAAGGGTAGGGGAGGGAGGAATAGAATAGATTAAACCGGGGGTATTTAGTGGGCAGTGGAAGTGTTCTACATGATCTTACAATGATGGAAACAGGAAATGGTAAATATCATCAAAATTTATAAGAGTGTATGGTCTAGGGAAGCAGCTGTAGATCAATCGATAGGACTCCCGTTTACCATATGGGAGGCTCCGGGTTCGATTCCCAGGGTCTCCTGGTGAAGGCAAGCTGGCCACCGGGGCGCGGTGAGCTGACGCAGCAAGACGACCCAACAAAGGGAGACAAGCAGACCCAGAAAAACGCCAAAAAGCAAAATGGACACAGCAAGCACAAGCAGCAAGGGGGAATAAATAAATAAACAAACAAACAAACAAACAAACAAACAAACAAATAAATAAATAAATAAATAAAAATAAAATCTTAAAAAAAAAGAAGTGTACGGTCTAAAGTGTAAACCATAATGTAAACCATTGACCATGTTTAGTAGCTATGTTTCACTGTTTGTATATCAGTTATAACAAGGGTACCATCCACATATAAAAAGGAATTAATATGGGAAGGGAGGAAAGGGAGAGGATGTTGAGTATATGAGAGTCTCCTGTATTCTGTGTGTGATTTTGCTGTGACCTAAAACTTCTTTGAAAACAAAATGAAAAAATAGTAAGACACTGGGGAATGAGAGGGGGAAGGTGCCATGGTACAGAAAGGACACCAGATATTGCAGTGATGAAAGGCAAAATGTCAAAAAAAAAATTTTTTTTTTATATTTTTCATTTGTTTTAATATCCCAATCTTTTATTTATTTTTTTTTTTAAAACAATTTACTGAAGTATATCATTCATACATGAACATACATAAACTATAAGTTCAGTAAACATTGTGATCCTACAAAACAAACATGTATAACATCATACAGGGCTCCCACACATCACCCCCTGTATTAGTTAGCCAAAGGGGTGCTAATGTAAAATACCAAAAATGGGTTGGTTCTTATAAAGGGTATTTATTTGGGGCAGAAGTCCACAGATATTAGGCCATAAAGCGTTACGTTTCTTCTCTCACCACAGTTCATTGTCACGTGTTAGAGCAAGACAGCTGCCGGCGTTTGCCAGGGTTCAGGCTTCTGGGGTTCCTCTCTTCCCGGGGCTGCGTTTCTCTCCGGGCTTAGCTCCTGTTTCCTCCACAAGGTCAGCTGTAGATGATCAGGCGAACAGCTTGCTTCTCTTCCCCTGGGACCTTCTTTCCAACATCAAAACTGCTTCTCAAAAGACTGCTTCAACTGTCCTTTGCCTTGCCTTTTATATTCGATTCCCCACCCACCAAGGGGTGGGGCTCAACGCCCTAATCCTAACCTAATCATGCCCAGATTAACAGATCAGTTTACAAGCATGATTCAATTATATTTTTGGAATTCATAATTACATCAAACTGCCACACACCCCCACACAAACGTACTGCATTGTTGTGAAACATTTGTTCACAAATCATGAAAGAGCATCATCAAAGTATTACTACTAACTATAGCCCGAATCTTCCTCCCCTATACATTTTTTAAAGGATTTATTTATTTGTTTGTTTGTTTACTTTTATCCATTCCCCCCCCCGCCCCCGTTTTTGCTGTTTCTGTGTCCATTTCCTGCCCTCTCTTCTCATCCTTCTCCTCCTGTCTTCACTGGGATTCGATCCTTGGAACCTCCGATGTGGGAGAGAGGCGTCCTACTACCACCTGCACTATGTTTGTTCCTGGTTTTTCAGTGCGTCTCATCTTGGCTCTCCCTGGTGTCACTCTCCTGTTACATCATCACCTTGCTGCGTGGCTTGCAGGGCCTGGCGGTGCACCCAGGGGTCAAACCCAGGTCCCTCCATATGGGAGACGGACACCCAATCACCCGAGCCACATCTGTCCCCCTGCTATATCTCTTAAGGTTGACCAAAGATACCCAAAGTTACCGTCTTTTCCCATTCAGGATGGTCATATAATAAATCAGACTTAGTTTATCACCAGCATTCTAAACACCAGACCTAGGGAGAAAAACTAGGTCTGGGAACACATGCATGGTTTCTAATATAGCAAATGTTTAGCCTACCCTGACTATCAAAACCAGAACAGTGAGAATATTCACACCAATCTTTTAATTTTATTTTAGTTTTTTTTTTTTAATGTTTATGTATTTTATTTCTTATATTTAAACTTATAATTATTGTTTCATTTTCCTATTAATTGTATTTGGCTATTGTAATGGCTTCATTTTTGAAGAAGCTTTGGATCACAGAAGGGTTACAACTGGGGTGGGGGAGGATCATTGGTGTGGGGTGTCAGTGATGGGGGATGCATGGGAGGAAGTTCACCTGAGCATATATATAAGGTATGTAAAAATGTTCAAATGTTCACGGGACATTGTCACAGTGGGTGGAGACTCACACAATAGCTGAGAGAATACTGAATTCCCATCCTGGAGAGCTCTGCCACATTCTCTAAGTGAGCAGCAATAGTCCCCCAAGTGCAGGGGCAGTGACTGATGAAGGAGGATGATCCACTGATGGGCCCTTGATATTGATGACTAGCCTTACGAGCCTTTGCTCTTAAAATTGAAACGTAGCCTATTGTTATGGGTTGCCTAAGGGTTGCCTCCTGAGAGCCACCTTGTTGCTCAAATGTGGCCTCTCTCTAAACCAAACTCAGCATATGAATGCATTACCTTCCCCTCAGCGTGGGACATGACTCCCAGGGATGAGCCTCCCTGGCACTGAGGGATTGCTACCAAGCACCAACTAGTAATGCAACTGGAAAAAGACCTCGAATAAAAGGGGGGAAAGGTAAAGACAAATGAGTTTATAAGGCTAAAAGACTTCACAGTGAGTTGGGAGGTCATCCCAGAGGTAACACTTACGGACATCTCAGCAAGATCTCATAGACTTCCAAAGTGGATACTATCCCAAATAGTGGGGCTCCTGAGGCTCTGGAGACAACCAGGTCCTATGGTCAGAGCAGATAGCTCTGGAATTTGGTGCCTTGCCAGTGGGCCCTATTTTGGAGTTTCTGCTCCTGAGAGTGACAGAATTGGGCTCAATTATGTCTTCCCTGCACGTGGCTCATCTGTCCCTTCTATTTAAACCTATACTTGGTGCTGGAGTTTGTAGGTGTATGTCCAAAGACTCAGGTCTTTGGGCTGGCCATGTGCCAGCTGGGCCCAGAACCTCAGCGGAGTTGCAACACCTACTGTACAGCTCATTGGATTCACCCAGGACAACTGGCAGGGAGATAATGATGGACAATGGCCATCCCAGGGAATGGAGAGAGTCTGCAGCTGCAGGCAGGATAGTCCCATCCATCTTCCCCATGGGATATAAGCCCCCTCTCAATTGGAGGTGGAGTGGACATCACCATCCCAGAATCCTCGCAATTGGGGGAAGAGCTATGGACTAGAGTGGACTTACTGGTATTCTATTATAGACATACTGTGATTCTAGCAATGGAAGAAATTACAATATTGATGTGGAGTCAGTGGCCACTGGAGGCTCTGGGGGCAGGGAGAGGGAAAAGCAGTTGTATTACAGGGGCTTTTTCGGGACTTGGGATTTGTCCTGAGTGACATTACAACGACAGATATAGGACATTTTACATCATCATATACCATGCAGAACTGTGTGGGAGAGAGTGTGGTCTACAATGTGAACTATGGTCCATGCTTAATGGCAAAGCCCCAGGATGTGTTTATCAGTTGCAATGAATGTGCCACAGTAATGAAGGATGTTCGTGTGGGAGGGTGTGGGAGGTGTGGGGTGTGGGGCATATGGGAATCCCTATATCTTTTGTGTAACATTTACATAATCTAAGTATTGTTTAAAAAACCGAAATATATGTTTTTAAAAAAGTAATAAAACAGGTTCCTAACAAGGGGTCCGTGAGCTTGAATCGAAATTCAAAAAAACATTATTCTTGTGGGGACGTGTTGGTGCACGTGTGATATATTTACTAACTAATACACAGTATAGTGTGGGCTTAGTAAGGGGCCCATGGTTTTCAGCCTGACTGGCAGAGGGGCCTATGGAACAAAGAAGGTTAACAACCCCTGCTCTAAAACCTTCCCTGGCCATCCCAAAGATAAGCAATATGGACTTTAAGGAGATCTTTCTTTCTTGAACTCCTACAAGTTTTCACTGCATGATCTGCTTCCTTGAAAATAGTTGGAAGGAATTTTAAAGATCATCTAACGATCAGATGATTATCAATGGTTTTCAAAAAATTTAAGCAACAGCGTCCCTTTTTTTCTAAAAAAAAAAAGTCTTGTGTTAGAACCTAAAAATATAAAACTGATTGACAATTACTTTGATAAATTTAATAAATACAAATTTATAACATCATCTTGTAAAATCAATTTGTTAGAGCAATTATGATGTTCTGAAGAACACAGACCTACAAAATTAGAATTTATGGAAGGCAGTCTCATATCTGAATCAGACACTAAATTATTTTGTTTTAGTTGAAGAATATGAGCAAACATTGTGATTCATAAACATTAGTATACTTGCTTGTACTATTTTGTCTGAGCAAACATGCACAGGCCTGAATTTTATAGGTTAATGCAGAACAAAAATATAATCTGTGAAACACACAAAAGAAGATTTTGTCAGAGAAATGGCTGACGAAACTTTGTTTTGAAGTTTCCTTAAATAAAAGTTAAAACACAAGTTTTAACTTTTCTGAGGTCTAATGTACCAAAATGATGTATGTAGCATACGTAAGTGCATGCTGTTTTTCATTCCAGTTCTTAAAATGGCTATACCATTTTAAAAACTAAATTGGAGTCTAATATCTGCACAGCTCATGATGGACCTTTGAAAACCTTTGATCTATCCAGAAAACTGGGACCCAGAGAAGTCCAATTCATATTTCATAGCAAAGGGGTTAACAGCTCAGGTTCTAGAGGCAGAAAAGAAGATGGTTCTGAGTCTTTGCCCTGCCCCTTACTAGTTGTGTGACCTTGGTTAAGATTCTTGGTCTTTCTGTGTTTCTTTCTCTGTAAAACTGGAATAATAATAGTACCTACCAAGCAGGGTTGTTGCGAGTCTTAAGAGAAAGAGAATCAAACTCTTAGCCCAGTGCTTTAAATTCCATTATGAATGCAAGTGTATCTTATACTGATTCTAAAAGGCAGCGTACTGATCTTATACTGATTTTAAAATATTTAAAAATACATTTCTTGGGGAGCGTATTGACCAGCTCAGTGTTTGAGTGCCTGCTTTCCATATACGAGGTCCCAGATTCAATCCCCGATACCTCCTAAAAAAATTTTTTTTAGTACATATTTTGTATTTCCTTGTATTAATAGATGCGGAGATCAGTAGAACTGGAAGAACCTTAAAGATGAGCTGGCCTAACATGCTCTTTATAGGCGAGGAATCACAGACCCAGAGACATTCCCCGGCCGCCCTAGGCTAGAACTCTTTCTACAATGGCTCCAGGCTTCCCCTCTCAGTCCCCGCACAGAGAGGGAGCTCAAAGGTCTCAGTGACTGAGGGGTGTACCCCGCAGAGGAAACACCAAATTACATGGGATACTGTTGCTTGGCAGCCGCACTCATTCTTTCCCCAACTCACAAATCTACATGCCTTCCCTCAGACCAATTTCTTTTTCCTGCTTTCCTTCCTTCCCTCCCTCCCACCCTCCTTCCTTCCCACCTTTCTTTAGGCACCTGCTGTGCATCAGGCCCTGGGGTAGCCCACCTCTGCTCCCCCGGAGCAGACCCTAAGATTTCACATTTCCTCCCTCAGAGATACATTTCACTTCTGTGAAACCCACAGACGCGTGGTTCTTTGGTTTCCCTCGAATCCACCTCCCAGTGGAAGGTTCGATGCCTCGACTTGTGGAGCTGGCATATGAGCCTCTTCTTGATGACTGCCGGCAGCCCCTGGCGCCTCGTCTGCTTTCTCATTTGTCACGGATTTGCTGGCTGCCTCTCGCTTACACTAGGCACGTCTTGGCTATTTCATTCCTCCTTTTCTCATTTTCCTCCCTGTTAGATGGAGAGGATTATACACTGTCACTGCTCTGCCTCGTGGACATTTCTAGATCAACTGTATCCCTTTTTTGATTAACTTGATTACTGCTTTGAAACACTTGCTTGGTTGCCTTGAAACCCTCTGTTTGAATCGCACCATAAATCTGCTTTCAATTGTACTAGCTTGGTAGTGTGGAGGTGGGAAGGGGGTGAGCTGTTTAAATCAGTGACTTAGAGATATGTTTTCTGAGCTCCTCAAGCTCAGTGCCAAGAACTCTCAGGTTATGATTGCCAGCAAATCCCCCGGTTCCATTTCTCTACCGGGACCAGGACTGCTTTGTGGGCAAAGAAAGAGGGAAGTCTAAGCCCAAATCAATGAGAAGTTCCAAAAATTCTTGTCAGGAGCAAAGTCAAAAGAGCAGAAAGTATTGTTCCTCGTAATGGCAACTACCTTACTTAACTCTCTTTGCAGTGTAGGATCAACTACACTGTGGGGATTGCTTTATGTCCCCAGTGACTGCAGTGGAGGGGGACTGAGAAATGGAGGCTTGGGGTGGCCACAGGTAGCTGCATCCTGGGCTGACTACCAGTCAGCAGTTTAATAGACACGTTCCACACCACGGGTTTATTAATACATTGTCTCAACTTCGAATCTTTTCTGAAGGCAGCCTAGGTATAAATCAGCAAGGAATTCGTAAACACAATATTTGGTTAAAATGAGACAAGTCAGACTGTCAGGGAAAATATTACAGGAGAACAAGATTAAAGCCTCTTTTTATCAGGACAGCCAGAAAATAATAGAGGCACATGGAGGTTCTAGAAATTTGGGGTTTCAAGGAGGGATTGATAAGTACCAAACCACTTTGGCAGGCCCTCCTATGTGTTAGTCAAAGAGAAAGCGAGTTGTCTCTTGGCCCTCCAAGTTACCTGGGCAGAGGCCAAGTGACCCTTGGGAAAGGGCCCATGGGAGACAGGTAGGAAGCCAGCAGCCTCAGTTCTTAGGCCTGCTCGGGCGTCAGGTAACCAGGTGGCGTTAAGGAAGCCCTTCTCTCAGCTTCTGTTTGCTCACCTGTACAACGTGGCTACCTTCTACTGCCATGCTGAGCTATCGAGTGTGAGATGAAAGGGAAAAATTAGTAATACTGATCCTGTCTCTACTTAAACTCTTGATATTTTGTTCATTGTGGGTATTTTGCATTACTTTTGTTTCTTAAAAAGATTGCACTCGAATATTTTTTATCTCTACTCAGCTCCTAGATTGGCCCTGCTACCTCCTTTGTCTCATGGGATATCATGGATATAAAAATACTAAGAAAGTAAAAGTGCTGCAGAACATCAGGGTTCGATGGTTGTTAAATTCAGACACACCAGGCAAGGAGTTAGAAGTCTCTTGTTTCTGGTGCTAATCATATCCATTGGAGCAGACTGCACGGTTTTGCTCTTGGACCTGTCAGCCAGCCCTCAGAGCTTGCCCAGATGGACTCTGTCTTGAGATCCAATGGATGGCCTCAAGCCCTCAGCCACAACCAACTAGAGCAAGTCTGGTCCTTTCTGGTAAGCAGTGGTTGGCAGATTGGAGAGAAAGAGATGATTCCCCTCACTAGTTTGGTTGGTTTGCTTATTTTTTGGCTCAGGCTCTGCTTTGCTTTGTCGCATGCCTTTTTCTCCACAGCAGAAGCTGGAGCAGACTGCAGGATATGGAGCTGTCGGCAGCTTCCCTCCAACCCTTTTGTTTGCCTATCAGTTCTGGGCCAGCACAAGTCCCATTGGAAGAGTTAAAACTCCAGAAAGCCAAATGTATTCTTTTCCATGGATGTTCCATTCAAAAGTGTTGTTTGGTGCCAGAAACTTAAGGCGTCCATGTGGAAATACGAAGTATTCTCCTAAAAGTAAAAATAATACTAAAACAATAAAGGTTACATCCAGAATGGTGCTTGTGGGATGAGCTCATCCCTCTGCCCTCTTACTGGTGAAATATGACCCAGCTCCCCAGTTGTCCAGAACTTTCACTTCCCTGTTCTCTTTTACTTGGAGTAAGTGTGGCCCCGTCTTGGCATCTCTGGGCTGTAGGACCACAGACAACCCCTGGGGCCTCCCCAGGGCTCACCTGAGGAGCTCCCACACTTCTCTGCAGCCCACGCTTCAGTTTCCTGTGGGGTAAGATTCTTGGCATCACTTTTTTTTTTTTTTTAATAAATTTTATTTATTTCTCCCCACCCCCTTGTTGTTTTTCACTTGCTATGTCTGTTTGTCTTCCTTGTTTCTTTAGGAGGCACTGGGAGCCGAACCAGGACCTCTGATGTTGGAGGGAGGTGCCTAATTGCTTGAGCCACCTCTGCTCCCTGCTTTGTTGTGTCCCTCATTGTGTTTTTCCTCCCCGCGTCAGCTTGCCGTGCCTGTCCCTTGTGCCAGCTCGCTGTCTTCTTTAGGAGGCACTGGGATCCGAACCAGCAACCTCCCATGTGGTAGGCAGGAGCCCAGTCGCCTGAGCCACATCCGCTTCCCTTTGGCATCACATTTTGTATCACCCTGTTCTCTTTGACCTTTTTGGATTTCACAATCCTGTGTCAGATTTTTTTTTTTTTTTTTTTTTTCTGTTCCTGACTCAAAAGCAGGATGGACCATTGCTCCCAGTCTCCTTAGCCCCCACTTAAGCCTTGCCCAGGCCCCTGTGTTATGTGAGAAGGAGCTTTAAATCCTCTACCTTGGCCTATACAAGAGGCCTGCAGACTCCACCCCTTTCTTTTAAATTGTCCTGGCTAGGAGGGAGCTGAAAGAAGGGACAAGTACCTTTTCCCTCTTTCTAGACTGGAACATCAAGGGGTGAGTAAGCTGGCCGAGGAGCGGGCAGTTACTCCAGAACAGGAGTCGGCAAGCAGTTTATGTAAAGAGCCAGTTATTAGGCTTTGTGGAACAGATGGTCTTTGTCGCAACTACTCAAGGCTGCTGGGGTAGCACGAAAGCAGCCATAGAATGGGTGGGACTATGTTCAAATAAAACTTTATTCATGGACACAAAAATATGAATTTCATATAATTTTTACATGTCATGAAATATTATTCCTCTTTTGATTTTTCCTAACAATTTAAAAATGTGAAAACCATGCCTAGCTCATGGGCCATACAAAACAGGCGGCAGGTCTGGTTCAGCCCATGGACTGCGGTTTGTCAAACCTACTCCAGAAGAACGAGCTTGAAATAGGATGTCTGGTGTTCATGACAAGGAGCCCGTGGAGCCCGTCTGCCAACCTTGTCTGACTTCCCATTTGGGGAGGGCTAGGTGAGTATACGTGGGGTTTTGGGTGATGCAAGAGTGGGTATAGCACTCTTTGTGTTCCTAAGTGTCCAACTGCTGAATTCTGCTTCCTGATGTTCTCAGCAGCAAATCTCCAGCCTCACGTTTCCGAAACCGGCCGCTGTGCTGCTCTAGTGCTGCATTAGCACTTGGATGCTTAGCAGGTGGCCAGCGCTCCAGAAAGAGCTCCTCCTGATTTTTAACACTCTTGCCTCCTTGTGAGAGGGTTTCTAGTTTCTCCCAAGAAAATCCCAGGGCCCAGAGACATATGTTGGAATTCAGAGTATCTAATCCACATTGGTTAACAGGGCCCTCTTCTTCCCAACACCCCATACCTACCCCCAGAAGTCCTCACCGTACCCTGGAGACAGGCTTCCCTTTCCCCTGCAGGGTTGTGGGGTCCCTGGGCTCTGCCCAGGAATCCCAGCAATTCTAGGTGAGGTGCGAGGAAGAAGCACATTTTCTAAGAGCTTTTATTTTAAACCACAGTCAGCTTCTGCCCAGTTAAAAATGCTTCTCAGAGCTCCTGGAAGCCAAGGAAGAGACTCCGGGAAGAGCACATCTTGTCACAAAGAAGGCGAGGGGGCTGGCCGTTTATGCAGGGGAACAGCCCAAACAGGTGGGGGAGCTCAGGGCGCCCCGAAAGGGTTCATAAAGGGCAGCTGGAGCCAGTTAGGTCTGAGCGCAGTGGAAGGTCAAGGCTCTCCAGGCATCAGTCCACCTGCTGGCCCTGCCCCCACCCGACCGTGGGCAGCTCTGGACTCCGAGCCCCTTGCCCTGTTCCCCGGGGAGCCTGTCACAGCCCAGAGGAGCTCAGGGAAGGGAAGCGGCTGGGGCTGGGCTGGGGCTGGGTGGGGTGGGCAGTGGGGCGGTGGCCCAGATGGGAGCAGGGCAGGCGCACAACTCCTGCCTCCTCGCGAGGACTTCCCGGCCGCGGGCTGCCTGGCCTGGGAGGGCTAGTGCTCCAGCTCAGCGTCCATGCAGGACTCCCATGGGTTCTGGGGCATTCGAGGCAGGGAGAAGAGCAGGAGGGCGAGGCCGCCGAGGAAGAGGAGGACGAAGGCGGCGCAGGCGCAAGCGAAGGACCAGGAGTAATAGTAGTCGATCCAGACGGTGTCCTCGCTGTCAATCATGCGCTTCACCGACTGCCGCATGACCTCCACCGAGACGAAGATGCACAGACCTGGGGGCAGAGCGGGCGACACTCAGGGGCCAGGCAGCCCTTCTGTGGGGAGCAGAAGGTGGTGGCCCTGCCTTGGGGGCCAGTGGTGTTCTGAGGTTCTGACCTGGGCCCTGCAAAAGAGGAGCGTCTGCCTGTCCACCAGGCAGCAGGCTCACCCCCTTTCTTTCCTTCTTTCTGTAACTGCTCCCCGGGAGGTTATTCAGGGTCTTTGTGAGAGATGGGCAGGGAGGAGCTGAAAGAATGAACGAGTATCTTTTCCCTCACTTTATAGATGGGGGCATCGAGGGGTGAACAAGCTGAGGAGTGGGCAGTCACTCCGGGACAGGGAACGGCAAGCTGCTTCTGTGAAGGACCAGAGAGTCAAAAATAGGGATTTATGGGTCTCTGTCACAGCTCTTCAAGGCTGCCGTGGTGGCACCTGGTAGCACGTGGGCGCGGCTGTGTCCCACACAACAGAACTTTATTCATGGACACGGAAATGTGAATTCCTGTCATCTTCATGTGTTCTGAAATGTCATTCTTTTGCTTTTTAAAACTGCATAAAACCATTCTTAGTTTGCAGGCTGTGCAACAACAGGTGGCGGCCCTGGGTCGGCCACGGGCTGCAGTCTGTGGACTGGGCTCCAGAAGCCTGAGCTCCAACCAGCATGCCTGGTGTTCACGGCAAGGAGCACGTGCCAGCTCCTCATGGGTTGGGAGGCCTTGGCCAAGTTTACTCCTGGATGGAGGCTGGGAATTGCTCCATACCAAATCCTGAAGGGGCCGTGAGAAGGAGGTGTCAGAATCCCTCCCCCCACCCCCGGACATGGTCCCCCAAATCCAGGCACATGGGTCACCAGGCACATGGCATCCCCATCCTACCTGCAAAGGCATAGAACATGGACGCTGGCCTCAGCAGATAGTCCCTCTTCTTCCGGAAGGACAGAAGGACGCAGATGGAGCCCATGATTATGAAGCTGAGGCTGAAGATGGCGATGGCAGCTGCCGAGATGCTGTACTCTAGAAGACACAAGGGCAGGCAGGGGTCGCCGGCACTTCGGAGCCTGGGCTCCTCCCCAGGAGCCCTTGTCGTCCCCACCTGTTCCTCCTACCAGGCTAGTGACAACGTGAACCCCAGAAGGGAAGGGTCTTGGCTAATACTCCATCTCACACGGGAGGAAACTGAGGGTCCCTCAAACTCACACAGGCTGGAAGGGGTGGAGCGAGGGTTGTTTTGTTTTTTGTGGGGTTTTTTTGAGTGAGGGTTTTAACATGCATCTCGTCCCAGCTCTCACGTCCTTCGGATACACTAAACTGCAAGTAACTGCACCAGAGGCAGGGCTGTGGGCAGGAGGCAGGGATGTGGCTGGAAACTTCTAGAGCAGAAACCTTCCTCCGAGGGGCGGGCCAGAAGGAGGCCCAGGGGCTGTGTGTGGTCCGTTTTGGGACTGACAGGCAGCTTCTGGAAGGACGCCAGAGTGGGGCTCGGTACCTAGTGCGGTGCGTGTGTGTACGTGTTAGCGTGAGTGGGAGTTGTCCGTGTGTTTGTCCACGTGTGTGCACGCATCGTGCAGCTGTGAGCACACGTGCAGGCAGGGGTCTGTTCACCACGGGGGAAGCTTGTGTCTGAGCTCCGCTGATTCCTACCAGCCTCCAGGGCACAGTGCGGGCACCCCCAACCCGAACCCCAACCCCCACCCCATGGCCCTGCTCTCCTGATGCTTGGGCAGTGATTTATAGGCGAGGGAGAAATCAGGCTGCTCCCCGCAGACTCCGACCCTCCCGTCCCAGGGATGTGGAGTTCTTGTTCCATTTTCACAGCCTGTCACAACAGCTTCCCCTAGGCTCTGCTGGAAGATGTGTCCCTGCCGCGGTTTAGGCGCCTACCAGGAAATGTCTCTTTGACAAACACTCCCAAGACCTGACGAATGAAAGCCGCGGGATGCCCGCAGATGGAGTGCTACTGTCCCCCAGCCTCCGGAGCACAGGCGGTGAAAAGGCTGCTGCTTGGACGCATCAGGACGGGGCTGCGATCCCCAAGGCCAGGGAGGTGGGGACTTTTGCACCCCATGATTTTCCAGCTCAGTAGCGTGTGACGGAAACCTCTCACCACCCTGCCCCCTTTCCATCACGGGCTCACCTTTCTGAGTGGTGACTTCGAAGATCTCCGAGCTCTCACCAGGGTTAAAATGCCTGAAGTAGGAACAGTTTTTCTCTGCAAAGGAGGGAGACAGCCTGTGAGGTGGAGAGAAAGGGGCCCATAACCAGGACAGAAGCTCAGCCTGGGGAGGCGGGTGCAAGCCCACTGGGGCAGCGAGGGCACGTTCTGGCCAGCCCCCTTCCTCCCAGACTCTGAAGGCGTGCCGGAAGGAATGGCTTCCTCTAACCCTGAGCAAACTTTCAGTGGGAAAATGGGGTTGCCTCAGAGGCTGGACAGTGCCATATAAGGCTGTAGCTTCTTGGGAGACGTTCAGGAAGCTAAGGCTGAATGGGGCACCAGGGCAGACAGCACTGTGGGCACTGAGCCCATGAGACAGATGGAGCAACCGAGGCTCGGGGTTCCTGTCGTTTGTCCACAGGTACAGGGTGCCTGCTCAACAAAAGGCCGGGCGCTCAGCTGGGGCCTGTTGTGCAATGTCTGCAGACATTCTTGGTGGTCCCAGCTGGGGGGAGGCATTGCTGGCAGTGAGTAGGTACAGGCCAGTGTGCCACTACCCATCCCGCAAAGCACAGGGCGGCCCCCGCAACTCGGGGTGATGAGGCCCCAAAGGTCAGTTAGTGCAAGGCCAAAAAGCCCTGGGTGAACCCCAAATCAAGAGCTGATTTTCTTATCAGAATTCAGGCCCACCCCCCTGTTCCCTAGGTGCGACCTGGGATTCAGTGGTTTCGAAAACTTTTCAGGTGATTCTTATCCTGAGCCCACTTGGGCATCCTTGTTCCAGGCCCCTAAACAATGCCCTGCAAGGAGCTTTTCTGAGTGGCGCATCTGGACTGGACTTGTCCCCTCCATCCCAGAGCTGAGCATGCGCTTTGTGTGATTTCATCGGCCCCTCAACACCTGTGCTCACAGGGACAGCCCCGGCAAGGCCTTCCCCCCAGTGGGCTGCTGTGAAGATCTGTGGAATGCAGGACCCAAAGTCTGGATTTGATGTGGGGCAGGGGATGAGGGCAGGAGATGGGTTCAAAGCAGTTTCACGCTGATTTGAAGTATCAGTTTTGGCACAATTTCTCTTCCATTTTTCTCCTTTAGTCTCTCTCTAATAACCAGACATACTCTAAAATCAAAGTATAGACTTTATCGCTTACGGAATATACTTTCCTATTCTTTATTCCTGATTTAAGAAGTAGATGAATCAATTATTTTTAGATTATTTGATTTTTCTCTCTTAAAAAACTGAGTTAGGCTGCTTTTTGTTTGTGTGAGGCCCTTCATTGATTTCTCTTTCCTGTGGATCAATGACCTTCAATGGAAAAATGTCTCTACCCTTAGCTCGGATGTCATCTGGTCTGTTAATTCATGTCTCACTTTCAGGCTACATTTTAAAATGATGACAAGGAGGTTGATGCCTTGTTTCTTCTGGAATCTCCCTTTATTTATTTATTATTTATTATTTATTTGGTACTGGGGCCGGGGATTGAGTCCCTGGGAAGCCAACGCTCAACCACTGAGCTACATTGGCTCCTCTGAGTTGGATTTTTGTTTGTTTGCTTGTTGTCCATTTTTGTTTTTAGGCAGCACCAAGGACCGAACCTGGGACTTCCCATGTGGGAAGCAGGTGCTCAACCACTTGAAACACATCTGCTCCCTAGAATCTCTTTTGAGATGCTACTCAGGTCTTTCTTGTATCTGACCCAAGTCACCTTATCGCTTACCCTCCCCGGCTTCCACCAACGTCAGGGTCGCTGCCTCCCGCAGGTGAAGAAGGAAATGACCCTTGGAGACTGGCAGACAGCCCTCTCTTTGAGCTTCTATATTTAAATCACTTCCCTTTTGAACTGAGTTGCCTGGGGTGCCTGACTGCCAGTGGTGATGTCAGAATTGCTGCTGCTCTTGTCTCGCCCGCAGCATCCGGTGCTATTTTAAAGCATAATGCAAACCGCTCATATTTGCTAGATTATTTGGTAAGATTCTCTTGAGCTGCTGCTTCAAAATGGCTCGTGCTATTTCATAAGTCTCTGCGAGTCTCCCTCTGGACAAAGAAACATTTTTGTTTCATTCTTTAAGGGCCGATTTCAGTTGTCCTTGAACACCCTCTGAAAAGAATTGGCGGAATTCAAGTGTATTTCACGGTCAGCTGCCCCCCAGACTACTCACGATCTGAGCTAAGAGCTTTCAGAGGAGGCCGTGAGATAAAGCCCATGGGGAGCTCAGCCAGGCATAGGCTTTTGTGGCTCTGGGCTGCTGTGGCTACTCGTGCGCGGTGGTGTTTGGGTCCTGATCCGCCCCCAGCCCCCACCCCGCCCCCAACAGATAAACACCAGGCTCCATTCTGGAAAACCTGCTACTGATGCCGCATGCTTGGATAGGAACCGTCTTGGCTCAGACACACAGGGACAGGCTAATTGTCTGTGGAAGCCAGCCTGTGGGGTCGCGGGGGTGTTTTTCCCTTCAGCAGTCCAGAGCCAATGTTCCCCTCTCTCTGCCCTCCCCCGTGACGTGTCCTCACAGAAGTTGGAGAAGGGGGTCACCCAGTGGGTGGGATTCCCACTGGGGACATCTGAAATCCTTGGCTGAGCTCAGGGCTTGAGGACCAATGCCTGACCATGTCTCCTCACTTGGACTTAGCACATGAAGTCCAGTGTCTTCTACCCGGAACCTGGGAGAGACATCTGCTCCATGGCCACATGGCTACCTACTGGAGACCACAAGCCCCTTTGTGCTCCCTGATGGCCCTGGCAGGGGAGGGTCCCGTCAGACCCAGCCTCAGGTTGGACACGTCCAGCACCAGCAAGGTACTCATTCAGGACAATCAAGGAAAGCATGTGCCAGTGTCACCCAAGAAGAGGGCAGGGTCCTGTTCAGCTGGGCAGACCCTGCGGTGAGCCCTTTCCGTCCCTGCCCCTGCTCCTTTGTCCGGTATCTGGGCAAACAAGGGTATCTGGGAGCAACGAGGGAAACTTGAAAAGAAAGGACATCCCAGAGGGGCCTGTGGGGACCACTGAATCACGGGTGGGGGACTTGGCGGAGGTGGCAGCGACAGTCCTGTGTGGAAGGTGTGTGTGGGAGGCTCCTTGCTCTGTGTCCCTGGCCCTCCCTGCCCCCAGCCTCCACCACTCTCGCACCCAGCTCAGGCTGTCAGCTTTGCCTCAGTGGGCTCTAGCCCACCATTGGGCAGAAGAAACAAGTGACTGGGCCCAAGTCAGTAGAGCTATCAGTGCCATGGTGATCTGGGGTGATGGAAACTCTGAGGTTCCTCCAGTCTCAGGCCTCATTTATCTCTGCAAATGGCTTCTGGCATTTTTAATGTTCTTCTTTCTATTTGTCCCTATTTCAAAAATGTCTACTTGAACACTCGGAGACTCAGAGTCTGAAATTTTTAAATGAATTATTATATGTATGATGAACTCAGCTGTTGGGTCTGACTAGGGGATGGAGAGTATTCCGGCAAACCAAATATTCTGGCTAATGGAGTTACTGTCTACATGGAACCACATCTACTGTGCCAATTCCAAAGCACTAGAACACATTTGAACTCCAGGCTGTGAGGTAATAAGGATCATTCCTTAATGGTTAGAACATCTCATGGTGTTAGGGAATACCTCCAGGTTATCACTAAGAATGTGTCAATGTTCCAAGTGCCATTGAGGGAGATTTTAATATATTAAGAAAAGAATCTGTTGATTTGCACAAAACCAAGGGTTTTGGTACTTTAGGTGGGAGGAATTGTTTCACCCACTTCTTACATACGTTGATGTCAGTGTTGTCCTCATCCTTTTTGTAAAAGAAGCTCTTGATGCTCCCGGGTCTGGTATCTATTATGTCTCCCCCACTCCTCTGAGTGAAGACTCTAAAATGAGATGAGGACATCACCAAACTCCCCCAGAGCTTCAAAGCACTGCTATTATACACGGGGGAAGTCTAGTTATGACCTGAGGCTCCAGCATGGGCTTATGTGGAAGGGAGCCCCTGAAATTTTGGGGTCAGTAGCATGGTACTCCCTACACTGGAGAGAAGATGGAGCCACTAGGAAATGGGGCACTGGGGCAAACTACTGCTCCCTTGACCCTAAGGAGGCAGGGCCCAAAAGGAGCAACACCTCACCCAGCTCAAGGGCATAAGATGACCCCTCTTGGATTCACTTGGACTTTCAGACAGACACTCTTGAGAACTGGGGAAGCCCCTACTCTCATTCCAGAGGTATTGGAATTGACCTCCGATGTTGATCTTGCACATGATGGTACTTCTGTGACTCTTTGGGGGCAGTGGGAAAATCAGATTACATAACTTTTGGCCTCAGAGTCTTCCACATTTTATGGTTGAATGGGACCTTGAGATGTCTCCTCCATCACATCAGCTCTTGGTCCAGCTTCGCCAAACCATGCCATGTCAGAAACCAGACTCTATGTGTGCACTTGGGTTAGTAGCTTTTAGGAGCTTGATTGTGGGTACAGCAGAGGGTGTGGAGGGAACTGGATTTTAGACTTGGGTATTGAATCTCTACTTGTCTCATATTGGGAAGACTACTCTGAGCCTCAGTTTCCCATTCTGTAGAATGAGAACAGAATCTCCTCACTGGGTTGTTGTAAAGCAGTATAATGCAGCCACTGAGAAGGTGAATTTTAGGGACATGTGCCTGGGTGCAAATCCTGGCTGTTCTATGTGACCCTGATCAAGTCACTCAACATTTCTGTCTCTCAGTTTCAATATCTATAAAACGGGATGATGATAATAGTATGGGCATCTTGGAGGGGTTTGTGCCGAGTAAATGAGCCATTAGTATATCTATATTGGCCCATCGCCTTCTGGTCTCCATGGTCTCTGATGAGAAATCAGCTGCCAATGTTGTTGAGGACTTCTTTCTATGCTTCTCTCTTGCTGCTTTCAACAGTTTGATTATGTTGTTTTTAGATGTGAATGTCTTTGAATTTATCCTACTTAGAGTTCATTGAGCTACTTGGGATGTATAGATTAAGGTATTTCTCAAATTTGGGATGTTTTCTGCTAGTATTTATCTAAATATCCTTTCTGCCCCCTTCTTCCTCTTCTCTCCTCCTGGGATTCCCATTGTGCTAATGTTAGTATACTTGATGGGTGTTCCACAGGTCTCTGAGGCTCTGTTCATTTTTCTTCACTCATTTTTTTTCTTTCTGTTCCTCAGACCAGATAGTCTCAACTGACCTGTCCTTCAAGTTTGCTGATTCTTTCTTCTGCCAGTTCGAATTTGTTATTGAGCCCCTTCTAGTAGAATTTTCCATTTCAGTTATTGTACTTTTACAGTCCAGAATTTCTATTTGGTCTTTTTTTTTTTTTTTAATAATTTTGTCTTATTAATAATCTTTCTTTGATGAAATACTGTTCTCATACTTTAGTTCTTTAGACAGTTTCCTTTAATTCTTTGAACACATTTAAAATAGCTTATAATGTCTTTGTCTAATTAGTCCAATGTCTAGGCTTCCTCAGGGACAGTTTCTAGTGGTTGCATTTTTCCCTGTATACAGGTCATGCTTTCTTATTTCTTTGCATGCCTCATAATTTTTTTGTTGTTGTTGATAACCAGACATTTTGAATATTATATTATGGCAACTCTGGAAATCAGATTCTCCTCTCTTCTCAGGATTTGTTATTGTTGCTATTTGTTGTTGCTGTTTAATAACTTTTCAGGACTAATTCTGTAAAGTCTGTATTCTTTATTGTATGAAACCACTAAGATCTCTGCTTAGGTAACTTAGCGGTCAGCTAACAGAGATTAAGATAAGAGACTTCCTTAAATGCTTGGAATCAATATATCTCCCAAGTCTTTTCTGAGGTGCTCTGTGTGTGTGTTGGGGACACAACTTCAAACTCAGCCAGGCAGTACACAACTCTGCCTTAGACTCTACTTCCTGCTTGTGCGGAGCCTCAAAGTCAGCTAGAGGTAAGGGTTTGGGGCCTCCTCAGGTCTTCCTGAATGTGCACACTGCCCTACAAAGGTGCATGGCCTTCTAGATTCCTAGAGATATATTGGAGTTTTTCAAAGCTCCCTATGGACATCCCATTCTCCACCTTTTCATTTTAAGCTTTTCTGGTTAGTTTATTGTTTGTCCCAACTGTTATCTACTGCCTCAGGCAGCTGGATTGTTAAACAATTGCCTCTGATTGTTTTTGACAAATGTCCTTGGGGAAAAGACTGTTCACACTGGGTGAACACAAAATCAGGTCAAATAAAGACAACTTGCAAGTGGGGTCTCCCAGGAAACCAACCAACAGGTCCAAGAATGACAATTCCCTGGGAAGGGGGCTTTCTAGGTGTTCCAGCTGCCTCCTGCTCCCTGCAGTGGCTGCTGGGCTGCTGGTTTTCACTGTGATTTCATTGGTTCTCAAGGCTACTGTGGAGGTGGGGAGGGGTGAATGGGGGTAGGGTGAGTTAGAGGGCCACAAAGCTTGCTCTTTTTTTTTTATTTTATCAAGATTCAGCCATTTTTTTCTTGAATAAAGCTCCTCAGATTGTTGCAAGACTTGAGTTAATTTCCAGAGTTCTGAAAAAGTTGATTCTGACAATTTTTGCCAGTGTTCTCCTTTATGGAAGAAAGGATTTTTCATGGTCCTAACTCAGCCATTTTTGTCTGAGGTCACCCAAAGTATGTAGCACTTAGGACAATGCGCACTACCTAGCGCTACACTGGAGTTTCCTGTTATCATCATCGCTGTTGCCGTTAATAGTAAATAAGAGAACATGGATGAAGCCTCTTCCTCCAGAAGAGGATGGTCCCAGGGACAGGAAAGGGTGGATGGGAAAGGAAAAGGATGTCCACTTACCGAGAAAGGAGAGGGAAGTGGACAGAAACACACTTTAGGCACTTCTTGGGGGGAAGGTGGTGCTTGGTGTCACCAGTTTGGGATGTTTGATTCACGACTGGACTGAGGTGAAAAGGCATCATGGTGGACCTGCTCAGGAGCAAGGCCGAGCTCTGCCTGCCACTGCCCTCCCGCCAGCCTGTCCTGTGTGGACTGCGCTCAACCCCGGTCAGCTGCTCCGTGAACTCACCAGCCTCTAAAAGGTGGGTCCTGTAAGGTTGGTAGACATGACCGGGGTGGAGTGATCCCTGGAGAAGCTGCCCAGCCCAGCCCAGCCCTGCCCTGCCCTGCCCTGCCCAGCCCAGCCCTGCCCTGCCCTGCCCTGCCCTACCCTGCCCTGCCCAGGGAGTTGTCTGGATGACGCATCTGTTTACGGGGTGTGCTCAGCAGTGGCGAGGGGCGGGGGCTTCAGAGTTATGTGACACATGCCCATGCCTGTCAAGCCTTCACCCCCAAGACTCTGTTTTTCCGAGACAGCTGAGTATTTATGAGTCTTCCAGGCATCCGGGGGAATGAGCAAGGCAGGGGTTTCCTGGAGCAAGCAAGAGGGTAAGGGAGAGAAGGTAGAGCAGTTGGAGGAAGGGGACTGGCTCATGTGCCCACACATCACAAGATCTTTGGGGACTCAGCACTGACTGCCTTGATGGGCAGATTTCAAGGAACACCCAGTCTGATAACACAGGGAATAAATCTAAAAACCAGGTGGGCTTCCCCACACCCTGCCACCCTGGAGGGATGTATGTGGGGACAGGACGGGACCTTAGGCTGCTGAACCTAAGAGCCACATTTTACAGAGGAGGAGGTGGAGGCCAAGAGGGGCTCCCTCCCCTTCCTGGCCCGCCTTCCTTCGGGGGCCTGTGAACTTTGCCTGGCCGGACTGGGTCTCTGATTCTGGTGCAGGGTTCTTTCCTGGAATACACGGTCCCTTTACTGTGAACACAGAAGCTTCCACATTTGCAAAATACAGAAAAGTCACTCTAATACCAGACATTCTTGACAAAGAACTCAACTTCAATCTGTGGTTCACTCAATTGGGAGGAAGTGGAGGAATACACAGCAATTACAGCCCAAGGAAATGCTTCCTAACCCTAAAGGGGTCTGAGCTAAGGGAGGCCATACGGAAGGATCTAGAACAGGGGTTCTTAACCTTTTTTGTTCATTGACTCCTTTGCCAGTCAGGTGAAATGAATACCACTGTAATTTATTTATTACATACATTCATAAGTGAAGGAAATGCTAGATTTCAGTTACAGGTCAGAGAAAATAAAGATAAGTTGATTATTTTCAATTCAAGCTTATGGACTCCCTGAAATCTTTCCACGGGTGTCCGTGGACACCTGGTTAAGAACCCCTGATCTAGAAAAAGGCAGGTGGCTCATCTACAACAAGGGACGGCTTCAGGGACCTGCGGCCCAGGGGGTCTTCCAGGATCGCGCTCAGAAGGACCTTGCACTTGGTTTAAGGCTCTGCTGCTGCCATCTTGAAACTCTTGTTCATTTTGAAACAAGGAGCCCTGCATTCTCATTTTGCACGGGGCCCGGGAATTTTGTAGCCGGTCCCGTGTCCACCCCTGCCTGGAGGCTGAGGATGACCCTGCCAGCCCCACAGTCCCCTTCAGCCTACAGACAGCCCCCCAGCCTGTCCCAGGAGAGAGAGGGGGGGGCGACCAGAAGACCCGCCGTTTCCTGGTTAAGCCGCCTGTCCTATCTGTCCAGCCCTGGTCCCTGGGTGAAAAGCCCCACACCTCAGCAAGACAGAAATAGCTGGAGACAAATGCCCTTATTTCCCAGCCCAGTTCTGGCCGTCAGCACAAACACAGGTAATTTAGCTCCTCTTTCCGGGGCAAGAAGGCTTGTGTGTCTGCTCTGTTCTGAGGCAGAGAAACCTGGCTCTTTTTTCCAGGGGGATGGGGAAGGGCAGGAGGGGGACAGAGCAGACAGGATGGGTACGTTACCCCCGGGCAGGGTGATGGGTCCGCAGCTCTTGTCCTCGCTGTGCCACGCGGCGATGCGCTTGGTGCAAATCCGCCAGAGGCCGAAGTGGGCCACCTCGCAGGTGGCATTGTGGTGCTCCACCCGGGGGCTCAGCACGGCCCAGTGGTCGGTCACCACGGCCACCATGGCCAGCACGGCGCCCACCAGGATGAAGAAGAGGGTCACGCGGACCTTCAGCGCTTTGGTCTGGGACATGGTGGTCGTGGAGGGGTGGGGTGCTCGGGGCACGACTGGGGCGGCTGCGTCTCTCGGGCACAGGTGGCAGCTGGCAGGGGCGGCAGAGCTAAGTTTAGTGTGCCCGGCCGAGCCGGAGGGGGCTGGTCTTGGGGCTGCGGGAGTGCTGGACGGGCCTGGCAGCTGCTCTGACATGTCAGGGGCCTGAGGGAGACTTGTATTAGTGCCCATCTCCAGGCCAGCACCGAGGACGGCGTGGGCTCAGATTTCAGGGCAAGGAGAGGAGGCTCTGGATGCTGACTCAAGGCCCGGACGGGACCACCGCTCAGTTTACCTGAGCCGGGGAGGGGGCTGGAGTGTGGGGATCCACCAGTTCCAGGCTGAAGGAGAAAGGGGCCTGGCTGGGTGAGGGCGGGTGGCCCTGGGACCCTGGCTGCACAGCCTTCCTCTCACCATGGGTACTCGTCCTGCCCAGAGCTATCCTAAGTACCCTGCGCCCTGGAAGGCCAGCTCCCAGGTCATCGCGTTAGCCCTGAGTCCCACCATGTCTCCCAAATTGCAGGATGGTTCTAGGTGACTCCTGGGCTTGGCATTACCCAGCATTGGCCCCAGAATGAAAAGGGTATTTCTTTTCATTTCTTTTCCTATCCCTCCACTGGGTCCAGAATGAAAGCTCAGTTTGGGGTTTGTAGGTTTTTAACACCTTTTTGAAGCCTGTAAATTGCCCTTTGAAACAGAGAGCGACTGGAGAAGACCAAAAATCCAGCTGGACTTGGCTGTCCAGTCTGTTTTCATTTTATTTTCTTAGTTTAACCTTCTGTATGGCAAATAATGATTTTTACAAGTAAGTGTACTTAAATAAAATAAAAAACAGAAGTAGGTCAGTTTACAATGACTATCAGGAGGCTAAGTGGTGTGCAAAGACCCTGCCAGGGAACACCGTGGAGGGCCCCCCAGGCCCCCAGGCTGGTGCCTGAAGCGCTGGCTCCTCCATCTCAACTCACCAGGGGGCTCCTCTGGGGTATGTCTGAAGATGGAGGCGTGGCCAGAAATAGACCACTGAGCTGGGCGGGATCCTGAGCTTCCAAATCCTGGCCTCAGGATGACCTAGTTTGTGGAAAGACTGCCCATCTGGAGAGAGAGATGGAGGGGTCTGGTCTTGGAAACACAGTGCTAATAGTGAAGAGAAGAGTCGTCTGAGCTCCTCTTTGGTGAGTTCCTACTACAGACCAGGCACTTCACACTAATCCATGAGGCAGGGACAACTATAACTCCCATTTTGTAGACAAGGATACTGGGCTCAGAGACATGAAGTAACTTATCCAAGGTCACACAGCTAGTAACAGGTGAAGCCAGGTCTAAGAACCTGGAGTCCACACTCTTAACCAATGATTGGAGCTGGGGGAAATATCAAGATCTATTGTGACTGAAAAAGAATCTGCAGCCCAGAGAGAGGCTTGACAAGCCAAGGCCACCGGTCAACCAGCCCCAGAGCTAAGCTGAAACCTTGGTCCGGCGGCAGCCTTGCCTTATTCTAGCTGCCTCTGAACCCCTCTGTTAAAACCAGCCCAGTGGGCGTCCTCTCTCTCCCCATCCAGATTATAATCACCCGAGAGCTTCTCGCTCACGTTTCCCTAGCTCTGCTCCCCTTCTCTCCCCACCACCGCCTCTGTGTTCCCAGTGGGGGCTAATCCATCACAGTCAACTTCTTGAAGCTGTCACCGCCCCTGCTTCAGCGTGGGGTGTGGCTGTCTCCAAGAGAATTCCAAGACTCTGGGAACCTGGCAGGGGCCTCTGAGCTCCTTCACGTCCCCATGTGGGTCCAGCCTCAGTGGGGTTCTTGGGGGGGTGGGGTACTGGACAGCCAGAGGCAGCCACACCAGGTGCCAGGGGCAGGGGAGTAAGAGGAGGTTCCAGGTTTTTAGAATATCTAGAAAGAAGCTATTTCAATTTTAGCATGCAAGTAACTGTGGTGTCATCTGGAGAAATAAAAATGTATTTTGAGTTCCCTGGTGAGGTGGGGGAGGGTCCCTGAGCTCTCCAGGGCTGGGAGCCTCGGAAGGTCTTGGCAGTGCCTTCAGTGGGTGAGCCACACACAGGGCAGCAAGGGAGCAAATTCCCTCAGCCAGGGGCAAGTTTGCGCTCCATGCAAACTTTTTTGTCCAGCTCCGGGAGGAAAAACATTAAAGATTGATGGCTTCTTCCTTTGGAAGTTGTCTTTGTAAATCTCGTCAGAGAGCTGGCAGCTTCTGAGATGGCAGGAAAGTCTCCTTTCCCTTCCCCCATTTACTAAAATCTCCTTCAAACAAACTTTGCAGCTATCCACAGTCTGTGGCCAGGCTGCGTGCTCAGCGCCTTGCCCAGCCAGGAAGGGGCTTGTTGGCTGCTGGCATTTGCTGGCACCAGGGCTGGGGGATGTCCACCTGCTCCCCACAGATTTCCCCAGGGTGCCAGGAAGGGGGCAGCTCAGGGGGGCAGCAGGAGCGAGTGGAGACCGGCCTGCTCTGCCGGTTTCCAGCTGTGGGGCTTCAAGCAAGTCGTAACCTCTCTAAACTGCCCTGTCCTCCTTTGTAAAACCAGGGCAGTGGGGCTTGGCTTGGGAAGCATCAGTCCTTGGTAGGTGATCGATCCAGGATGGCTGGTATTACTATGTTTATTTATGGACTACAGGTGGATAGATTTTCTCTCGTGGGCCATGAGCTTCTGGAGGGTAGGGACCGATGGGGCGACAGGATGAAGGGACGCTGTTTTGTGCTTGTTCTGGGTCCCTCGCAGAACCTGACCCAGATCTGACTTCAGGGTGGGGCCTTCATAAATGTTGAATGATGGACGGACAGGCAGATGGACAGATAGACCAAAAGAAAGAAGGAAACAGAGACACAGACCATTTACTCCACCACATGATCAAAAAGACATTTCAACTTGGTTTTAAGACCACAGGGACGGGAAGTGGATGTGGCTCAAGTGATTGAGCTCCTGCCTACCACATGGTAGTTCCAGGGTTCGGATCCCAGTGCCTCCTGGAGAAGATGAACAAGACAGCGAGCTGGCACTACAGGCAGGTGCAGCGAGCTGATGCACCAAGATGACGCAACAAGGAGAGACAGAGAGGAAAGACAATGAGAAACAACAAAGCAGGGAGCAGAGGCAGCTCAGGCAATTGAGCGCCTCTCTCCCATGGGAGGTGCCAGGTTCGGTTCCTGGTGCCTCCTAAAAAGAGGACGAGCAGACATAGCACACAGCGAATGGATGCAGAAAGCAGACAGCGAGCACGAGCAACGAGGGAGGGTTTATATATATAAAAGACCACAGGGATGTAAGAATTGCCAGCTGGGCAGACCTGGGACCGTTTGGAACAATGGGCTGATTTGCCTGGAGGTGCTGAAGGAAATGTCAAGAGGGCCCCAGCGTCCTCTGTGATGTCAAGGTCATAAGGAGGCATCGTCCTGAGAGCTGGCATTTTCCACAGATAATCTTCAAAGCGGATATCCACACTCAGCTATTCGGGAGGTGTATGTATCCTGCTCATCCAAAATGAACCAGTTTTCATTTGTCCCAAACGAGTGCTGCTCTCTCCAGAAGGACGAAGTGATTACTAGAGGCTGGAAACTGTCTCCTGGAGGCTTCAATGGGAACTGGGGCCAGGGCATGCCTGGACGAGAGCCAGATAAATGCTCTTTGGTAATGAGCTGATCTAATTTTGAGCTCAGGCTTAATTAGACTGGTGATGTTTAATCTTCAGATACTTTTTTTTTTCAAAGCAAGGTGCCACTCTCATTTGTCCTCACCTCCCTACGTGATTCATGCTTGCTTCCATCGTCCGACTCCAGTCCCCTGTTGCTGTCCAGCTTTCGGCACCCACTTCCATCCTCTGGCAGAGAAACCCAGGACTGCATGTCACCTGCCCCCTTCCCCCAACAAAGTTCACCCAGAGCTTCCTGGGGAGGCAGGCAGGTGTCTGCAGTACAGCAGTGAACAAAAGCATATTTAATAAAGTACAGAGCGCTGCATTCAGCAGCAGAAGAAATGCTACAAAATCCAGTGCCACGATGCCTGTGTTGGGGGGAGCTGGCGGTGGCGCAGTGGGGTTGGGGCTCCTTTCCAGCTCTGTTCCCCAAATGCTGATGCTCATTAGCACCCCCGAGACTTTCTTTAGTCTCTTCACACTGCCTGAATTCCCTCTGGTTCAGCTCCTCCTCTCTCTCAGCTTCCACTTTGCCCAGAAGCTTTCTCCCGACTGCCCCCACCACAAGGAGGCACTTCCAAGCACTATTTATCTCAGGGGAAGACACCCCCCCACCCTCGCCCTTGAGGAATTTGTGAATGTTTTTGGCAGCTGAGACCTTCCTAGGGGTTGAGGAGCTTCCTGGGACAGAACTCACCCCAAAAGAGCGGCCGGTACAGTGAGTCTCTGGGGAGGCCACCTGCACCCCGGAGCCCTGGGGCAGCCTGTGCCCAAGGGCCGAGTTTCACTGAGCCCGCCCGGCTCACTCCTGGGGGACAAGAGGATGCAGCCCAGGGACACACGCTTTTTATTTTAAGACTTGTACTTATTTGAACGTGGTTTGGAAGTATCAAAACCATGCTTTTGGGCTAATATTATTTCTTTAGGGCAAGGCCAAAGAATAGTCAATTTAAAGAAACAGATTAAGTAAATAATCATACAGGTGGTGCCCAGGATATTGCAAAACTCATGCCAGCATACTTCAGCGGCAAAGCTCGGAGCACACAGCCGTTAGGGGAAGTGTACAGACTTTCTGGAAGAATCAGATGCAGCCCTGAATCAACAGCTCTGCTGTACAAGATTTTGAACCTGTTTCTTTGCTCACAAAGCAGAGAATATATAACGGTCTGCTTTGTGGGGTGATAGTGGCAAGGAAACACAGTGATGTGTGTGTGCACGTAGAGACACACATGGGGGTGGAGATGTATAAGAGGACAAGGCGTCCGCGGTGACATCATGCCCTTGAGCTCACCAGAATGAAAAGAAAATAGCGATTCTCTCTTAGCCAAGAGAGTAAGTTCGACAAGGACATGGAAGCCCTGTCAACATGCAGAGTGTTATTCTCTGAGAATGATTTGGGAGGAATCTGAGAGCAAGAGTGGTTCCTGCAGAATGAGTAGTGGTGGAGCCAGAGAAGTATCATTTTGTGACTGTAACAGTCATTCAAGCATTTGCTCACTCATCAGCTCTCTGCCGATCACCAAGGGCTGTCAGCGTGAGTGAGACACAGGCTCTACCCTTGAGTTGCCGTAGTCTGGCAGAGAGATGGACATGAGCTATCAATGAGAGTCCACTGTGATGGAGGTGCTGAGAGAGGGAAGCAGAGGGCATGCTGGGAGCTCAGGTGTGCAGTAAAGGGTTAACTCAGCAGGCCTGGGGTGTCCAAACCCTGCACATTCCAAAGAAAGGACCGGACCATGACCAGTTCCTGGGAGTAACATCTGAGCCCTCGGAATGTCCTGCCTGGTAAGAGTGTCTTTCTATACCTGGGCCCTGGGCCCATGTCAGATAGTTTGACATGGGGGTGGGGGGCTGGATAAAAGCCCTGGACACCAAGACTCAAGTTGGCAAGACTTTGTGTGTGTGATCACACATCATTGCTGGAAGAATTAAGCTCTGTGTGTAGGACTCCGCTGGGAGAGGACAACTGGAAGCTCCTTCCTGGTGCCTCTCACTGACCCTGCCTTAGGGACTTCTCCCTCTGTCGATGTTAATCTGTAACCTTCCACTGTAATAAGCCTAACTAGGAGTAGAACAGCTTTTCTGAGTTCTAGGAGTCCTTCTATCAAATCATTGCACTTGGGGTTGGTCTTGGGGAACCCTGATATACCAGGGAAGGGGCAGGTTAGGAGGGACCTCATAGGCAAAATGGAGGATGAGCAGGGGTTAGGACATTAGAAGGAGAATTAGCTGGCAGGGGAAGAAGCAGAAGCAAAAGCCCAGGGGCAGAAAAAGGTCCAGACTATAAATTGCAGATGTGGTCAGGTCTGGGCAGAGCATAGGGTACAAGGAAGGAGTGGAAGAGGAGGGGGCAAGAGATAAGGATGGCCAGGGGCCATTCCTGCAGGGCCTGATAAGCCACATGTGCCTTTCTCCTAAGAGAGGTGGGAACTGTTGGAGGGTTTTAAACAGGACATTGATGTGTCATCTGCCTGGGTCAGGAGTAAAGAGGGTGACAGAAGAGGTGAGCCTGCAATAACAGAGGCAAGGACATGGCCCAAGACAGGGACAGTGGTGGGAACTAAGGCAAGAAGTACACAGGAGGTAGACCCAAAGGGATTTGGTTAGAGACTAAATGTGGTGGGTGAAGGGATGAAGGAGTCAGGCTTTTGGACCTGGAAGCCTAGGAGGACGGTGGAGGTATTGACAGAAATGAGATGCTGGAGGAGAAGGAATTAAATTTTTTTTTTTTAAAGATTGATTGATTGATTTTTAATCCATTTACGCCCCCCCCACCCCCATTTTTGCTGTTTTTGTGTCCAGTCACTGGGCAATTCTCTGTGTTTCCTGCCCTCTCCTCTCATCCTACTCTTGTCTTCACTGGGATTCGATTCTGGGAACCTCCGATGTGGGAGAAAGGCGTTCTGCCACCTGCGCCACCTCCGTTCCTGTTTTTTTGGCACGTCTCATCTTGGCTCTCCCCTGCGTCTCTCCCCTGGTACATCATCATCTTGCTGTGTGGCTCGGCAGGGCCTGGGGGCTCACCTGCTCGCGGGGTTGACGGCGCTCCCGCGCACCTTCTATATTTTTCTTTTTTTTTTTTTCTTTTTTTTTTTTTTATTATGGGTAAAAATAAAAATTCTCACAATACATACAAACATTTGCAAAATGATATATAAATATATGTGCATATATGTGTATTTGCTTACAAAAATGTTATTTATATATATATATATATACATATATTTTAAGAGGTGCTTAGATTACCTATATTTTTCTTTATTTTACCGTGAGGCCCTGGGGATTGAACCCAGGTCCCTCCATATGGGAAACAGATGCCCAACCATTTGAGCCACATCCGCCCCCAGGAATGAATTTTAAGGAGAAAGTTCAGGTTCAGATGCTGTAGTAGATACAGGCCATGTTGCTACAACAGAGACCCCCTAATGCAGTGGCTTTGTTAGGTACAAGCGTGTCTCTCCCGTCGCAGGCCAGGTGGTCTGGCTGGCAGGACGATGGTCTCCATCCGGTCACTCATGGGCCTGGGTGCTTTCCGCCTTGCTGCTCCGCTGTGTTCTAGGGTGTTGTCCTCACGTGCAAGGCACAGGTGGGTCACTGACGTGTCAGCACACCAAACCACAGGACAGGAAAGAGTGGGCGTTCAAGTCAAACAATTTCCTTATGAGCAGTGACACGGAAGTTGCACAAAGCACTCAGCTTGACAAGAACTTAAGCCTTTGACCATACCTAGGGGCCTTAGAAATTAGCGGGGTGGCCATATGGCCAGCTAAAGCTCCCTATTACCATGGAAGGGGGAGAATAGATTTGGGGACACGTGGAACAGTCTGCCACATACACAGCAAGTGGAGATTGGGAGTAGATCTGGAACTTGAGAGAAAGATCCTGGCTTAACTGGGTGGGCCCAGTGTCATCACAGGAGTCCTTGTCAGGTCAGTGGAGGTGAGGCCAGGGGACTGTGAGGCCAGGGAGTCAGAGTGCCTGGCCTGTGGACACTGGTGTGGCTTGGCGTGAGGGTGGCAGGACTTGGGGTGCCGAGGGAGGCTTTCAGCCAGAGCCCGAAGCCTTTGTGGATGTGAAGGAGCATCCAGGAAGGAGTCTGGGAGAGGTCAGTGATGAGAGGATTCAGGGTGGTCTCCCTGCCCTCCAGTTGGAGCAGGAATAATGGTTTGGGAGTAGCGGCATCTTCCACTAACTCCCCTCTACTGCAGTTGTAAGTCCAAGGGCACGAGTTCATAACCTCTGATCACAGATTTCTGTTCCCAGGGTGGCACCAGCGATTTTGTGGGAAGTTGCAAGTTTAAAAATATCTGTATCAGGTGTGTCTGTCCCAGCCCCTCTCTGAGTTCTAAGGTCCCTCAGATCCCCGTTCTCCCTTTCGAACCGTGCACCTCTTGGGACTGGGCACAGGGTTGGGTGCCAAGAGAGCTGACTGGGGGCCTGGACAGGAAGAATGGACCCCTTCACCAGGGGCACGGAGAGGAGGTGAAGGGAGACCTCAGCAAGGAGATCTGAGGATGGGGGGAGGGTTACAGGGCACAGAGGAGATGGAGGATGGAAGGGAGGGTGGCAGGTTGAGAAGCCTCAAGCCCGGGGGGGTGAGGCACTGGGCAGACGAGAGTGCAGAAACGGCCACAGCAATATATCCACTCCTGCTGGTTCTTCCAGAACCTCGCCACTTCCCATCAAGAACTGGAGTCTATTTCCCCTCCCTCTCAACCCGAGAGGGGTTTTGACTGCTCTAACCATTAAAGAACACGGAGTGATGCTTTGTGATTTCCAAAACTTCTGCCAGGCTCTCCTGCGCTTGCCCTAGGAACCCAGCCTCCATGCTGTGAGGAAGCTCAGGCCACATGGAGAGGCCACGCCATCAGGCTGAGGGATGCAGCTAAGGCCTTTGCCGACAGCGAGATATAACGGCCAGACATGTGGGTAGACGGGCCTTCTGAGATGATTCCAGCACCCAGCCATGGAGTCTTCCAGCCCAGTGCCCAGATGCTATGGGCAGAGACAAGCCATCCTGACACGCAGTTGTTTAATGCCACTTAAGCCTGGAACAATTTGTTACACGGCCCTACTAACTGACACACTAGGGTGGCTAGAGGGGATTATATTTGGAGTGGCTGAGGACGTCTGGATGCAAGGCCATGTGGAATGAAGCAGCCTCAGCCTTCCAAGAGGAACTCAGTGTACGCTGCTCTCCAGCTATTGGGCAGGTGGGGGGCGGGGGGGGGGATGGAGAAGCTGTTCCCATGGCAGCCCAGACACACAGAGTCCAGGTGTCGAAAACTTCCTGGCTGTCTTTGCAGCTGGATGAGGAGGACTGATCTTTCATCAACCTCTGGGGTGAAGCTGGGGCCGGAAGTTCATAGTGAGATGTCATCAGCTGTTTAGTGCATCAAGTAGCACTAAAGCTTCCCAATGCTTTGGTCCCACTCAGATGTCATTTAAGATCTGGGGGTGAAGGACTAGGGCACTGGTTAGACAAGTGGTGGTACCTCTGTTTTATGTGGCCATGGAAAATTATGTTTTTGAAGGATCTTTAAAGATGTGAGAAGATGCTCCTGGTGAAAAAAAGGCAGGGTACAAAGCCAAAACTCCCCCCACCCCGATACACACACATTTGGGTGCCCCGGGATGTTAACTGTACTTATCTCTAGGGTAGAGGGATTTGGGCTGATATTGTTTTCTTCTTTAACTTTCCTGTACTTTTCATATTTTTTAAAGGTAAAATGAATTGCTCAGAATTAGGAAAAAATGTTTTGTTTTGTTTTTTTAAGAGGCCTGGCTTTTGCAATTTAATCGATGGGTCTGGGGGTCCCACAGGGGTGAATGTGTCTCCTAGAATGCTTATCAAGGGGCAAAGGTCAGCCTGCCAGGTCCCTCCAATCCCCCACCCCTCCTGCAGATATAAGCCCAAGGACATGGGTTCATAACCCTCTTTAATCACAGATCTGTGTTCCTGAGGTTGCACTGGTAGTTTTTTGGAAGCTGCAAAATTTAAAATACCTGTGTCAGGTGTACCTAAGTTCCCTGAGCAGTCACTTCCTTCCCCCTTTTCTCGAGCCGGGCAGCCAGGGGTTCTATACTGGAAGCGCAGGGACCTGAGGCTGCGTGGCTGGTCCCGAGCTCCCTGCAGGGCGGCCTTCCCGGACCCCCACCCCTGGCCTCTCCTCCGGGCCAGCTGCTGGGGCTCCACACTAGGGACCCAGAAAAGGGCCCCTCCCAGCTGCAGCTAAGCTCCCAGGACCCCTGGGAGCTGGTCAGGCCTGGGGGCCTGCAACCTGCATGGCCTGCATGGAACCGGGACCGCTGGAGTGGGATGTGTGGGTTGCCAGGGCCTGCAAAAGAAAGCAGCAGCAGCTTGAGCGGCCTTGACTACCTCCGTTCAACAGGGACGTGGAGAGCAGAAACAATGACGTGGCAGGAGGAGGAGCTGGGGCGGGGAGCCTGCATCGCCTCAGTGGCAAGTTTTTCCCAAGGCCAAGTGCAGTGGGCACAGGCACCCTATGGGCCTGGCTCTTAGAGCAACACCTCATTTGGGGAGTCTCCTGTCAGAGTCAGCTTTCCTGGCACTCACTCTGATGCCAGTGGCCAAGCTAGGGGCATTCATGAATGTCTCCTTGTTTAATTTCAAGTTTGATTCCTCTTCCCCACAACCGTTGGCGGGAGCTGTCATCTTCCTTATCCAACAGGGGAGGAGATGGCTCTGAGGGAGGTGGGCTGTAGTGACCCGAGGAGCTGGGATTGGGTCTCGGTCCTGCTGGCTTTCAGCTCCTGCTGCAGCTGCGGGGTCAAATTGGCCAGGTTTCTCAGGCTTGTTCTCCACTACCTGTTTGGTTTGATTCCGCCAACACTCTGTTCCCAAACATGGTGACAAAGGCTTCAAGGATTGTCCCATCCCACCCCACCCAGGGGCTGCTTTCCATTTTCCTTCCCCAATCCCCAACTTCGGTTACCATTGTCTCAAAAGTGTAGAGGAAGAAGGTAAAAATCGAAATGTGTTGCAGGAAACTGCTGGGAATAAACAAATGGGTTGTCCTAACATGTCCGCTACCTAGAAATAAGTACCAGAAACTTGCTGTGAGGCCTTGTACACGTGAGGACACCCTTCTGTGCCTTCATTTTCTTCGCTGTAAAATTAGGCGAGTGAGGGGTTCTCAGCCTCATCAGTATCGACATTTTGGACCTGGTCCTTCTTGGGGAACGGGGGGATTTCTGTGTATCACAGGATGTCTAGCAGCAGCCCTGGCCCTGCCCTAGTCGTGAAAATAAAAAAAGTCTCTAGACATGGCCCAATGTCCCCTGGGAGTCAAAATCATCCCCAGTTGAAAACCACTGGGTTACTGGATTCTTCCTTTCAAGGTTATGAAAATTCTCAAAAAAATATTGCCTTCCTTCCTTTCAGATTTCCTTCACTCCCCCCCTCCCCTCCCTCCCTCTTTGGGCTTGATTCCTTTCTATAATGAGCACATCAAACAACATGATTCCTAGGATACCTGCCACACCTCCCGGTCATAATGTTCAATGAATCTGGGGTTCTTGTTTGGGTCAAAACATGAGCTCAAGTCTGCTCTGGCCTGGAAGAAGGCAGCATGGACCCATTTTACAGAAGGGGTAACTGAGGGTGGAGAAGAGGCCAGATACCAGGTTAGAGCCAAAGGAGGGACTTGGGACACACAGAGGTTGACACAGTCCCAGACAAAGGAATCACTCTCAAATGAGCACTCCCCAAATGTTGGGGCTGGGGGGCAAAAGAGGGAGATATCGAGAGGCAGAGACCATGGATCTGAGACTGGCCAGCTGTTCCCCAAACTGCTTTCCTTTCCTGCTGGGCTAGACTGCACTTCCCAGCCTCCCTGGTCCTTGGATGAGGCCATGTGATAAGTTCTGGCCAAAGGCATATGGGCAGAAGAGAAAGCCACCCTTCCTGGCCGACTGAAACCTCCCTCGAGATCCTCTGCCCTCCCTCTTCTCCGCCGGCCTGCTGGATGCCCACGTCCAGGGCAGCCTTGGCCCCACGGTGAAGATGGCTGAGCCACCATAGCATGGGTCCCCGAATCTCTGAATGACTGTGTGGAGCAGAGGACCCCACCCCACCCCCAGTTAACCAAACTTTATACGACTGAGAAATAAACTTCTCTGCTACACTGGAGCTTTGGGGTTGTGTACTTAGCCTGTTCAAAGTAACACAGTTAAGGGTAGCAGGGGGGCTGCTGGGCTGGAGGGGGGCTCCGAATGGCATTTTGATTAGGGAACCAGAACATCCACTTCTACACCCTTTCTTGCAGCTTTAACTCTGCAAGTTACGGAGGCAGAGTTTTGGTTGAACTAAACATGTGACATGACCCCGACATCGGAGACTGCACCGTGTCACAAAATGCAGACAGCCGCAGGGGTGCACCCAGGATGACCGCAAAGCTTGTGCTGAGCCAGAGTGTCCTCAGGGCTAAGAATAAACAGGGGGCCCAGGAGTCCTGGCACGCGGTGCCGAGGCCGGGCAGCGTCAGCTCCAGGCTGGCTGAGCGAAGGGCCCAGGGGGGGCCAAGGATCGGGGTGGGGCCAGGCCAAGGCCGGAGCTCCTCTGGGCCACGGAACCCGGTGGCGCAGCACATCTGGGAACATCGGTTTCCCCAGGACAAGCCAGGAGCCTGGACATGGGTCGCCCTCGCCCCCTCTGCTTCCAGAAGCAGCTGTGTCCCTGCCCAGCCCCCTCGCTGGGACCAGGTGGGAGAGGCCCTCACCAGACCAGCGTTCTCTTGAAGGAGGCTCAAGAGCCCAGGGGTGGCGCTTCCTGTGGCGGCCGGGCCCCCGTGAGGCTCTCAGGAAGAAAACTCGAGGTCTTAGCCTGACAGAAAGCGGGGCATGTGGTTGGCTGAGCTTGGGCAGAAGTGGGCAGGGGTCGCTGACACCCCCCCATGCTCTCCTCGGGCCTCGGTCACTTCAGCCCAGTGAAGCGCCTCCCGCAGGTCACAGCTAGTCCAGGGCTCCCAACTGGGGCCTGGCAGCATGCTGAGCCCGTCAGGGGGCCACGCTGGGCCTCCTCTCCACCCCTTTTCTCGCCCCTCCCTGTGGTGGGGGGCAGGGGTGGCCGGCTGCCCTGCCTGGGATTGGGTGGTTTGTCCCGGCCCCAGCGGGTGGGGCCCACCTTCCTTGCTCGGCTGCCCAGCTGCCTGCACCACACCCGGGGGCCATCTTGTCCACCTTTGCTGCTCACCTGGGCAAAGGTGCCTCCGCGGCCCCACCAAGAGCCCAGAACTCGCCGGGAGGGCTGCTGGGGAGGTGGCCGGACCCAGGTCAGAGCCAGAGACGTTTCCTCCCAGAAACTGGGCCTGGGCCAGTGTTGAGCCGCCCTCTCCCCTCAGCCGCCTCTTCTCCCAGGGGCTCCACAGCGCCCCCTGGCCCAGGGACAGAGTGCACCCGAAGTGCCCACCAAGGCTTGAGGGGGGTTCCCCTTGCCCCACATCAGGAAGAAAACATTTTAAAAATGTTTTTATTTAATTAAAAAAAAGAAAAGACAGAACTAACAACCCCACACCAGGAGTTGGTACAGGAGTCACAAGGTGCTTAACTGGAGAAACACACGGGCTGGAGGGGGCGCAGGGAGCCTGGTCTGAGAGTGCCAGGTAGCGGGGAGCTGGCTCTGCCTTCTCTTCCCTGGGGCGAGTCCAGGCTAAATGCAGCAGGAGACGGGCAGACGCAGACGGGGCCTCCCAGACACTGGGACGGCAGTGGGAGAAAGTCTGTAAAGGCCAAAGGATCTGAGGTTGTTTTGCTCCCTATTCTTCTCTCCCTCTTTGTCCCTTCTTCCCCTTCTTTCTACTCTTCATTGGTCCCTAGAGTGGGCCCTGGGCTCTCTGCCTGGGACTGGGAAAGAGGTAGGATTCATTGGAACACCGCTTTCTCCATGGAATCATTGAAACTTCCGGGGTCATGGGTGGCGAGGCGGCCTACCTGGAAGCAACTGCAAGGCTGCCTCGGTCTTGGAAGTCTCAGAAGAGAAGTCCTGGGGCCTTGATGGATGATGGGGTCTACAGATTATGTCCCCTTCCTTCAGCTGGGTAAAATGGCAGGAGAGAAGTGGTGGTGGGGGGTGAGGGTGGGAAGAGGGGCGACCTAGAGCAGGGTCAGGCAATGAGCCCTGAGGCTTCCGGTTCACCGCTGGGCATGCTTGGAGACGCCACCAGACAGAGCCAGCCTCAACCAGAGGAAAGGGTTTCAAGCAAGAGCAAAGCGTCCCGGGACGCCCCGCGTCTCAGCTCACCCACCCACAGGGGCATGCAGTTGGAGGTGGTGGGAAGGAGGGTGGGCGTGACGAATGACGTCATCACCTGGCAGAAAGGACCCACTTTACTCCTAGGAGTCCACCCAGGGGCTCCGTGAGCAGGTGGCTGAGGTAAGAATTTGCTCCTCACTTTTAAGTACAACAGCTACTGGGATCACAGACGACTGTTCAAAATCAAATTAAGAAGTCTCAAAAAGTAAGAAACAATTTATCTTTAGAAAGCACATGTTTTATATAAAAGAGGGCAAGCTCCATATTCAAGAGAGTTTTCCTTCTGAACCTGGACACATTTCCACTTTCTTTGCTTGCTTCAGGAGGAAACCAAAAATGGCTGGAAAAAGCCAAACCTTGAACCCACTTCCTCAGTTCCAAACAAAGGGCTGAGATTTTTGTTCTTTTTGTAAGATGAAAGAAAAGCACAGCTCTGGCTTTTATCCAAACTTCCTCTATAGAGTCCTTTAGGGGGTAGCGGAATAAATTACAATAATGGGAGTTGGGGGAGGTGTTGCTTGTTACTTTTAAAGATGAAATGAATGTAACCTGCTCTCCTGGCATTTATCTGCAATAAATCATGTTTAATAATCACTCTGGAGATGGATGTTTATGCTCTGATTTTTTTTTTGGTAGCTGTTCACCTTGGGTCTCCCTTGTTTTGCACAGGAGTTTAGGCTCCCGATGTCAGAGGTCAGTTGGGGGCAGCCCTTCCCCTGGCCCCCACTGCTTACAGGACAGAGCTGCTCCTCAGGTGGACCTCCTTGGACCACTGGGGAGGGCACAGCAAGTGGCCACGTGGCCCTCTTTCATCTGACCAGTGGGGTCCACCAGCCCAGTCAGTGTCCTACACTTTCTTTGTGAGGCAAGAGCAGACAGGAAAACCACTGGTCTTTACATCATGCCCAGACAGAAACTTCCAGAAGCAGATAGGAAAGCTCAGCTACACTCACGCCCAGGCCCACAAAGGCCGCCTCTGCCAGGATTCCTCCTCAGACCTCCTTCTCTTCAGGTCCAGTGAAGTGGCCCCAGGACAGCACAGAGGCCAAAGCACCAGGTGGCCACAGGGCTTTCACCTCAGGAGCACTGTTTTTCAACAACAGGCCGCTGCCAGAGAGTGAGAGAGAGACAGGCAGGAAGAGAGCGCTTCAGTTTCCTTGTTTCTGGCTCAAAAGACACGGGATCCACAGGTTCAAAAAGCAGCTGACACGCGTCCAGGGGCCCTGCTCGTGCCCGGCGAGGCCTTCCCAGTGGCCCAGAGACAGGCCGGGAGGGAAGGCCCCGAAATCCCATTCTCCTGGCAAGATCTGTTTCCAAGAGGAGATGATGGCTCAATTTTGTTTTTCCAGGTTGGCGAAGGCTGTGCAGCTGCAGGAAAGCTCTTGGGCCTCTCGGGAGGTTCTGGACCCCCGAGGCATTACAACACCCTTCTGTGGGTGCAGCCGGCCTTCAGCTGCCACCGCTGCCCGGACTCCGGGCTCCCGACGCTCCGCTCTAAGCCAGCCCACGACGCCTTCCGGAGATCAGGGGGGACTGGGGTTGGCTTCGGCTCATCGTTGGTCCGTCTGAAGGCTCAGTCGCCCTCCGGTTGGGTCCAACCAGCCGAGTCCTGGGAGAGGCCGGCTGAGAGGCCGGCGGGCGGCTCACACCGGGGTGGTCCTCCGGCTCAGCATGCCCACGTGGAAGCCTTCCTTCAGGTCCTGCTGGAGGAAGTCGTGCACCTGCAGGAAGCCGGCCTCCTGGTCGGGGCTGTAGCCGGCGGCGGCGGCCACCTTGAGGGGCTCCCTCAGCGTGTACATGGACAGCTCGCCCATGGGGATGGCCCCGGCGAGCTTCAGGCCCATGGGAGACGCGTTCCTGGAGGGCGAGGCCTCGGTGGAGCGCGAGCTGGAGCGCGAGCGCCGGCGCCGGTACCTGTAGCTCGGCATCCGGGCGTAAGGGGAGGACGAGGAGGCCTTGAGGAACTCCCGTTTGGTCTTAAACCTCAACTCTTTATTTTTCTCGATGTAAATGTTTACCGCCAGGACGCCCACGGTCTCAGCCACAATGAAAGACAGGGCTCCAAAGTAAAAAGACCAGCCGTAGTTGTAATGGTTCTTTTTGTCTTCGTCTCGCTTGTCGCTCGGGTCGCCCGTGTTGCTGGAAATGTAGACGATGATGCCGATGATGTTACTGAGGCCTGAGAGGGAAGCAGGGAGCGGGGTGGGGGGAGAGGCAGAGGTTAGACCCACAGAAGGACCAGCAGGGACCGGGGGTCAGAGGGGGTGCTGGCGGCCGTTCCCCCGTTTGGTGAGTATGTTTTTATTCTGGTGGCTACTTTTCCATTTAATTATTATTTATGGGTACAAAATTCAAGTGAGGTAGCTAATAAGCTTCTGGATCTTTGCCAAACTGAAAAAAATAGCTACCTGTGGTTGTGTTTATTTAATTCTATCTTATTATGAGTGAAGTTTTGAGCAGAACTAGGCTGCCTGGGTTTGAATCCTGGTTCTACCAACTCTTGGCTGTGTAACTTTGGACAGATTATTCTAGCTTCCTGTGCCTCCATTTCCTCATGTTTAAAATGGGAATAGTAGTGGCCCACACCACTCAGGGGTTAAGTGAGCTAATACGTATCAGGTGCTTAGGACAGTGCCTGGCACACAGTGAGCCTTAAGCTCTATTACTATTTATTGCATTTTTAATTTTTTAAAATATTTATTGTGCTCGCTTCGGCAGCACATATACTAAAATTGGAATGATACAGAGAAGATTAGCATGGGAGCAAGGGTGGATCCTAATAGGGGAGGATAATCAGCATGTCAAGACCTCTTGTTGCATGTAACTATGAATCTTGTCATCCAATGAGTCAAGACAGGGGGGCATCATGTGCCCCAGGAGAATGGGGAGGAAGGAACAGAAAAGATCAAACAGGGGGTATTTAGTGGTCAGGGGAAATGTTTTTCATTACCTTACAGTGATGGACACATGACATGGTAAATATCAAAAATTATTAAACTGTACCATCTAAATTGTAAACTATACTGTAAGCCATTGACAATGTTTAGTAGCTCTGTTTCACTATCTGTATAACAGTTATAACAATGCTACCATCCACAAAAAGGTTTTAATATGGGGTGAGGAAAGGCGGAGAAGTTGGGTATATGACAGTCTCTAGTATTCTGTGTGTGACTTTGCTGTGACCTAAAACTTCTTTGAAAATTAAATGAAAATTTGGGAGACACTGGGGAGTGAGAGGGGGAAGGTGCCACAGTACAGACTGGACACCCGATAATGCAGTGATAAAAGGAAAAATTAAAATAAAAAATTAATGGGGAATGGATGTGGCTCAAACGGTTGGGTGTCCATCTCCCATATGGAGGGACCTGGGTTCAATCCCCGGGACCTCCTGGTAAAATAATAATAATAAAGTCCTTTAAAAAAAAAAAATTTAAAAATTAAATTTTTTTTTGTTTTTTTTTCTCATTTTTTGAATGTACCAATCCTTTAATTTTATGTTATTTCTAGTGTTTTTTTTTCTGAGTTTCCATGTATTTTATCTCTTACATTTATGCTTATCATTATTATTTCATTTTCCTATTAATTGTATTTGGCTATTATATGGAAGGTTTAGATCACAGAAGGTTACAACAGGGGCAGCAGAGGATCATTGGTGGGGGGTGTCTGGGATGGGGGTTTCATGGGAGGAAGCTCACCTGAATATACATGAAGATATATAAAATTGCTCAAATGATCAAGGGGTGGGGCATGGTCACAGTGGGTGGACAGTCACTCAATAAATAAGGGAATACTGAATTCCCAGCCTGGAGAGCTCTGCCACATTCTCCAAAGGAGCAGCAACAGTTCCCTGAGTGCAGGGGCAGTGTCTGGCTAAGGAGGATGGTCCACTAACAGGTTCTTGTTATTGATGAGTAGGCTTACGAGTCTTTGCTCTTGTAATTGAAACTTAGCCTACTGTTATGGGGTGCCTAAGGGTTGCCACCTGAGAGGCTCCTTGTTGCTCAAATGTGGCCTCTCTCTAAGCCAAACTCAGCATATGAATGCATTACCTTCCCCCCAGCTTGGGACATGACTCCCGGGGATGAGCCTCCCTGGCAATGAGGGATTAATACCAAGTCCCAACTGGAAATATGACTGGAAAAAGACCTTGAATAAAAGGGGGAAAGGTAAAGACAAATGAGTTCATGTGGCTAAGAGACTTCAAAGAGAGTCAGGAGGTCATCCCAGAGGTAACACTTATGCACACCTCAGTAGGCTCTCATAGAACACCAGAGTGGATATCACCCCACACAGAGGGGCTCCTGAGGGCTCTGGAGACACCCAGGTCCTATATAAGGGGGGATGGCTCCAGAGATTGATGCCTTATCAGTGGGCTATACTTTGGAATCTGTGCTCCTGAGAGTGACAGAGTTGGATTCAAATAAGTTCTCCCTGCACATGGTCCATGAGTTCCTTCTATTCAAACCTATATGTGATGCTGGAGTTTGTAGGTGTACTTCCAGAGATTGGAGCCTTTGGCCTGCCCATGTACCAACTGTGCCTGGAATCTCAGTGGAGCTGCAACTCCTACTCTACAGCTCAATGGACTCACCCAAGTCACCTGGCGAGGAGATGATGATGGACAACGGCCATCCCAGGAATGGAGAGAGTCTGCAGCTGCAGGCAGGATAATCCCACCCATCTTACCCATAGAATATAAGCCCCCTCTCACTTGGAGGTGGAGTGGACATCACCACTCCAAACTCCTCAGGATTGGAGGAAGAGCTACGGACTAGAGTGGACTTACTGGTATTCTGTTGTAGACATATTGTGATTCAAGCAATGGAAGAAATCACAACATTGAGGGGGAGCCAGTGGCCACTGGACATTTTTGGGGCAGGGAGAGGGAAAAGCAGTTGTAATACAGGGGCTTTTCGGGACTTGGGAATTATCCTGAGTGACATTACAACAACAGATATAAGCCATTTTACATCAGCATATGACATGCAGAGCTGTGTGGGAGAGAGTGTGGTCTACAGTGTGAACTATGGTCCATGCTTAGTGGCAAAGCCCCAGGATGTGTATATCCATTGCAGGTGATGTGCCACTAATGTGGGCGGTTATGGGAGGTGTGGGAGGTGGGGAACATGGGAATCCCGTAATTTTTGTGTAACATTTATGTAATCGAAGCACCTTTTAAAATATAAATAAATAAATGTAAATATAAACAAATTAAAAAACAAAACAAAACAAAAGTTATTATTTATTTACTTATCCCCCCCCTCATTGCTTGTGCTTCCTGTGTCCATTTGCTTTGCGTGTTTTTGTGTCTGCTTGTCTCCCTTTGTTGCGTCATCTTGCTGTGCCAGACTGTGCGGCATGGGCCATCAGCTCACCACGTGGCGTGTGCTGTCAGCTCACTGCACCATGGCATTTTGTCTTCACCAGGAGGTCCCGGGAATCGAACCCAGGGCCTCCCATATGGTAAATGGGAGCCCAACCAATTGAGCCACAGCTGCTTCCCTGTTTACTGCATTTTATTGTAAAGTAATGTGCAATCGATTCTCGTTATTCACAGTAGTTATGTTCCCTAAAGTCACCAGGAACACTGGGTTAGCAAATACTGAACCATTGCTCCCAGAGGAAATTTAAGATTATGTTCCTGGGGCCTCTGGTCACAACATTCAGTCAACCATCAACAGATCAATACATAACCTTGTTCTATGTGCATTTCTGTTTAAAGACACTATATATTCGGTTTCCTCCTTAAATTTGCATACAATGGTTCCCTAGGAAGTTCTTTGTTTCATCAGCCTTTAAGAGGCTGCCCCCACTTCACCCCATCTAGAAACAGTATAATGGCCTTCAGAATATTTTAGAGCAACATTTAAACAAAGCCTCTGAACATAAATTTAATGAAATTGAATCATAAATCGCATTGGGGGGGCAGGTGACTGGAGCTCATTAAATAAGGTGTTGAATCATGAACATTGAACTCACTGTAACTCAAACACTCTAGCTCATGCCTGGAGAAGCTTATCTAACACACATATTTTCTCCATAAGGCACATCACAGCCTTCCTGCACTTAGGAACACTAGACAGCACTTTGGCACTACGCTTGGGGGCCATTTTAAACAACAAAACCACCAAAAAAAAAAGCACAAAAATGTGAAAAACGTGGCACTAAATACACTGCAAAAGCAACACTTGTTTGTGGTATGAGACCTGAAACAGGAAGGCAGAGTGTCACCTTGTTCAGCCTCTGCTGGGAACACACGTCAGGCAGCTCAAATTTTTTGCTGCTCTGAGCATGTCTTCAAATGACCAGAAAAGCACTGCAATGATTGATTTTGGGGTTACAAATAAATTTTTGGAAGTTGGTTAAGTTCACAAACTCAGAATCTGTGAATTATAAGGATTGACTGTGTGGTATTGTCTCTGTGCTTGTCCTCTGTCCATTTTCCTACTGTTCCTATCCTAATGTGGATGGATCAGGGATCTGGCCCTGAGCAAACCAGTTCTGGGCTCTGACTCCTTGTTCCTTCTGCTGTGTTCCAGAAGAATCCTCATTGACATGGATTCTTACTCTAAGGGCTTGCTTCCTTTCTTCCCTTCTAGCTCTCTTTTCTCTTCTTTCTCTTCTTTCCCTCTGTTTCCCTTGCTATGCCTTTCCTTCCCCACCCTTTATTCAGCACAAGTCTTAAGAATGCTCTTCAAATCACATCCTTCCTAAATTCAGTTTCCCAGAGAAGTAATCGTGCCTTCTCTGGCCTCTCCCAGCCTTTGAACAGTGCCTGTCCTGCAGTACTCACCATTTTCCACCTTGAATTCCGGATGGGCCTGTCTCACCTCACTGCTAGGGCTGGAGCAGCCACGGCCCCACCCAGGGCCCAGGGCCTACTTCTGCCAGGCACACAGAGCTGCACAAAGTGCCACGTGTGGGGGAATAAACGGAGACCCCCTCGTTTGCCTGCTTCCTTTTTTCCGAGGTCCTCTCCTCGCTGGCTACACCTGTTCCTTCTGGCTGACCACCTCCCAGCCCCAGGCTGCACTGCCCTCTGGCCACACTGAGTCTCCCGCATGGCCTGCTCAAGGCTGTCAGGACCTGCCCTTGGTGTGGTTCCCCGGGGACAATGGGGCAGCTGCAGGAGGCATCACCTGGCCCACGAGTGTGGGCTTTGGCAGCTGACAGCCATGTGACTTCAGGCGAGCCCCCTGCCTTCCCTGAACATCTCCTCAGGAGACAGCGAGGACGCCATCACGCACCCCGAGTGCCCGTCCCAGCGCCCAGCGGTTATGTGTGGTGGCTCGTGCAGACACAGCTCTTCCTCTCTTGGGGAAGGAAGCTCCAGAACGATTTGGTTCACACCTGGAGAAATCTGGCTGCTTAAAAGACCAAGTTGCAGGGGCAGGGGGGTTGGTGTGAGAGTGGGGAGTGTCCCCCCACCTGTCTGACCTCAAGCCCAGCCCCTCAGCCCGGCCCTGACTGATCTGAGTGCTGCTCTGGGCTGAGGTGAAGAGAAGGGATGGGGCGGGGGCGGCACAGAGGGTCCTGCTTCTTCACAAGTGGGGACAAGAGCAAGGGGTGCTGAAGGAGATGCTGACGACAGGCTCCCCTTCCCAACACACGCACTGCACTCGTGTGCACACGCCACACTCCTCAAACACACACATCGTACACATGCACACACCACACTGCACACTTCTCACACACATCACACGTGTGTGCACACCACACACTCACATATAGCGCACTGCTCAGACACACACACAGACAACACACTCCTGACACATACTCAGCCCACACACAGCCAGATACACACTCAGATCTCCCCACCCCCGCGCACATGCATATTTATTGCACTGGGATTTTAAAAAGCTGAAACGGTGTAGAAAGAGTACAGGAACCGGGGCCCAGCAGCTGCTGGGACAAGTCCTCCTCCCCTTCCAAGAGAAACCGCGAGGACAGGGTAGGGATGGGGGTGGGGGTGGGGAGGGCTCTGAAGGCCCTGTGGGCCTCCTCTCAGCCGTGAGTCGGGACGGGCTCCCAGCCAAGCCCCTTGCTCACTGTCCCGGCATCCTGCACTTGTCAGTCTCTGGGCATGCCGGTCACGCCCGCCCACTCTGTCCCTTTGCCAGGGCTGTGTCCCCTTGTCCTGTCTTTACCTGGCCAACTCCAGTCTTGGCCCCACGTGACCCCCCAGGCACCTCCCGACTCCCTGACTCAGACTCCCCTGTTCCAGGCGTGAAAAGCACCCAGGACTCCTTCTTTGTGGCACTTTGCACGTCCGGACTTTAAAATTTAATTATGCCGGGCACTGGCAGAGTCTGTCCCCCCAGCAGGCCGCGTTCTCTGGCCAGGGGCGGTGACCCTCGCCTGCAGCCACGTGTGCCCTGCTCCTGGCTCCCGGGAGCGCAGCCAAGTGGGGGGCTTACCTGCAGCCACAAAGAGGATGCCGGCGCTGAGCACGATGTTGTTCCTGCGGCTGTAGATCCTGCCGGCGCCGATGCAGAGGCCCCCGAGCAGGAGCAGGATGGTGCTGAGGATGGGGAAGACGCTGGAGGCACGGACAATGCCTGACCGGGAGGACACAGCAAGGGGGGCAATGAGCCCGCGCCCTCGGGGGAGGCATCGTGGGCGTTGCCCAGGGCCCTGGGGCTTGAGGCCCTCCCCGCTGCTCCCCAGTCACCAGGTGGCCCCGAGTCTGCCTCTGTTAAGCCTCCAGAGGCCTGGGAAGTGGCAGGGGTGAGAGGCGGCCCTGCCCCGTGCTTGGTGCATGGGCTCGGGCCCTGCATGTGTCTGGGCATGGGTCCCGGCTCTGTCACAGGTTGTCACGTCCCCTCTCTAGGACTCAGTTTCTTCATTTGTGAACTGCAGTTCCTAACACGACCTACGTCCTACGTGCTTAGCTGAGGGCCAGGACACAGCATGTGCTGCCAAAGCGACAGCCTTCATCATCACCCCCATCGTCACCTTCATCATCCCCAGGTGATAGATGAGGAAGGGGAAACTTGTGACTTGCTCGAGGCCGCAAGGAGGGGGCAGCTGGGCAGAGAGGGGTGTACATGGGCCGCCGTGCCCCTTGGACCGAGATTGGCACCTTGCAAATCTGCCACTGACCAGTCAGGTGAAGCGTGGCAGGTGCCTTCTGCATCTCCTCCGTTCCCTCTTTCAACCTGGGGACAGTAATAATACTCACCTGGAGGGGCTTGAATTGTGGCCTCCAAGAAAGTATGTCCAAGTCTCAACCTGGTAACTATAAATGGGACTTTATTTGGAAAAGGGTTTTTTTCCAACATAATCAAGTTAAGGGTCTTGGGATGAGTTCATCCTGGATTGGCAGGGTGGGCCCTAAATCCAGTGGCAATGTCCTCATAGGAAGAGGAGAGACTCAGGGGAGAAGGTGGAGTGAGGACGGAGGCAGAGCCTGGAGGGACGCTGCCCCCAGCCAGGGAACGCCTGGAGCCACCAGGAGCTGGAGGAGGCCAGGAAGGAAGCTCTCCTAGAGCCTCTAGGGGGAGCGAGTCTCTGCTGATACACTGATTTCTGACCTTTGGCCTCTGGAACTAAAGAGAATAAATTTCCCTTGTTTTAAATCACTCAGTTGTGGTCAACTGTTATGCAGCCCTAGGAAACGAATACACCACCTCACAGGGTTGTAAGAATTTGCTGGAGCAAGGCATATAAAGCACATAGTAGGGGCTTAGGGGATGTGAGCCCCCTTCCCTTAGCATCTGGGGCTGGGAGAAAGGGCAGGAGGGAGAGGGGGAGACAGCCGGAGCTCAGGTTCTCTGATGTGCCTGAGGGTCGCCAGGCCCAGTAGAAATCCCACCTACGTGGCCCCACAGGGGACAGTGCGGTGGGGTGGGGGGAGTGCTGGCAGGCACCAACCTCTGAGCCAGCTGAGCTGGTTTGGGGCCCCTCAGCCTCTGAAGGCAGCATTTGTCTCCTTTGTAACCCCCCAGTGTGTGCCGCTTGCTTCACAGAGAGGGGATTGTTTGGGGAGCATTAAATGAAGCTCTTCTCTCTGGCACCTCCTCCTCCTCCCTGGCTCTCCCCTCCTGCAGCCACGGGCTCTGGGATGAAGTGGCCTGTGTGCTACTGAAACGTGCCTTGGGCTGTGCTGGCCAGAAAAGCCCAGATCAGGTCCCCCTGCCGCCCCTGTACTGTAGGTGGGTCAGGGGGCTGTGCTCACGGGGACATAACCCAGCCCGGTGCCTCTACGGTCACCTGAGGCCCGGGACTGGCTCAGAGCTGTCTGTCCTGCCCAGAGAAGTCACGTGAGCCAGGGCCGCTCGTGGTGCAGGTCGGGCCCTGCACAAAGCATGTGGCAGAGGGAGGAGCGAGGGCTGAAGTCCAGCCCCCGCCCCGCTCTCAGCTCAAGCCCTGGAGAGAACCTGCGTTTGCCAGGAGGATGGCCACCTCCTCCTGTCTCAGCCTCGCATGCACCATGGAGAGCAGAATCTGGAAAAGGGGCAGGATGGATGGCCCCCTGGGGCCAGACGGTGTGGGGCGGTGACTCCGCAAATCCTGTGCTCCACTAGGGGCAGATCCCACACCTGCCTGTGGCTCTGCAAATCAGCAAGAGCACTGACAAGAGCCGGGAGCCCTTCTGGAGGTCCTGCAGCAGTGACATAACTCAGAAGGAAAGCTCAGAAGGTTCCAGAATACATGGCATGGGGGGGGGCTGATTTCATTCTTGAATTACTGAGGACTGGGTGTTAGAAGACAGCCTTGGAACTGCCTGGTCTGGCACTCCAAGCCTGGAGAGCTAAGCTACCACGTGGACAGGATCTCCTATATGCTACCCCACCATGGAATCTTCTGCTACCTTCTCTGACACATCCATTCTCCATTAGAGTATCAGCTCCAGGAGGGCAGAGAGCTGTTTCTTTTTTGTTCAGCACTATATCCCAAGAGCCCAATAGACAATGCCTGGCACATAGTAGGGCCACAACAAATTTTTGTTAAATGAGTGAATAAATGAATTCTCAGGATCCCTTATCTCCCATAAACATCAACCCCTAGGGACCTCCCTTCTGTGCTTCTATATAATTTGGGGACTAATAATCTGGACACAGACCAGAGGAGTGAATACTGGGAGCCAGAGTGGCCTGGGAAACACAGGTGGACAGTCAAGGTGGCCATGTCCTTGGGCTCTCCTGGAAAGATGTTCAGGCTCCAAGCTCTCAGGTACCCACACCCTGGAGGTAAAAAATGATCAAAGACACACGCAGTTTCCCAAGGCCAAATATCCGTTCCTGCAGCCTCTCAGTGGAAAAGTAGCTCCCCATTGGGGAGTTAGCAACCTCGCTTCCCCCAGCAGCTGGAGGTCACGGGCCCCAAAGCCACCAAGCCTACTCTTCCTTGGGCATCTCTGGGCTTGCTAATGAACCTGGCTGGTCTCCCCACACGTGCAGGTAAGGAGAACACTTCCTTCCCAAATGAGCTATCGTTGCTGCTATGCTGCCCCCATCATTTCATTTTGGAAAAACATCCCCATGGCCTTCCAGCTCTTCCACCCTCCCGTGGGCACCGCTGGTGGAGTGGAGAGAAGAACAGGAGTGGCTGAGGCTAGCTGGGGTAGGCTTTGCCCCTCTGGACCCTCGCTCTGCCCTTCTCAAACGCTTGTGCCCGGGAGGCTGACCGTGAGAACTGTGTGGATCGAGTCACTGGACTCTCTTGACTCTGGCTTCTGGTTGGGTGCAGCCGAGGGGAGCCAGGTAGAAGCCCAGTGGGTGGGAGGAGAGTGGGGCCAGGGAGTTAATACCCTGGCTTCCTCCTGCCGGGCAGCAGGATGAAGTGGCTGCGTTCCTTCAAGTAAAAGCCAGCTCACGCACCTATGCCCTCCTCAGGGTTCTCCTACCTGCCTCCTCCATCTGGCAGTGTAAGGGCTCCCTGCAGTTGTCAGCCCCAGGGCTCTGCACCCTCCATCCCTGGTGGGTTTCCCTTAGCCTTGCCCACAACTTTGCAAATAGTTCTTCGTTAAACACCTATCATTTATCCCATTTGAGAGTGCCATCTAGTCCCTGCTGGACCTCAGGAGAGCCATGTCAGCTGACCTCTGGGCTGATGGGTTGTGATGGTTTGAAGCTGTATGTATCCCAGGAAAGTAAGTTCTTAAATTTAATCCATTCCTGTTTGGTGAGTAAGATCTTAAATGAAGATGTGACCCACCTCATTAGGGTGGGTCTTAATCCTTTTACTGGAGTCCTTTATAAGAGAATGAAATTCAGACACAGAGAGAGGGAGGGAGGGAGGGAGAGAGAGAGAGAGAGAGAGAGAGAGAGAGAGAGAGAGAGAGAGAG
>JAKSZT010054478.1:7538637-7564181 GCA_026826555.1 Tolypeutes matacus
TGCATCCTTGAGCTAACCATGACGCCAACCTTGAGCTAACCATGACTGCATCCTTGAGCTAACCATGACGCCAACCTTGAGCTAACCAGGACTCCATCCTTGAGCTAACCAGGACTGCATCCTTGAGCTAACCATGACGCCAACCTTGAGCTAACCATGACTCCGTCCTTGAGCTAACCATGACTGCAACCTTGAGCTAACCAGGACTGCATCCTTGGATTAACTATAACTTCATCCTTGAGCTAACCAGGACTGCATCCTTGACTAACCAGGGCTCCATCCTTGAATTAACCATGACTGCATCCTTGAGCTAACCATGTCTGTACCAGAAAGGCAGGACCACAGCTCCCTCCACATCCACAGCCCCCTACCCTGCACCCCTCCCACAGGAAGGAATCAAAGGAGCCTTGATACTCACGAAGGAGGTACTCTGAGCTGTCATGGTCATAATCATTGTCCTCCGGGAAGTGATTGATCCGGAAGCAGTGCCCTTTATAGATCCCTGGGGGGAGCAACAGGAGAATAATATTGCCAGTGTCCCGTGGGTCCATGACACTCTCTTTGGGGGAGCCAGGGCCCGTGCAGGTGTCTGGGCTGGTGGGGAACAGCTGTGCCCCCAGAGAGGTGTGGCTGGACACCTTGGGGGCTTAGAGAGGGGATGCACCCCTCAGCTGGGGCAATCAGGGAAGGGCCCCGAAGGTGACCACAGCATTTATGGTCCAAACCTGGACCCCTGTGAGAGTGCAAGGAAGCACCATCAATCCTGACATGGGGATGGGAGGCGCCAAGCTGATGTGTCTTGGGCAAGCAGGATGTACAATCCCCCCGCCCAAGGGCACTCGAGGGCAGTGCCTTGAAAAATGACAAGGACTCTGCCCACTGGGAATGGGGCAGCCACTGTCCAACCCGATATTCCAGGCTGGGTCCGACGAGCCCAGGGCCCAGCGGTGCTGCCCCCTCTTCTTTCCTGGACCCCGTGCTTCTGTTAATAGGGCCTTGGGTACTGTCCACTCAATCTCTTGGTTTTTTTTTTTTTTCTTTTAAAGATTTTATTTATTTATTCATTTATCCCCCCTCCCCCCTTGCTGCTTGTGCTCGCTGGGTCAGCTAACCACGCCGTGTGGGCGGGCTTGCCTTCACCAGGAGGCTCCGGGAACCGAACCCAGGGCCTTCCATATGGTAAACGGGAGCCCTACTGATTGAGCCACAGCCGCTTCCCTCTTGGTTTTTTTTAACAAGGGTTGTCTCACCTCCCCTAACCTGTTCTGTTGAGTGGAGTGTTAAGTCCTCAGGACTTCACATTTATTCCTGTCAAATTTAATTCTGTTAGTGCTGGCCAAAGGCAGTTAATAGGGAGAAAATTAATGGTTGGTGTGAGAAGTAAGAGAGAAATCCATTGCCAATCCACTACACACGTTCTCTCTTGGTGAGTCGGCCATTTAATGTGTTATCTAGAAAGTGATATTTAGGGCGGCTAATTTTGAGATCCCTGACTGCTGCGTTAGAGGAATCCCAAGGTGCTCTTGGGTCACTGGCTTGTGCCCTCCGACACAGAAACCCTCGCCCTCCTGTGGGTCAGGAAGGATCCACTGGTGTGAGGAGATGTCATTGGTCAGGCGGCCTCAGGTGGGTTATTTCTTCATTGATCAAATTCAGGAATTGGGCCAGAGGGAGCCTTTCCTGCTCTGAGTCTAAGAAAAGGTACAAGTGCGTGTGTACACGTGCACGTATATATTCATCTACACTGATCACGGACCAGTTTGTTAAAGACATTTCTGCATGTGTGGGAGACATCTGGAAAGAAATATACCAAAATGTTTCCAGCGTTTGTTTTTGTTTTTGAGGTACCGGGGGCCGGGATTGAACCTGAGACCTTGTAAGTGGGAAGCCAGTGCTCAACCACTGAGCCACATAGGCTCCCCTGAGTTGGTTTTTTTTTTTTTCCCCATTTGTTTGCTTGTTGTTTGTTTTTGTTTTCAGGCGGCACCAGGGACTGAACCCAGGACTTCCCATGGGGGAAGCAGGCACTCAACTGCTTGAGCCACATCTGCTCCCCTCCAGCGTTTATTTCAGGGACATAGGGTAATGAGTGAATCAAAATCAGATTCTTTTGACTTAATCGAAAATGTGCGGATGGGTCAGAAGTGACGGCGTCTGGCTCAGACGTGGAGGCTGGTGAGCGAGGCTGTGAACTGTGGCGATGGGACGGTGTGTGCTGAGGGGTGCTGGCTTTTCACGCCCTCCCCCTGAGCTGTGAAAGTCCTGCTTTGGGGCGATGCCCCCACATACAGCCAGGGTGACCAATGACCCCTGCTCGCCGGGGACTGAGGGGGTTTCCGGGGACATGGACCTTGTAGTGCTAAACCCAGGAAAGTCCCAGGCAAAGCAGAACGGATTGGCCACCTGAGGAGCCATTTCAGGGTCTCTGGCACGGGACAGGCCTCCTGTCGTAATGAAGGGACTCCTGGGGTAAAGAATGTTACAGGTGGGTTGGCAATGACGCCATTCACGTCATCCCTATCGTTTGCACCAAAGTTATGCCATGAGAGTGTCTCGGACCCCTCGGCCAGCCCTTCCTGCAGCCGGTGCGGATACATGTTCCCACCCTCCGTCCCTTGGGGGGATCCTTCCGGGGTCCATTCCACACTGCTGGTGGGGCGCAGGGCACAGTCGGACTGAACCTGGAGGCCCAGGGTGAAGACCAGCTCCAAGCTGCCCCTGCCTTGGCTTTCGCTCACTCCCCCGTGTCACTCTCCCCAGCCTGCAGGCAAGCCGTGGGCCCAGCCAAGAAGAGAGCCACTGTGCTGAGCTCCCGCGCGTCTCCTCTGTGGTGTAGAGCCAGGGCCAGGCCTGCTCCTGCCCTGGCCCACCAGGCATCCCACCGGTGCCGTGAAATCCTCTTCTCCCGCCTTGCAGAGGAGGACACCTGGGACGCCGCTGTGTGCGTGGCAGAGCAGTGGCCCCTGGAGCCCCGCTTCCTGACCCCTCGCCCGGGCTCTTCCCCCTGCACCCTGATGCTGCCTTTCCTAGGACCCTCCGTGAATGCAGGAAAGGGGTTCCACAGGCAGGTGTGCTGGCCGGCCTTCCTGTCCAAGACAACCAGGGAGTGAGACGGCAGAGCAACCAGCTTGCAAAAGACTGGGAGTAGGAGGAGGCAACGGGAGTCTCGCAGGGCTGCCTGGAGCCAGGGGGGGGGGGGGGAGGCCAGCACTCGGGGCCCCTTTTGGCTCTAGGACTGAATGGAGGTGAAGACAAAACGAAAGGAACAAGGAGAAGGGGAAGGCAAGTGGGACCCGCCCTGCTGGCTCACCAACGGTATTTTCACCCAGCACCTAACGATGGCCCCAGGCCTGTCCTAGGGGCTGAGGGGCACAGCTCTGAGGGAGACAAGAAAGAGCCTTGTCTTTCTTGATGGGGGCGGTTTGCAGGGGGACTGGACAACACACAGGAACGCAAATGGATGCCAGTAACGCTGTATCACTGCAGGTCGGTGGGAGTGCTAGAAGGCAGGGGAAGGGCTCTGTGGGCGAAAAGCTGATGCTGAGGCACAACCTAAAAGACGGTGGTGGGAGTGCTGAGGGTGGGGCCACATCCAGGAACAGGTACCCCAGGTGTCCCCTCCATCCCCTCCCACCCGTCAGCAGAGGAGAACCCTGGGCACAGCAGGGCGGCCACGGGAGGAGGGGAGGGAAGCGGGGCCATGGAGAGGCGGGCTGCCCTCTGGAGGGGTCCCCAGCGACGGAGGGCTGAGGGGTGTCCGCGAGGGCGGCACTGCCTGTAGGGTACATGTCCTCGCAGAGGCTGCCGGTGGCAGAGCCAGGAGACGCCATCCTCAAGGGGATGCAGCGGCCCATCCTTCCACCCTCGCCCTCCCCAGGGGTTGGGGGACAGAGGGCCCCAGAGGACCCTCAAGTGTGAAGGGAGGGGGTGGAAGAAACTGGAAGAGAGAAGAGGATGGGGAGGGGGTGACTTAGAGCTGGCCAACTCCCACCCCCAGCCCACCCAGCGGCGCTGAGAGGTTTTCCTTCCCTCCCTCCCTCCCCTCTATTTTCTTTCTTTTTCTCATTTTCTCTCTATATAACTTTTCTTCCTTCCTCTTCCCCCTTTCCTTTCTCTCCTCTTTCTTTTTCTTCCTGTTCCTCCCCCGTCTCTTCATCTTCCTCCTCCATCTTCTCACCTGGTCAGTCCTGAATCTGAAATGCCTGAAACAAGAAAGCCCCAAAAATGACAAGAAAGTTGGGGAGGCTGGTGAAGGTGCCAGGGGGTATTTCATAAAGCACAGTTGAAAGCAGTTATGGGGACAAAAGGAACCGGTTTCAGGTTTACACCTGAGAAGGTGAGGCTCTTAGGAAAGCAGTGAGCTGCACAGACTCCCCACCCTCTTCCTGAAAAACAGCAGTGGGAGCGGGCTGGGGCCCAGGGCTCCAGAAAGGTCAGGCAAAGATGATGGAGGGAAACCTCTGAGTGGAGGCGGCGGCTGCTCAAGAAGAGGGGGATGGGCAGCAAGTCAGGGGCAGCGGGGGTGAGGCATGAGGGCAGAGTTTAGGATTTTGGGGGTGCGTCAATGTGTGTCAATGAGGTGCAAGCAAAGGGCCAGCTTCTTCAGCAGCAGAGGCTGCTCAGGGCAGCTAACACGCCCCCGGGACACCCGGGCCCCTCATGGGTAGGTTTCTGGTACCTGGGGGCACCTGCACCCCTCTCCCAGGGGTGAAAGCTGCTTTGGCTAGGCGGGAGGTTGCGGCTGACCCTCACCTCCCGCCTGTGGAGAGAGGCGTGAAGCCAGCGAAGCCAAACCCGGAGCCCCTCCAGGGCCAGGGCCTCACCCCACTATGCCTCCCCGGGCCTGGCCCTTCCAGAACCTCGGCCGGGTGCTGAGCTGGGTGGGCACGGGGTGGGTGGCACAGCATTTATTAACAGCTGGTGGATGGCTCCTTCCTGATTATTCTCAGCACTTTTAAAAAAAATTCACATAACATAAAGTTCTCTCTTTTAACCCTTTTAAAGTGTACAATTCAGTGGCTTCTAGATATTCACAACTAATTCCAGAACATTTTCATCTTCCCCCAAAGAAACCCCGTACCCATTAAGCAGTCACACCCCATATTTTCCCAGGCCCTCGCTAATCTGCTTTCCGTTCGGCAATTGCCAAGAGCAGCTTTCCAAAGGGTCTTCTCTTGTCAACATTCTGCCAGGTAGTTTGAATCACTGTAGGTGCTGGGAAATAACCCTTATTTTTTTCTAAATATCTATAAATTCAGACTTTACAGTAATTTCAAGTGGCTGTCTCCTAACTAGTCCAAACTGGGGAGGTTTTGCTGGAAATGGGGTAAACACACCCATGTCGCAGGTCTGGTCTGAGAGGCCAAAGGGCCAAGTCCTAAGCTCAGAGCTGGCGCATAGTAGGAGCTCAGACAAGCTGCCATCGTCTTTGAGCCTGGCCTCCCATCACATCCCAGCCAGAAGGCTGTATGTTTCCAGAAGGACACAGGCCCTTCCAGAATGGAGCCGTGATGAAGGACTTGATGAGGTATGGAGACTGGAAGGGTGGCAGGATTACTGCAGGGCTGGGTGGGGAGGGGAGGGTGCCGTGCTGGCTCTTAGCTGTGAGGACTTTAAACTCCTGCCACGTGTGGCCTCATTCCCTCCTCAGGCTCTGCTGCCCCGTAACCCAGGTAGGACCAGGCCCCAGGCTGGCTGGATGCACAGCCTGTGCTCCCACCCTGCACACCGTGGACACGTGAGGATGTGGTATGTTCTCAGAGCGACACGGAGTTGTATGGCTGGAGCACGAGGGGGGACGCTTGGGTCTCCCGTGCTCTTTGCTGGTGGGAGAACGTGTTTTCCCAGACTCTCGGGCCGAGGCAGCCGTCAGCTGGTGCTTTGGGCTGGGTTGACCTCTAAGTGGAGGGGCACTGCTCAAGCACAGAGGATGGCCACCACCATCAGGACAGCAGGTCCAGGGAGGCGGGGTGGGGACGAGGGCAGAGCTTTGGATTTGGGGGAGCGTCAATGTGTGTAGATGAGAGGCAAGCAAAGGGCACAGCGAGGGTGGAGGTGTGGGGTAGGAGGGCCCCACGGCCTGGTGAAGTCAGAGAGCAGCAAGGAGGGAGCAGAGACAGAAGAGGCCCGGGTGGGGGCGCGGTCTCGCCCGGCAGGCTGGGGAGTGGAATCTCATGTCCTATCTCCATGGGGCTGACTTGAGGTTGGGGCGCCTGGGGGTGGGGCAGGGGCCACTTCTGCAGGGAGCTGCATGGGGTGGGGGTGGCAAGAGGCATGGAAAGAAGAAAGGCAGTGTGGGGCAAGGCGAGCAGAGTACTCGGCTTGGGGAGACCCCAGTTCTTGTCCTTAGATGTGTTTACAGACGAGAGACCTGAGTCCAGGATGGAAGGGACTTGGTCAAGAACTTGCTGGCACTGAGAGGCAGGGTCAGGAGCTCCCAGACCAGTGCTCCAAGCCGCCAGCGACAACCCCAAAACTCCACGCTTCTCCCACCCCAAGGGCTCTTTGCCCTGCACTGCCCTCTGTTCCCCACAATTACTTCACTTCCATGTCTATCTCCAAAGAACCCTCCTAATAACTGTGATTTCCCTGTTGGCAAATTCTGAGTCTCCTCCTACAGGCTGGCTTTTCTCCAGTTACAGTGAGGCAGGCTGTTGGGAAACCTCTCCACTGGCTCCTACGGAGAAGCCCAAGGCTTAGAGAGGCAGCATGGGAGCCCTGGCTTCCTGGCCCATTAGTGACTCTGCAAAACCCTGTGAAGCCACTGTGACCCTCAGTTTGTTTCATCCAACAAACATTTCCTGAGAGCCTGCCATCTGCCAGATGCTGGGGACACAGATGAGAGGCAGAGTATCTGCTCACTAAAAACCATTTCCCATGCTCGCTTCGGCAGCACATATACCAAAATTGGAATGATACAGAGAAGATTATCATGGCCTCTGCGTAAGGATGACACGCAAATTAGGGAAGCGTTCCATATTTTAAAAAATCAAGAAACATTTCCCCTTCTTACCAGGCACACAGCTACACTCTATTTCCCAGCTTCCCTTGCATTAGACGTGCCCACGTGACTGAGCCGGCCAGGCGCATCATTTCTGGGACAGGCCTTAGGGGAGTGGATGTGCCCCTCTGGAGGCCTCTGCATCCAGCCACAGGGAGTGGTGGAGCCACGAGGTGGAAGGGCCTGGGCCCCTGAATCACGCTGTGGGGGGAAAGCCATCCACGAGGAGGACCACGTGCCTTGGGCTGTCCCATGAGCAAGAAATCAGCATGTATTAGGTCAAAGGCAGTATTCCTTTTGGAGTGTTTCTGTTAGAGCGGCTGGTGTTGCCCTAATAATACAGGAGGAGGAGAAGGGCGATGTGGCCGCGGCCCTCTGGAGCCACTCAGGACTGAGGGAAGCACGTCCTCAGGGAACCTGGCCCAGGCTGATGAGCGGCGGCCAGGAAAGCTTCTCCTCATCTGGAAAATGGGAGAGTATTTTTACAACCTCCCATCAGGGCAGTGAGAGCCAAGGAGACCCCATTTGGGGAAATGTATATCATGGCGATGTTGTGAGGATGAGCTTGTCGTTTTCAAATCCTCATTTCCTGGAGATGCCTTCAGATGGGACTGTTTTCTGACAGGAGTTTGTGGAGCCGCTTTACGTCTCTCTCCCTGGCCGTGGGCTTGGGATTCAGAGCCCTAGAGTCTGTTTGGGCAAATGATGGTGTTTATCAGCAGAAGCTGCCGCCAGGCCTCACATGGGCTTTTCTTTTCTTGACAGCCATAGCTGAGCCACTGAGGCGCCTCGTCCTCATGTGATGAGACATGCTCGGCTGGTTTTCTTTTGATATAGTCGTGGGCTCGTCCACGTTTGTCCGTTGCCCATTCTTTCTTTTAATTCAGGCCCCATGGGAGTCCAGAGCATGGGCGCTGCCCGTGAGAGTCACCGTGCTGGGGAGGTGAGTGTAGGCGACACGCGCTCCCAGGGAAGTAGCTGGTTCACGGCCTTTCAAAGACCAAGGGGTGAGCGCAGGCTGGGGGTGCCTGGGAAAGCTCCCGGGCGGGCTGGGCTTCCCACAGAGCTGTAGAAGAGGCAGTATTTGGACATATGGCGGCCTAGGCAGAGGGAGAGCAGGGAGCCATGTTTGGGGGAGCGATGTGTGGGGGCAGCTGGGGGAGGACCGGGGCAGAACAGCGTGGGGGGGCTGTGGCTTAATCTCCCAGAGCTGCTGCGGCAAAGTACCACACACTGGGCGGCTTCCAACTACAGAAATGTGCTCCCTCAATCCTTGGCGGTCCTCGGCTGGCAGATGCGGGATTCCAGGCGGCAAGCCACGTCTGTCGTCACCCGGCCATCTTCCCTCTGCGTCTCTTCAAACGCTGTCCTTCTCTCTGTGTCCGTCTGTCTCAGTGTCCACACCTCCCTCTTCTTACAAGGACTCCAGTCATATTGGATGAAGGCTCACCCTAATCCAGTTTGCCTCTTCTTTATCACATCTTCAAAGACCCTATTTCCAAACAAGGCCACATTCACAGGTCTGGGGTTTAGGACACGAACGTATCTTTTTGAGGGTCACAATTGAACCCCTAATAGACTGCGAAGGTGGCAGTGATCTTGACTGCCCTATAAAGGGGATCGTGTTTAATGCCATCAGCTCCGAGGGCCACCCTGAGCTTTTCTGAAATGAGAAAGTCTCAGCGTGACCAACGCAGGGAGCTCTAGTCCCTCATGGCTCCGAACTTCAGTGATTCTATTCCCGGCCTTGCTGAGTGTCATTTGACCTGCTGGGGCTGAGGACCCCGCCCTGGGTCCCCTTGGGTCTCCTCTTTCAGTCCCAGAGACCCAGCTGCCTGGGAGGTGCCAGTCCCGGCTCCACCAGGATTAACAAGGTCTTCCTTCATCTTTTCCCCTCACATTGGAGGCCCTTGTGAGGAGGGACACATTTAAACCTTGGCTCAGAGTTGGTGGCTTCCTGCAGCTGCCAGACGGGCAGCGACTGTCCCCATCAGTGCCAGGAGCAGAGACAGGGAGGTTGGCGGGGAAGCGGAATGTGGATGTACCATGCTGGCTCCTCCAGCTTAGTCGGCCTCACTCCTTACTTACTCTCAGTGGCAAGGAAGGCGCCATTTTGAGGAACGCTGGGCCTTGAATCACACTGCTTTAGGACCAACCAAGAAGAATGGATTCTACAGCGACTGCGACCCAGGGTCTCCCCACTCACCTCTTGTCTGTCAAACCAGACAGCAGGGCAGGGTGCTCTGTCTCCAAGACACCTGGTCAGCTACTAGATCCAAAGGGGTGTTTCCCCCAGTGGGCCAGCCCAGAGTGGGGCTGGTGGAAGATTTGGGAGAGAAATCACCTCTGCCATCGGTACTAGCAGAAAGATGGCACCCGTTCAGGTGGTGCTGGACTCGGGTACCAAGTCTGAAAGGGGCCTGAGGTCTGTCTGGAACCCATGCTGGTACAAACACCTTCCCCCATGCAGTGGAATTCTTGGAGAGAACACTATATATATCTGCCCTCAACTCTCCCTACAAACCTGGAACTTCAAGATCATACTTAATGTGGTAAATCTCTAGAGCCTACTCTAGGATTTTGTGCTGTGGGCAGCTGGACAGTATTCGGAGAGGCAGAAGATGGGGGAGGGGGTGGCCTGTCCTGAGCTCTGACCTACCCCATAGGGAGTGCCTTTATTTGGCAAGGGACACCTCATATAGAGCCTTACCCACCTTGCCATATTGCAAGGCCCAGCCCTGCCCCAGGGATCCAGGGCAGACACCTGGCTCAAGCGGGACCAGTCAGATGGTCTCTCAGGAGTTTGGATTTTGGATCAAAGACAGAGGAGACCCAGAGGCCAAGTGATGTTGGGGAGCTCATGAACGGAGGGTCTTGAGTGGGCCATGATGCCTGCCATGGAGGCTCTTGACTCTTCCCTTCCTTAGTCTTGGCAGTTAAACTCCTTCAATCCCTCGGGACTCTTCTGCATCCTTTCAATAAAGCTCTCTTTGGTAATCAATCTAGAAGAAGTTGATTTCTGTGAGTGCAACCAGGAGAACCCTAACCCCCAACCAACTGTACTTTTGCCAACGGAAGAAGACTCCAACCCAGTTTTCACTGACTCCAAACCCCAGGTTACACTTCATTCCTTGGAGCAGGTCTGAGTCATTCTTAGAAAGCTATGAAAATGAGCAAGGGTTCCAGAGAGACCACGGAGCTCAGGGGAGAGGAAGGACATTCATTGCATCAGAGGATGGAAATGCTAAAAGCCGTACAGTCCACGGGCTACCAGTTGGAAGCTGTGCGACTCATGTCTCTTGAAGTCTTACCTAAGGATGGGTGTAGTGGGAAAACACCAGCTGTAGTGGGTAACTTGACAGGACCTCTGTTTCCCCATCTATAAAGTGCAAATATAACATAGACCTCACCCAGTCACCATGAGGAATAACAAAGCAAGACACATGTGTGGCCTGCGTGGAGCAGGTTCCCCGTAAATGGTGGTTTTACGTCAATCTAGATAAAACGCCTTTTTACGTGCTGGCGGCCAGTGGTCTAAGCCCTTCATAAAATGCCTGCCCTGAAGGACCCTGCCTCTCACAGCCCAGCTCCTGCCCCTGGGTGGGAGCCCAGCCTCACCCCCTCCCCATTCTCATTTTACTTGGCAAGTTCTTCAAGACCCACAGCCTTTTCCAACAGCCAGCTTCATGCATCTTCCCACACTCTGCTCCAGAACGGACCAGGATTTTCCAGGCTTCCTGCCGAGATTTATAATTGAACGGGGCCAGGGAGATTTCCCCAACCAATAACTCGTTCTCTCCTAACAGGGAAATGGGTGTTCAGTTATTGTCTGTACGATTTTTCTACTTGTATCTGCTTGATAACTGCTGCTTGGATGAAACCTCAGGTTTGGGTTTATTTATTCTTTCTTTCTTTCTTTTAATGAAGAGCAAATATGGAACTTCAAGGGGCAAAACAGCTCTCTGCAGATTCTAGGCTTTTCCTTTGGTTTGCTTCTGCAGATCTCTGGAAAGTTATGCCCTAATAACCTGAAAGTTTTAATTGAAGGGCTGGGTGAGAGAAGAAAAATCATAGTGTAGAATCATGAACTTCTAGAAGCGACCCTTAAGGCTATCTACTTTATACATCAAGAATCTGAGGTCCAGGGAGGTGAAGGGCCATTTCCATGGTGACAGAGCCAGCCTAGAACCCTGGTCTCTTGACTCCAAGTACAGTGCTTTTTTTGCCCATACCTCTTTGCCTTCTCTAGTGCAGTAATTCTCAACCAGGGGCTATTTGGCAATGTCTGGAAACAGTTTTGACTGTCACAACTTGGGGAGTGAGGGTGCTACTGTCACCTAGTGGGTAGAGGTCAGGGGTGATTCTAAACATCCTACAATGCACAGGAATGTCCCCCACAACAAAGGATCATCTAGCCCAAAATGTCAACAGTGCTGAGGTTGAGAACTCCAGTTCTAGTGCAGGATAATGAAGAAGTGGCTGCAGAAAGCACAGTACTTCCTTCCCAAGTCCATGGCGGATGGGGCAGACCTTGCTAATGGAGCACAGTACTTTTCCCCTCTGAGTGTGGTCTACATTCTTCTCAACACAGCATTCCATTCAGGGGCTACTAGTGGAGATGAACACTTCTTGATCATTGTTGACTGGGTAGCACAGAGGTGGCAGGTTCTGCAGTCATTCTGCTTGGGTTTGAGCCCTGGCTCTGGCTTCACCTACCAGCTGGGTGATGCTGGCCAGTGACCTAATTAACCTTTGTGGGCTTTATTTTTCCCATCTGTGAATTGGGGAAACACCAATGGGGACAATCTCAGAGGGCACATTTATTAAATGTGTATAAAGCAATTTAATGCAGTCTTTAAATGTCACCATGCCTGGCACATCGTAGGTGCTCAAAAAAGTGTCAGCTCCTATTACTATGATAGGTCCTGCTCTAGTGACAGAGGCAGCAGATCCTCCTAGCAGATGGGAGCAGGCTAGGCTTGCCCCCATCAGGACTGACCCAGACTCTTCCTTGTCCTCATATACCTGTGGCACTGCGGTTTGCAAAATGAGCAAAGCCTCATCTCAGAAGGCTCACCTGCCAGGACTCCAGCATTTTCTGGTGGGCAGGGCTAAGGAGCAGGGGGCAGACGTCAGTTCCCTGGGTATCCCAGGGGCTGGCAACAGCAATTCCTGAGCGACTAGACACCAGAAACCCACCCCCCTCCACCCCCACTACCCCTGGTCAGGAGCACCAGGTTAAAATTCCCGATCACCTGCTCGAACCTACTTCTAGGTCACTTGGTGAGGAGCCACCAAATCGTGGGCTTTGAGAGCTCAGAGCTCCTCTGGGCTCATCAGCTGCATGTGATATGGAGTCCCTGAGTCCCTACCCTCCGTGCACTGGTGTCCTGATTGTGCCCCCATCCACTGTCTGGCAGCTTTCCGGGTTAGAAAATGTTTTTCTCTTCTTGGACCTTGGACCTAGGGCCACAGAGAACATGTCAACTCCATTAGCCACCTGAGGGCCCCTCAGATAATGGAACATTACAGCTGGATATTTACCTTCGTCCAGTTAATTCAAGCCAGCACCCACGTATGCATAGAAGAGACTGCATGTGCCAGACACTGGCTCCGTTTGTGCATAAGCCAGAGCCATCCTGGCTTTAGGGAGCTTCCACTCGAGGGTGGCAAGGGCTGTGAAAGGGCACCCGGGGGAGCTGGAGGAGCCTGCAGTGGGGTCAGGGCAGCCACCCCAAGAAACGTCACTCGAGCTGAGGCCTGAAGGGCAGCAGGAATCAGCAAGGTGAAGACGGGGAGCATGTTCCAGGCAGGGCACAGCACTGCGAGGCCCAGAGGCTGGAAGTCGGGCACCTCTGAGGAAGGGAAGGGAGGAGAAGGGCAGCTGATGGGACTCGGAAGCCGGGGACGAGGAGTTGGGACCTTCCTCTTAAGAGCTATGGAGGGAGCAGATGTGGCTTAAGCCGTTTGAGCATCTGCTTCCCACATGGGAGGTCCCGGGTTTGGTTCCTGTGTGCCTCCTAAAAACAAACCAAACAAACAAACAAACAAACAAAAAAGCCAACTCAGGGGAGCTGGTGTGGCTCAGTGGTTGAGCGCCAGCTTCCCACATACCAGGTCCCAGGTTCATTCCCTGGCCCCAGTACCTAAAAAAAAGACCTTAGGAAAGCTGGGGGAGGATTCAGACCAGCAGGCTGACATGATCTGATGTGCTTTTAGAAAGGTCCGTCTGGCTCCAGGGAGAGTGGCCAGAACCCAGGCTCTGAGGACAACAGGGGGCAGAGGGAGGACTGCCCAAGGCTAATTTGTCTTCCGCCCCCACCTCACCCTGGATGGCAGTCCTGACTTAGGGGCCGCTTCCTGAACTTCCCCCTGGCCATGTCCAGGCTCAGGGGCTGGAGACTAGGTGACAGCGCCCCCTCCAGTCTATCCCAGAGGCCACACCTCACCCCAGGCCCAAGGCCACTGAACTCTGTGGTAACAGATAGCTAAGCTTCCAGGGGAGCCCTCTGCTCCCAAGCCCCTTCTTTCCAGTCGCAGCTCACTCACAGCCTTCGCTTCCTTCAGGACGGCTGGGGGCTAAGACCTGGGGGCAGCCGGCATTAAAAAGGGAAAAGGAGATAAAGAGCCAGTTTGCCTCCTGCCACAGGCACAGCTGGGCCCCCCCGCAGGATGTTGGTGGGCTGGGAAGCGGCAGGAACAGGCTGGTGGTGAGACGGAGACAGCGGGAATCCCCCGGGAACTGAGTGGAATAACTGCCACTGTGAGTTAAACAGGCCGTTTATGGGAAGGATAAAAGTTAATGGGGAAGCCATACTCCAGCTCCCCACCATTAAGCAAGAGAAATGCTGACAAAAGAGACGTGAAGGAAGAGAGAAGCAGCCCAGAGAGGCTGGGGTGGGGCTGGATGGCAGCCTGGCCAGGGAGCCAGTGAACGTGGGGACATGGCTAATTTTGTCTAAATTCTCTGGTAGGCTTCTAAATCTATTACCCACGTCCACTGAAACCAGCTGAGTGGGGAGAAGGCTACCTGCTCTCTGGAGCCTGCCCCCTTGGACAGCCTGAACTCGGAGCCTCGACTCTTGATAGTTCACAGCTGCCCTGGTTTCTTGCCAGGCTGCGAGATGGGCAAGGAACACAGGACTGAAGTCCACGGACAGGGCCCCTCTGGGGACAAGCAGCTACTCCGGCTATTATTTTACTACTACTACTAGCAGCTGACACTTACTGAGGCCTCACTGTGCTAAGCACTGTATGTTTTAACATGCTACAACCCTCTCATGTGGGTGCTACTAGTATCACCAACTCCATTTTACAGGTGAGGAAACCGAGGCACTGCGAGCTTAAGATAGTAAGTGCAGGGTTGGGACTAGACAGTAGGCAGGCAGTCAACCTTAAGAGCCTGAACGCCGAAACCAGTCTGCTCTACTACCTCTCGCGCTATACAAAAACCAACATCTCCAGTTGGCGATTCGAGGGATGACAGAGGCCCAACCCATATGATGGAATGTTCCATGAACTCCCCAGAGGGTCTCAGGAGCACCTCCCTCTCTCCAGCTTCTGTACCCCACCAGGAATCCAAGCAGACTGAGGTGAGTTTCTGTATCTGAATATATGCTCAAGGGCTCAGCTGGGCAGGCAGAGTTGGGGTGAAGAGGGAAGCACAGATGGTCCACAGATAAAGCAGACCCCAGAAACCTGCAAGATGCAGGGATGGGACTGGCGGGGCAGGCCTGGGGTGAGCTTGACCACACACCACTGCTGAAAGAGCTCTCTGTCTCGTGGTGGGGAGACTCAGAGCAGCAGACCCCGCCTTTGAAGGATGGGGAACTTGGCTTCAGTCCAGTGCTCTTGACCAGCGGTTTCTGATTCCGTAGTCTAACTGAGGCTCGGGAATGCGCACATTAAATAAGCACCCGGGTGACCTGCAGGACAGTCTGAGGGCTCTCTCTGGGAAACTCTGCCCTGGCCCCGAAGGTCTTGGGAGGAATTCGTGGCAGAGTTGAATGTCTTCCTCTCTGGATACACCCCATCAAGAACAGCCCTGAGGTGTCCCAAAATCTGACATTTCATGGCAAACTGCCTGAGCTCCTCAACCTTGGTGATTTTCAAACTTGGCTACTCTCCTGGCTCCTGTTCTCTCCCGCTTTCCTACTCCCTCCTTCACTGGTCCTTCTCAGTCCTCTTCTTCTCCTGCTCCTCAAATGAAGGGTCCACTGGGTTTCTCCTCTGCCTTCACTTCTCATCCTCACACTCTCCCGGTTTTGGCCACTCTGTGCGCTGTGATTCCCCAATCCACGACTTCCTCCAACTTCAGACCCAGGTATCCAACTGCCTGGTGGACATCTCCACCTGGACACCCAACTTGACCGGGCTCAAGCCGAGTACCATGTTGCTCTCTCTTCACCCCCCACCTCCTCCACTGTCTCATTGGCGCCACCCTCTGGGCTACCCTTCCTGGAGGAGGCCTCCATCTTCTTTGCTCTGCCTGCTTTTCATGCATCGGTCCATCTCGCCACTTTGCCTCCTCTCCATCCTTGCTACCCTGCCCTTGTTTGGGTCTGCACCACATTTCTCTTCACTGGAGTCCTTGTCTCTGCCTCCCTCGAATTTACCTGCCAGGGTAAACAGGTAACCCGGGACTCTGACCGTGGCCCCTTCAACAACTTTCCACCTCCTGCAAGGTGAAGGGTGGGTTTTCCAGCCATGCGTGGTCTGGTTCCTGGTGGCCCTCAGCCACTGCTGGCCTGACTTCCAACAGCTCTGAGCGACACAGGGCTCCTCGTCCATACATGCTAGGCCAGACTCTGGTCTGATTCAGGCTGTCCCCTCTGTCTGCAGTTTTCCTCCCCACTTACCCCTTGTGAACTCACTCAAATCACCAGAGCAGATGCCACCCCTTCCAAGAAGTCTTCTTGGACCTACCGTCCTCTCCCCTTTTGAGTCCCCATAGCGTCCTGTACACACTTCTATCCTTCCTAGCCTTATAACTTAAATTGTCTCCTCCTTGAGCCAGAGAGCCAGGTCTCAGACTTCTTGCTCTTTGAATCTCAAGCTCCTAGGCCAATGTCTGGAGCCTGAGAGGGGTTTGATTCATGCCGGCTGAATTTCACTGAACTTCTTTGCTCCAAAGGGAACTTCTGAGGGGCTGGGGACACAGGAGGGGCATTGTTCTCTCCCTGGCCCCCTGGCCCTGTGTCCACATGAAAAGGGTAGAGAGAACGTCCACTCTGCACTTCCACTCCTCTTCCTCACAAGTGGGTGAAAATAACCCCAAAATGCCACCAGAATGCCCGATAACAAAGCTGAGTGGCACCGGCGGGACGCGGCTGTTCACGAGATGCCAGGGAAACGAGCTGCTTGTCATCAAGCCTCCCAAGAAAACAAATCACTCCTGAAAACATGAGCCAGGTGTAATACGATAAACAAGAACCTTCTAGAGACTCATCCATGGGCCGCGCTTGGAGAACCACCATTTGGGAGCCAGTGTGACCAGATGTCCTAAAAGTTCCCACTGGACCAATTCTAAAACCAAATTTAAATTCGCCGCCTCGTAAACAGGGAGGACTGATAGCTCAAGGAAAAAAGAACCACCCAGGGGCCTGATAGATCCTCTTTCAACACAACACTCTACGTCACGAATTCCTAAAGTCTTCTGTTTCCAAGCGAGAGGAGGCCGGCAAAACAGAGGCTCGGGCTGGTGCGGCCTGGCAGCGGCCAGGCCTTCCGCTGGGCCCTCCGAGCTTGGCCAGAGCTGGGCACAAAGCCCGCGTGTCCTCAGGCACTGTGAGGAGCGGGATGGGCAAGCGTCCATTACTCATTAAGCCACATTCCCTCCCAGGTGAGATCCCGATCCAGACACATTAAGCGGAGGCACGTCCCCCGGTTCTGCGGCAGCTCCTCTCCCGTCTGCGGCCAGAGGCCAGAGACGCCCATCAGCAGTTCAAGTACAGCCGGAAAATGAGGCCTGCCCGGGCCGCGGAGGGGCAGGCGAGAGCGTGGGCCTGGGGCAGCTTCCATCTCCTGACTCTCAGTTACGGGCTTTCTACCTTTAGATACCAGGAAAAACTGGATCTGAAATTGGCCCCGGGGAAATCTGTTAGAGAAAACTGAAGGCGTGAGGTGGCGTCTACGGTGCTTTGCCAGGCAGCTCTCGCCGCCTGCTTTCACGAGGCCGCGGGTGTCTGGCTAGCTCGGGGGCTTGTCCCCGCCCTCCCCAGATGAAGGACAGGGTCCCCCGTTCCTTGCCGCGCATCGTCCTGGAAGCAGCCCTCATTCGCTCACCCTCTGCCCACGCTGCCCCCGGGAAGGGGGAGGAGAAGCTGAGCGCGGCCTGGGGGCAGGCACCCTGCCTGGTTGCTGTTAGATGGCCGAGTCCTTCCAAAATCCCAAGGGGTGTCCCCGTTTTGCAGAGGAGAAAACTGGGCTCCGGGAAGCGATGGAAGAGTAAGCGGAGGGGGCCAGGATTCCCAGCTCAGTCCACCTGGTCACTTCCACGACACCCAGCCGGGCCCAAGCCCAGGTGGGGCCCCTTACAGGCTGTTTGTACTTGGCAGGGTGCTTAACCCCTCTGTGCCTCAGTTTCCCAACCCAAGAGGCCCGGACAACCACAGCATCCGCCTCCGAGGGTGAGGACTAGAAGTGTGCGAGGCCTTGGGGCCAGCGCCTGGCCCGCCCTCCCACGTGTGTCCTCTTGTTAGAAGGGCGCCTTGCAAACCCCAGCCCCAATCACTGAAACACCTCTGCCTCGCCTGGATGGCACGGGGTCATGGGTAGAGACAAGCACGTGCGGGTGTGCGAGTGCACACTATAACTCCAGCTGGGATGGCGACGGGGGAGGGGGATGGACGCTGGCCCGGCCCCAGCGAGAAGCTGCTTTCTGCCCCCAGAGGCACAAGCTTGGCATGGAATGGATGGAATGGACAGAGCAATCTGGGGTGTGATCCGCAGGCAGTGGCGGCGGCAGATCCAGCGCCGCCGGATGACACAGTCCCTGGAAGCCGGAGGCCTTGCCTGCCAGCTTCTCAGAACCCGCGTCTCCAACTGAGCCCTAATTCACAGGGCTGCTGCCAGCGCTCATTAATAAATGATGGAGAGCCCAGAAACGCGGCCGCTCAGCCCCACCCCAGGCCGCGGGGTCTGCATCTTGGCCTCCCCGGGAGTGAGACCCGGCAGGCAGCCCCCAGAGTGCCCCAGGTGCCTGCCCAAGATCCCTGACGTCCAGGCCAAACCTGGGCAGGAGGGGGTGCTGGGCGCGGGGTGGGCCTTCCCCTGACGTCCCTCGGAGAACGCACAGGCAGCCAGGTTCCTAGGGCTGGTGTTTGCTGATGGGGATTAGACTCCTGGAGTCTGAAAGGTCAGCCTGATTAGCATGTTTTCAACAGTAGGGGAGCTGGAGAACCGGGAGAGGAAAGAAAATGCACTCACAACCCTTGGTGCGGTACCACTGCCTCTCAGGGTGGGGTGGGGTTGAGGTTGGCAGCCTGGATGCATTCAGGAGAGCACCCCAATTCTATCCCTGGGCACCGGCCCTCAGTCCCAGAGGCCACCTTCCCTGTCGCCACATCGCTTTCCTTATGGATGAAGCAAAGAGAGTGGCTGGAGGAAGCCAGGGTACCCAGAGGTGTGTGTCTGCTTTCTGGACCCCCCCACCTCCCTTCAGAAAGGGCCTCTGGGTGCCACCACAGAGGGGAGCCCATCTTCTGGAAGGTCCTGCTTGGGTGATGTTTCTATCTATGGGCCAACCAGGGGTGGACTCAGATTTTGTTGGGCCTGTCAGACCAGTGGTTTCTTTATTTCTTTCTTTTTTTTTTTTTTTTTAGGTATGGGCCGGGGATTGAACCCAGGGCCTCGTATATGGGAAGCAGCACTCAACCACTGAGCCACATCGGCCCCCCGAGTTGGTTTTTTCATTTGCTTGCTTGTTGTTTGCTTTTGTCTTTAGGAGATACCGGGAACTCCCATGTGGGAAGCAGGCACTCAACTGCTTGAGCCACATCTGCTCCCCCGACCCGTGGTTTCTACATCAGGTTCCGTGGTGCCTTGAAGGACTCCAAACAGGTGGTTCCTGCCCAGCCCCCTCCCCATCCAGTTGCAGCAGGGCTGCTTCGCATTGTCTTTGAAACGCCATCTCCTTGGTCTGAGTTGGTGGGCAAAGTTAGGCCACTTTTGTGCTGTGGGGAGAGCCTTCTTATATGACACATGCCCCGTGCCTGGCAGAGTGAGTGCTCGGTTGGATGGACGAATGGATTTACTGGATGTGGGGCTTCCCAGAGGGAAGTACAGTGGAGCACAGGGGTTCCCAGTTCCACCCCCCAGCCCCCATCTCCTCCCCAATCTACTGGACATATTTGCTCATCCACCAAACATTCACTGACCTAGGCACTCTGGAGGCCTGGGAAGAGTGACACTGTCTCTGCCCCCCCAGGAGATTGGTGGGGACCAGGAATCCCTGAGATGTAGCACAAAGTCTGGGCAGAGAAGCAAGCACCAGCTCCAACCGGAGGTGGTCAAGGTTTTTGGGAGGGTCACCTTTGAGCTGAGTCTGGACGGTGGAATGGGGTTGAGTGGGCAGCAACCCCTGTGGAGGGTCCACGGCCTTCCAGCGGCCGTGGTGATAAGTGGGGCTGGACAAGGAAACCAGACAGTGGAATTTCAAGTTGGTGCTCTTCTCTGAAGCAGGAAAGAAAGAAGGGCCTGCAGAGCCTTGCTTGGCACCCCTGCCTTCCACAGGCTTCCACATCAGGGCCAGATGGTGCCCTGAGACGTGGAAGGCCTCTGTAACGGCCCTCAGCTGGAGAGAGGCCTTCCCTGGCGCTGTTCGCAACTTAAATATCATACACGTGTTGGGGGGCGTCAGGGCACAGCCAAGGCTAGTATTTGGGGACTGAGTGGGGGATCCGTTCCTCCATCTGGACAGTACCCCATCAGGATGGGGACAAAATGACTGAAATACACCCTCCCAGGCTGATAGGCCGTACCCGCGGGAACAGGGTCACAATGAAGAGAACACACTAAAGGCGCCAAACGGACCACCAGGGGACCGTGCAGGGGGAGGACATTGCCAGGAGCCTGTACAAACCGCCCCTACCCCCAGGGCTTGGCTCAGCTACCCGAGGGTGGTCGCAGGGCCTCTGGCCTCTGGGAGGAGCCAACGACAGGGGCCTCACACCGTGCAGGAGAGGCCTTCCCCAAAGTGCTTTTGTTTAGGGATCTCATTTCGTCTTCCTCTTTCACCAAAGCTGATGTGATTCTTACTGTTTTGCAGAAGGGGAGGGGCCGGCAGACACAGGGGGATAGGCAGGTCCTGCTGTCTCCAGGGCCAGCGCCTCCCGCGTGGGCCACACCGCCCGCGATTTCCTGTGCGACTGTGCCACTGTTGCAAAGGGGAGGGAGGCGGCTGCTCTTTACTGAGCATCTAGTAACTAATCGAATCCTCATATCCGCACTTCGAGGTATTATTGTCTCCCTTTTATAAATAAGGAGACCCAGATTTAAAGAGTACAGAAGAAAGAGGCAGAGCCAGAATTCAAAGTCAAGTTCATCTGACCCCAAATCACCCTTTCCACTACAGAGCAGAATCAGAAGAGAGTCCCCAAGATCCCTGGCCCGTAAAACCCCCTCCACTTGAGTGTGGGCAGAACCCGTGGCCAGGACGGCAGGGATTATGTTCTGGAAGACTCTGGGGCACACTGGAGGGGAGAAGTCAGAGATGTGCTCTTCCTGCCTTGGAAGAAAGCCAGTGGCCATGCTGTGAGCTGCTTCTGGGACCCCGTGGCAAGGAACTGTAGGTGGCCTCCGGTTGCTGAGAGGTCCCTGGCTGATGGCTAGCAAGAGCATGGGGGCCTCGGTCACACGGCCACCAGGAAGGGAAATCCGCCCACAACCGGCGGGCTTGGAAGAGGGCCCCAAGCTCCAGGAAGGAAAACAGCCTGGTGTGACCCCGGGTGGAGGGCCCAGCCGACTTGCGCCTGGACTTCGGACCCACGGAAGCCGCAAGCTAATAGGTCTGTGTTCTTTGACGTCACTGAGTCTGTGCTCATTTGTTAGGGAGCGTAGAAAATTAATACTCTTCTCATCCAAACCAGTCCATTTTGCCTTTACTACACTAGTCCAGCCTTGAAAACTGTCACCCACCCAGAAAGAGATAAAATACTCATGTTGCCTTGGGAAAATGATTTCACCTCTCTCAGATTCAGTTTCTTCAACGATAAACGGGGATTGTAACAGCAACTCCCTCACCTCACGGGGCTGGCAGGAGGGTAAACGAGATTACGTATATAAGTTCTTAGTGCGTTCTCAACACATAGTTGCTAACAAAATTGCATTTCTTTTATTAGAGGTTATCTGCTGATGGAGTGTGACATGGGAAAAATTTCAGGAGGCTGGTTCATTTGGTAGTCACTGGCAGGGCTGAATTAATCTCCCCAATGCTCAAGGTGTTGGAAATAAAAGCCCCACAGTAGCCTCTCTTTCCCTTCTCACCCAGCTCTCCTGCCTTTTCAGTGCCTCAGATAGGACAGAACGAGACCTGGGGAGCCCATGAGTTGTTCGGTGCTGTCTGAGCAGCGAGGGATGTGCAGGCCAAATGGGAGGCCTGGGGGCAGGGGGCAGAGGGCAAGTCTGGGCAGCAGGTCCTACAGGGAGGCCAAGAGGCAGGGGGCAGATGTTGGGCGGCAGGTTCTGCAGGTGGGCCAGGGGCCAGGGGACAGGTGCTGGGCGGCAGGTCCTGCAGGTGGGCCAGGGGGCAGGAAGCAGGTGCTGGGCGGCAGGTCCTGCAGGTGGGCCAGGGGGCAGGGGGTAGGTGCTGGGCGGCGGGTCCTATAGGTGGGCCAGGGGGCAGGGGGCAGGTGCTGGGCGGCGGGTCCTGCAGGGAAGCCAGGCCGACTGGCCTAGCCAAGAGGCAGACACAAAATCCTTAATGATGGAGTTGAATTTCTAAGGAAAACAGAAAAGCTACCTCCTCACTTCAAAGAGGAGCTGGCGCTGCAGATTCTGGGGGCCTTCTCCTCTCTGCCTCGTTCCTTTCGCCTCTCTCTCGCTCCATCTACCCAGGGGCCCAAATGGCCACACTGGCGGCGTCACAGGGCACCATGGACGAGATGGCTCTGAGCCTTAAAGCCGGTGCTCCAGCTGGATCTTTCCACCAGGACAATGGGATGGGTTTGGCTACAGGCAGATGCAGCTTCGGATGCCGTGTGATGGCCCCTGCACACTCCCAGATGCCTCGACACGGGGACCACGCGGCCAGGCGTGCACTGCCAGGCTGCTGGCTCTGTGGCCATATGCACACAGAGTGTGCGGGACCTTGAGGTGCACACACACATGTGCTGCACCCTGCCTGCCCCCCTCGGTGCACAGACCTGGGGCCTGCACACACTGAGGCCACGCCCAGTCTTGGCACGCCACTCTCACATGTGAGCCAGCGCACACAGACCAAGCATAACCACTGCTCAGCCCTGCCCACCCCCAAGCTATCCCCCAGGGAACCGCACTTCCCAGGCTCCCTTGCCTTTGGCTTCTGGGTAGGTTTGGCCAACAGGAGGCTTTTGTGGAAAATGAGAGGGCAGGAGGAAGGAGAATTCCCTCTGCCTCAGCCAGCATTTCTGGCAGCTGCTGCTTTCTCTATACCCAAGCTCCTGTTGGATGGCTTGGCTTCGGGCTCTGGTACAACCACCCCAGCCCCTCGTGTCTCCTCTACCTTCTTGGTGGGAGGGTTTTTGCAGGTGCTCATACCTGGGTGTCTCACAGCTCCCCCATTTGGCCTCTCCGCTCTTCCATCTCCTGGGTAATCAGCTCCCTCTATTAAATTTCCTTTGTCTGAGAGACATGGAGTGGTTTCTCTTTTCCTGTATGGCCCCTGGCTGATGGAGTAATGATAACGGCCACTTATCAAGCACTTAGAGTGTGCCAGTGAGGCCCCTCGCAGTCTCATGTATATAAAGGATAAGGGTATCTCAACTCCATTTTATAGACAAGGAAAATGAGGCCCAGAGAATTTAAATAACCTGTCTAAGGAGAAACTCCAATTTGAACCCGGCTGCAATGAAAAGAACTCAAGCTTTGAAGCAAATCTCATCTTAACCGCCTAGCAGCTGCGTGACCTCAGGCAAACCACCTAACCATTCTAAGCCCGATTCCTCATTTGTAAAATAATAATAATAATATCTGCCTTAAATGGTTTCTGGGGAGATTAAATGAGAATGAATACATGAACAGAATTTCCTGGCATAGATTCCTTTAAGATTTGGCAAGAGGGAGTGCCTTACAGGGATTCTGACATGTAGCCCAAGCACAAAGAAGAAAATTTGAGTGATGGCTGAATGATGACGTCACCTACCCTGTGGTTTTGTGTGTGTGTGTGGGGGGTGGGAATACACTGTGGTGGTTTGAAGTTATATGTACCCCAGGAATACATGTTCTTAAATTTGATCCACTCCTGTGGGTGTGGACCCATTGCAAGTAGGACCTTTTGCTGAGACTACTTCAAGAAAGGTGGGGCCCACCTCATTCAGGGTGGGTCTTAATCCCGTTACTGGAGCCCTTTATAAGAGAACGAAATTCAGACAAAGAGAGAGAAAGCCACAGAAGCAAGGTGCTGAAATTAACGAAACCCAAAGAGAAGGGAGAGACCAGCAGACACTGCCATGTGCCTAGCCATGTGGCAGAGGAGCCAAAGATCGCCGGCAGCCCGTCTTCAGGAGGAAAGCATCACCTTGAAGATGTCTTGATTGGGACATTTTCCCAACCTCAAAACCATAAGCAAATTCATTTCCATCGTTTAACCCGGACCATTTAGTGGTATTTGCTTTGAGCAGCCTGGGAAACTAAAACATACACGTAAAATAAAACTCACCATTTCACACATTCCAGTGGCATTTAGTTAATCCACTATGTTGTACAACCATCCCTACTTTGTAGTTCCAGAATCTTTTCAACACCCCGAAAGGAAATGCTGTAACCATTAAGCAGTCGTTCCAACTTCCCCCTTTCCTATCTGCTTTCTGTCTTTATGGAGTTGCCTACTCAGGACATTACATATAAATGGAATCATACAATACGTGGTCTTTTGTGTTTGGCTGCTGGCTGGCAGGCACAGTCCTAGAAACACAGCTGAGGAGGCCATAGCAAGAAGCTTCCTTTCGTCCCTCATGGTCATCCTGTGCAGTCGTGGGGTGCAGGGCACCAGCCTGTGTGGCTCACCTCATGTGGTCCCAGAGAAGCCACTCCTTCTCACCTGGATCCTCGAGAGGGTCGGCTAACAGGTGCTGCTTGAGAGTGGGGCGTCTGGTGCCTGACTGCCTCGGTTCAAATCCCAGCCCCAGCTCTGCCACTTATAAGCTCTGCCACTTGGGAGAGTTACCATAACTCGCCGTGCCTCTTTGTCCCCATATGTAAAATGGGGAGAGCTGAACAGTGAAGAAATTAGTTCAGCCCTGACAGGCTCTACAGTCTGGTCCAACCAGATCAGCGGCAGGAAGGCCACGCTGCCCCTGCACATGCCCTGCACTGCTGCCCTGGGGCTGGACTCTTCAGCCTCACTCAAACTCCTCTGCTCTTCCAAGGTGTCTCGTCCTGCTGTCCCTGTCTTCCTACTGGACCCTGAGGTCTAGGGTTCTGTTTTCAACCTGATGCTCAATAAAATGTCTGTTCAGTGAATAAAGAATGAATAGGTGGTTAATGAATGAAGATCTGTGACTATGTATTTTCCATTCGGCCTGCCTGGGGAACTCCTGCAGGCTCTGCAAGATACAAAGCAAACATCACCTCCTACAGAAAGCCCCCCTCCCTGACCCCCCAGACAGAGGCTGGGAGAACTATGACAAGGTTCTTTTACCAAAGGATCCCAACAGGGCCCCCACCCACGTCGGAGCCACCCAAGGGCAGGCCCCCCAGCCCCCGCTCACCATGGTGGCCAGAGGGGTCCTGCTGAAACCCAGGTGAGATCACATCAGGCCTCCGCTCCAAGCCCCCCGGCAGCAACCTTCTCCCTCAGAGTAAAAGGACAAGTCCTTACCAGTGGCCGCAGGCCCCTCTCCAACACCATCTCCTACTTCTCTCCCCCAGGCACGGCCCCTCTGGCACCCCCATCAGTCCTCAATCGTGACAAACAGGTTCACACGGGGCCGCGTCACTTGCTATTCCCTCTGCTTGACGTGACTGTCCCTGAGATCTCCCCCAGGTCTTACTCAACGTCACCCTCTCGGCAAGGCCTTCCCCAGCCGTGCCACCTCGTATCACCACCCTCACCCTGACGCCCCCAAGTTTTCTGCTTTATTTGCCTCCCTTGTTACAATGTAAGCACCGAACCAGTCGTCTGTCTCCTTTACGGCTGTTTCCCCACCGCTAGACTGCCACTTGGTAAGCAGCCGGCACTCCACGACTATTTGTTGAATGAATGAACAACTCTTTGGGTGTCCAGGACTCAGCTTGGGGGCTGGTTTCAAATTCTCAATGAGTATTTGCTGAGTTTGAATATGGACTAAGAAAACACCAGTGGGCACAGGGGACAGATGGGGTAGGACGGGCACAGGGGACAGATGGG
>JAKSZT010054478.1:7564191-7580765 GCA_026826555.1 Tolypeutes matacus
GGGCACAGGGGACAGATGGGGTAGGACGGGCACAGGGGACAGATGGGGTAGGACGAGGGCTGGGAAGAGCAGCCGAGGGCAGGACGACCACGTGATCTCTCTAAGTCAGAGCTGCCCCCAAGAGGAAAGAGACTCTCAGAGAAGGCCATGCTTTGTCCGAGCGCCAGGCGCCCCTCACCCCAAACCCTTCCGATGAGCCTCAGCACGAGGCCCGTGTAAGGGCAGATGCTTCGTCGGCAGCGGAGTGCTGAGACGCAGAAATCGAGTTCAAGCCAAACTCTGCCTTTGATGCTTTCTCCTCCTGGGGTCGACTGAACCCACCTCTCCGTGTGGGTGTGAGTGTCCCGCGGGACACGAGGAGCCGCGAGGCACGTACAAGCAGGAGGTCTTGAGACAGCTCCAAGTCACCAAACTCGCCAATGCAGGGATGGGACCCAGGAGCCTGGACTCAAAAATAATTGAATGAATGAGTGACTCTTTGCATCCCCCAAACTGAGCACGGGGCCAGGCACGCACGTTCCCAAAGAGAATTTGCTGGATTGACAAGAAGTGAAGACGACCAGGCCATCAGCTGGGGATAGATGGGGGCAGGTGAGGGCTGGTGGCAGCCCCCGGGGGTCTTTACCACCCAGACCCTCTGTTTGTTGTTTATTTTTGTTGAGGATAACCTGATGGTGCAGCTCGATGATCACACGTCTATTCCAGTCCAACTACCCCCCAGAGCAAGCTGGAAAACACATCCACACCCTGAAGCCTCCCCTTTGCCCCTTCCCCCGTCAGCACTGCACAGTGGGAGCCACTTTTCTGACTTCCATTGCCCTAGATGAGATTTGCCTGCGTTTGGACTTGGCAAGATACATGGAATCCTATATCTGAAGAGACCTCTGATTCTCTATCAGCTCTCGAGCCGGGATCGCCACGTGACTATGCCAGTGGGAACGTGGGTATGAGGGCATGCTGGCAGGTGGCATCACCTGCAGAACGTGGGTTCCGGGGGTTTCAGTGCACAGTTAACGTTTTTTAAAGGAGCTGTCTCCAGCAGCATGATTTTTGCAGTCTTTGCCGAGAGCGCCCCAGCATCAGAGCCGCCCTCGGAGCCCGTCCCCAGCAGGCTGCGTGAGTCAGACCCGGGACCCGGCAGCATGCGCTGGCCTGATCACGACGCGGTGCCCACCTCCTCCCAGAAGCCTGCCAGGCCAGCCCAGCCCATTGTTCAGTCCCAGATGTACCTGGGGGGTGGTTGCTGCTTTCGCTTTTCATCCAGCCTCCCCCTCCAGCATGAGCAGCCCGCATCTTGGCCGCTGGGTGCCCCGGGTCACCGTGGGCAGTTGGAACATTTATAGGACACTGAGTCACCCATGCCCTCTCCTGGGGAAGACTGAGGCAGCAGGCACATCACCATTTTTAGTGTGGGGTTGGAGAAAAGGCTTGGAATGGACTTTGGAGCCAGAGACCTGGGTGCAGATGCCAGCTTGCGTCACAGGCTGCCTAGTCTACCCCGTCTCTGTCTCCCACACAGGAGGGGGCACATATTCTGTGTGATGAGGATAAAACAAATTACCCAAAGCACCTGCACATGGGATGTTTTCAATTCATTGTAGCTGCCACTGCTACCTCCTAGGAGGCAGTAGAGCTCAGCAAGTAAGAGCACGGACCCTGACGTTAGACCGCCTGGGTGGAAATCCCACCTTCACTACCTGGGATCCTGAGCAAATTACTCAATCTCTCTGTACCTCAGTTGCCCCAGCTATACAAAGGGGTTGGTGACAGTACCTAGCTCATGGGATTGCTGGGGATGAACTCAGTTAATATATGTAAAGAACATATGGGAAACACTTAAGACAGTTCCTAGCTCATAGGGAGGCATATAAAGCGTAAGCTCTCTCTCTATATATATATCTTAGATTAAATGAGAGTTAGTTAAATAACTAAATAAATCGTGTTAAATCATTTGTCTGAGGATAAAATGAAATCACATATGGAAAGTTCTTGAGATTATATAGATAATGCTTGGTACACAGTGAGTGCTCAATAGATATTTGTGCTTATTAATGATATTATTATAAATAATTAACTATCAACCATGACTCCTAAACAGAAGTGAGCAGGAGAGCATGGGAGTCGGCCTGGCACATCCCTGCTCGTGGGAAACTCAGCAGCCTGCCTCTGAAAAGTGGTGACAGTCTCCCGAGGGCCTCCAGTGAGTCTCTGCACCAACAGCCACTCCACAAAGGTTTCTGATTGAAAGTCAGAAACAGTCTAGCGAAAACAACCAGGTTAAAGAAAAAAAAAAAGTCAAATTTTCTTCCCATTCCCCCAGAGATGAGAAGACTGAAGGAGGGCATGAAAACTGCTTCTGAGAATATGAAGGGCTCTTAAGGACCAAAGATGAGTGCTTTGTTTTCAGGTCCAGGAAAGACTGAACGAGAGGAGAGGGACAGTCGTGACCACTAGAGGCGCAGAGATTGTGATTAGAATTCAGGAAAGACTTTCTAGTCCAAGCCTTGTGCTCTCGGCCAGGGCTTTCACCCTCCACAGACACTTTTATCTTCCCTAAGACTCCGAGTAATGATGAAAAGTTAGCAATGATGAGCATCTGGCAAAAGGATGGGCAGGGAAGTTGACACCCTTGTCTGCACTGATTGGCATCTGAAGGGTCCACTGACTCCTGGACAAGAGCGAGGGATCGTTTGAGTGGCATCCAAGCCCCAGCGGAAAATAGGGATGTGGAAGCAACTTCCCGTGCTCACACCACGGAGCTTATTCTAAGAACTTACACAAGTGGGATTGGCCATGGAAAGGTTTTGAGACAGAAGTACCCTTTATTTTAAACAGTTTGAGGAGTTTTGGTGCAACAAAGCACGCTTAAACTTACCCCAAGGAGATTTCCGGGGGGGGGGGGCAGAAAAGAAAGTATCTTCTGTTCAAATTTCATAGGCATCATATTTTAAGAAATCTTGGCCAGTCTGGCTCAGGTGGAAAAATTCTCCCAGAGGAACGTTTCAGACACAGCTTTCATATTAAGTACTTAGTTTTACATAGGTGATAAAAGTTTTTAAGACCATATATCTGGGTTTTCTTTTCTTTTCACTTACTTTTGAGGTCAGTTTGGGCACTTTTCTTGTAGGAGATGGATTTTTAGGAATGGAAATCCACTGTGTAAATCTGTGGTTGGCTTGCAAAGGCTTCCATCCAGAAATCAATTTGGTTATAAGTCAGGGGAGGCCTGTAATAAAACGCTGGCGAGGGATGCTTGGGCACGGTGGCTGGGCCCAGTGGCTGGGAGTATTTCAGAATAAAGAGAACAAACACCATGGGTGCTGACGGGACATACACACCCATTCACTGCCTGAGGACGGGGCCTGAGCCTGGTGCTCTTTTTTTTTTTTAATTTTTATTTTACTGGGAGGTCCCGGGGATCAAACCCAGGTCCCTCCATATGGCAGACGGATGCCTGACCATTTGAGCCACATCCACCCCCCTCTGGTGCTCTTTTAATTCAAATCTCAGGTTTATATTTTTTCCTCACATAATGGAAATCTGAAAGAAGATGCTGAAATAAATCCATCATATCCCCATGACCACCATGTTAGCATCTTGGTGAATTTCCTTCCAATATTTTTCTCCAGCCTAATAAAACATGTTCACATCCTTTCCATACCAGAGGATCTTGAGAGGTTCCACATCTGTGGGTTTTTGACGCACTCAATTTGCGATTTAATAGAATTCTCCCCGTGTTTAAATAACCCTCCTAATAATCACAGAGTTAGAATAATGCATTTTTATCTAACTGCCTCAGAAACTTTCAAAAGACTGCCTTGAACAGGAAGTAAGAGAGAGCTTGAGTGGTTTAAATATGGCAGACTAGAAGGAAAGGGGAAGAAAGAATTAGAAATACAAATAAGAAAGGAAGTGGGGAAGCAAGGCGGGGGACACAGAGCTGGGAGGAGGGAAAGAAAAACTGCTTTGGGTCAGAGGATGCTCAAAAATGGCTGGCTCCTGGTGGATGTGGTCACTGGTGGGGACGGGGGAGTGGCAGCAATCAAAATAGGGACCCTGGGGACAGGTCAAAAACATAAGAGTAGCTGACCAAAGAGAAGGTGGAGACAGCCCAGGGGCCAGCAGGCCACTGCCCAAGACACTGGCCACAGGCCACTGGCCACACGGGGCCACCAAGGTGGAGGAAGGGAGCCCTTCCAAATGGCTAAGCCAATGTCCCCACCAGGCACCTGGGCTTGACACACACGCAAGAATCTGCGGGCAGAAAGACAACAAAAGCCATTTTTCATGCAAGAGGAGCTGGACATCGGGAAAAATCAGAGCCCCTTTGTATGACATGCCAAACTGCTGAAGCGAGAAGACGTCTCGGGCGAGGGCTCAGATGCGAGCCGGGAGCAGCGCGCTGGCCCTGGGGGACCCGGGCGTCAATGTGGGCTTGTTGTTGGGGCTTTTCAGCATGAGGGCCGGAAGCGCCGGGGTCTCCTCCGCCCGCCGCCCGTCAGTGATGAGCTGATGACACAGCCTTGGCTGGAGAGCCCGGCCCCTGGAAGGGAGCCTGGCTGTCCTGAGATGTCCTCGGGGAGTCTCCAGGGATCCGAGTCTTTTCATTGCTTGTACTTTGGTCTCTTTGAAGGGGCAGTGGGATCCCTGGGTGAAAAGAGCCCAAGACTTTTCCTGAGGCGCGTCCTCACTCTGGGGCCCTTCCCTGTCTCCAACACGTGGCACATTTTGGGTGAGCAAATGAGAATAATTCCCCTTAATCAGACACTGTATTCCAGCCCCAAGCTAAGCACTTACCCGTCATATCTCAACTCCTCCCAGCAAATCTGCAGAGGAGGTGCTGCTAACAACCCCATTTTGCAGAGAAAGCAACTGACAGCTCAAAGAAGGTGAAACACCGGCCTGAGGGCCCACAGCTAGAGGGAGGCAGGGCCTGGATTCAACCCCGAATCCCTCTGGGTCCTGCCCCCCAACCCTACCACCATGCACCCCCCCAGACACCCAGCATAATTGCTGCCCTGATCAGATGCTCCCAGATCCTTGAAAGTACTTTCCAATGGGTTCTCCCGAACACCCTATGAGAAGGGTATTGCTAGAGCGCCCGCGGGAGCCCCTAACATCCAGGTGTGTCTCCTGACGCCCTCACCACCCCCTGCACTTTCCCACTGCTGGTTCCCCAGGGCCTTCACAACCAGACAGTAAGTCCCCCGAGGGTTTTCTGTCACCACGATGCCCAGCACATGCCAGGCATTCAGCAGGTGCTCCATAAATGCTGAACAACGACAGAGTTTCACCTACCGCTGCTCTCTAAGGCAGTCTTGGGCCGGGGGGTGTAGTGTTTGTGGTGGTCACTTTGGACAAAAAGCAAAACAAGAAAGAGGTGAGGGCCGGTTTCGGCACCCACCTGTGCTCCCCACTCCAGCTGGCAATTTCCACGCAATCCCGCAAGCCCCTCCCACCCTTCCTCCAGCACCAGCGTCCTCCTGCCCACTCATCCCCTAGTCAAAGTCTTCTCTCGGGGTAGAATGGGACACCCAGGATTGGCCACACAACCTGTGGGGTCCCGTGCAAGATGAAAACGGGGAGCCTCTTGTTCAAACACGGGAATTTCAAGACGGCTGAGGCAGAGCTCTAAGCTGAGCGCGGGCCCCTCAGGGCTGGCCCCACGTGACCGCACAGGCCGCATGCCTGCACAGCTGCCCTGGGGACATCAGTCATTTCACATCCTTTTGTCCATGATCTATTACCAGGGCCTGGACTTTTCTAGGGCAGTCCTGATTTAAAATTTTCTAGATCCCCCTCCCCCGCAAAACCCTATGATGCCAACATTTCACGATTCCAGTATTGCCTCTTATATTTATATCAACAGTAACAATCTGTCACCACATTTCTTATCTAGAGTTTTGGTTCAGAAAATGTGGTGGCCACTGTGCTATTTGTACCATGGGGGAGCCCAAGGCACCGGGGTTAGGCGTTTCCAGCCTGACAGCTCACCACGAGGGGGAAGCTGCTTCCACATCCACACCTCCAGGCCGGCCTGGCCTCAGCCCCATGGAGCCAGGGGCCCCCAGCCCTGTACACGCAGCCCCTCCGAGGCCGGCTCTCTTCTCCCTGACCCCAGCCTCTCCTCCTTGTGCTCTGGGAATGGCTGCACTGCCCAGGGCCTCAGGCTGAGCTAGAGGGCATCTTCCAGGGTTCCTACTTCTCTCACAGCAACCCCACCACCCAATCCCATCAATCACCTGGGCCTCTTAAAGTCTTGGGAATCCATCTGTCCTTCTTGAACATCCAACAGCTACCGGCCTCCCCCACACCACTGCCTCAGCTCAGACCCTTGTCACTGCACTCCGGGACGACTGCAACGGCCTCCTGGGGTAGGGATGGGTTCTCCTGGTTCCAACCTGTCTGCCCCACCAGTGGCTGTCCATTGCATTTAGGATCAAATCATCTTTGAAGCTTGGCCCTTTATGACTTGGTCCAGCTCATTGTCAGCACCTCACCACTACCACTTCCCAAACTTTTAGCTGCACCTTCAGTCCAGCAGGTTCCCCAAATCACAGCTCCACCATCAAGCCAGGTACCATCCTAAGAGCTCATGATGCACAATCTTGTTTCATCTCTGAGACAACTCTATGAGGTGGCAGAACTATCACTACATCCCCATTTTCAGATGAGAAGACTGAGGCTGGAGAGGTTAAGGAATTTGCCCAAGGGCACAGGGCTGATGTAGGACAAAGCCAGGATTTGAAGGTCCCTGTCCTAATAACTGTGACACTGGCTCAGTTCAGATGTCACCTTCTCTGGCTCCCTTCTGGACAGTGAAGTTCCTGGTGGGAGAGAAGGTCAGAGACATGGAGTGGGGGAGTTCCCTGGGGCTTCGGAGACCAGGGGAAGGAGCCTGAACTTATCACAAGTGCAATGTGGCCTCACAGAAGGGTTTTGAGCTGGGGAACGATGCAATCAGAACAATACTTTTAAAAGATCTTTGCAGCTACACATGGAGATGGCTGACACAGGGGGCAGGAGAGAAGACAGACCTGTCAGGACACTTCCGCAGGCATCCAGGCGGGAGAAGGTGGAGGCACGGAGCAAGGTGGGAGCAGCAGAGGTGAGAAGTGGAGGGAAAGCTGGGGGTATGTTCTAGGTGGAGCCGACAGGGCCCTGGTGAGGGGTATAAGGAATCCAGAAGGGGATGTCACAGGAAAGAGACTTTCATCTCGTCTCTGCAGCATCCAGCACTGTGCTCGGCACAAAACAGGCTCCCCGTGCGGGTCGGACAGACGAACTAACGACTGCGTGGGTGGGAGAGGGGAATGGGGCTGCTTCTCCTGAACTCAGACCACGCTAGCCAGCGGCAGCCCCTCTGACATATGTGCTGTTCCTCACAAGGTAGCAGAGCAAAGCAAGGCTTTAAAATAAAAATCCAAACGGCCAAAGCCAACAGTGTTTCCAAGAAAACGAGCCTGAGGTCACTGTCCCCTCTCAGGGCCCCTGCGGCAGCATGGCTACTGTGCTTTCCACAGCACTTCCCCAACACCTTCTCAGGGACATCCACACAGCCCTGGGAGAGAGCGTGAGGTAGGATGGAGGCGTGGAGGGATGGAGGGAAGATGGAGAGGTTAACACTGGCGCAATGTTCAGCACCCAGCTGGTGCTCGGTAAGCGTCGAGGAACGAAGGGATTGAGTCATGATGCCTCCCGGTAACCCTGGCACTAGTGGAGGCCCCCAGGCTCAGTCTCTCTGTTACTTAGTATCAATACTGTGTACACCAATCTGACCCCACCCCCACGGCTTTCTGAGGTTCCCCGGCTCCTCTCTGTCCTCCGGGGACCAGCGTCACCCATGGGGGCATTCGGCAAACTCACCGAGCCAGAATATGGGACGAGGGGACCACACTGCCTGGGCACTGCCGTCACCACCCTGGGCACTGCCTTCCTATTTTGCTCCTAATTGCACACCCTCAAGGCTCTGGTTTTATGGTTCACAGAAGCCATTCAGCAGCTGCCCCTGGGAGGCGAATAAAATAGCTTCATGCTCTCCACTGTCCCCAATAGGGGGTGGGGGCTCAGCTTCCTCCATTCCCAGACCTTGGAGGGCCACGATCAGGCCTCACTCAGTTTGGATGCAAAGTTTGGGTGGTTTATTTCTTCTGGGAAAACTTCCAAGTTTCAGGAAACCTGGAAACGACACATTTTGAACGTCTACAGCAGACCAGCAGGAGGAGGAAAGGGTGAGCTGGGGCAAGCCCCTGTCTTCCCGGGAGCCAGGAGGTGACAGAGATGCTGATGGCAGGTGAGCCAGGGAGACCTGACAACTTTTCATCATTCGGTTTCTCCCAGGATCTGGAGCTGGGCTTGAGTCAAGAAATTCCCCTGGGTCTCCTCACACTCTGATTCAGAGATGAGGCAGTGGCAGAGGGTGGGGAGAAGGGGACAAAGAAACAGCTTTTGGTTTCTCTGCCTCATGGAATCGGCACGCTAGTAGGCACAACAGGGGTCGATGCTGTGACCTGCCTTTTTGCAGTCCTTAGGGGTGGGGTAGGGGTAGGTGGTGGGGAGGGGGGAGGGGCGAGAGCATCCCCGTGTACAACCCGAAGCTCTTGGAAGTTCTTACAAGTGCTCACACAAGGAAGCCCTCTGTGCCTGGGGACATAAGGGCTTGAGGAGCCCAAGGAAGGAGATCTGGGGGTGGCTTTAGGGAGGAGGTAGGCTTGATGGATGGATGGGAACCTGGGGGATGGGTGGAAGTGGGGTTGAGGTAGAGAGGTACGCTTGTTTGGGGGAAGCAAACCCACCAGAAGACTCCTTGGACTCAAGGTATATCCAGCACCCCACAGGGTGGCTTCCCTGCTCCCATTAGATCTTCAGGAAAGTGGGAGGAGGGCGCAGGAAGAAGCCTGAGGCCAGGGTTGAGCAAGAGCATTTGTGAAGTCACCCTCTGCGCTGTACCCCAGCCAGCAGGGAGTCAGGCAGGCTGCGAGGGGAGGAACGGTGGGCTTTGGAAAGACCCTAGAGCTTCACCCAAGCCTCTTCTGGATCCCAGCCCTGTCCCGGGGAGCCCTCAAAATGCAGAGAGGCAAAAATGTCCAGTCCCTGCCCAGGCATCTGCCCAAAGCAGTTCTACTGTCGGTGTCCCTCAGTCCCCGGGAGGTCAGCAGCTGAGTCTGGTCTGGTGCCAACTCTTGGGCCACGTAAGGCCAATCCTCGAAGTTTCATCCTAACAAGCACCTGCCTTTGGGGGGGCACCTATGCTGTAGGGCTGTGCTGGGTTCTTGCACATTCCTCACTACCTCATTTCCAGGAGCATCAGCGACAAGGTTAACAAGAGGTTAGGTAACCTGCCCAAAGCTACACAGTTACCTGGCAAAACTGGGATTTGCACTCAAGTCATCCACCCCCAAAACTTGGCCCCTTTCCTCCACCCCATGCTGCCTTTTCAACAGAGTCCACTTTAATTTGAAAGAATGTCCATTTTATAAGAAAATGTGGAATACATTTTCCCCAGGTTTCTGTATCAGAAAGAGCTGGGCTCCTCAAGGGCAGTAATTTCTTTTTATCACATGCAAGCTGTGAAACTTATATTTGATCACGGTCTCCTCTTTGTCCTGGCCCCCAGGAAGCTCAGAACCAAATTTATGATCCACTTCTAGCAACCCGACCGGCCTTTGCAGCAGGTTGTTTTTACACTAAACTGACGCAACTGTTATCTTATTTTCCTACTTTTATTTTTACTTCCATCCCAGTCCCCTATCTATTCTATTATTTATCTTGCCTCTTTCTTCCTTTCTTTCTGCTTTTGGTTGGAGAAGGAAGACCTAAACAGAGTCAAATCCTGTGATGTAATTTTTTGTAGCTTTGAAAAGTTTTTCTTAGGAAGACATTCATAGGTTAGACAAAAATATTCTTCATCTGGTCCCATGTCCTGACATATAGTTCAGAAGAGGTCTCAGGTGGACATGCCCAGTGAGCCAAGCGGCAAGATGACCTGGAATTGGGGGATCCAATCCCTAGGGGTTGGAACCAGTTTGCTCTCTTTTTGCAGCTGTTCCCAGGAGAGCCAGCCCAGGGGCACACACCTGGGAGAGCATCCTTGTTGAGGAAGGGGCTGAACGGAGGCAAGAGGCTTCTGTGTGTGCATCCACAGGTTAGCTGTAATGCAGGTGATGGGTGGTGACGGGAAGACCAGAAGCAAGTGGCTTTGCTTCATCTTTCGGCACTGATTACTGCCTGCTCTGAAGCTATGGTGGTATCTCGTTGTCCAACCTAAGCCCCGGGGCCAGCCAGAGGGTGCTGTACACCTCTGCTCCCGGCTCGGTTACTAATGAGCTGTGTGACCTTGGGTAAGTCACTTTGCCTCTCTGGCCTTTAGTTTCCTTGGCTTGCAAAGTATAAGATTGAACTGCATCAGCAATTCTCGCCCCAGAGACACGCTGGAGCAAGGCAGGCAGAGCTGAGTGGGTCACCCGCGAGTCATTGCTATTAGTACAGTCATGTGGCTGGGCACCATGTCCCCCTCCAGCCACCCAGGATGGACGCCAGGCCATCCCGTCAATAGGAACACTCTCCACCCCCCACTTGTATCCCATGTGCCTTCTTGGAGGGGAGAGGAAGGAGTGGAGCTCCTACCAGCTACCAGGAATCAGCTCCGCTTCTGCCTACCTACCTCATGCTTCCCTAGAGCAGGGGTCCTCCATGGGGGCAATTTTGCCCCCCAGGGGTCACTTGGTATACTTCTGTACATACTTCTGTCACTAGGGGTGAGGATGAGACACCCTGATCTGTCGTGAGGGGCAGATGGTGAACCCACAGCACTTGGGGTAAGGATGAATCATAGTGCTCCTGAGTTATGCTCTAAGTACCTTCCAGCACTATTTTTGGCTGTTGGAGGTATTGGGCAGCAGTGTCAAAATCTGGGAACCCAAGTGGGTACACCCTTGATTCTCTTTCCCAGTGCTGCTCCTTCCTCTGGCTTCCCTATTTGGAAATGGCACCACCACCTAGCCAGTGGCCATTGCCAAAAATCTGGGCCGTCGTCCTGGCTTCCTTACACCCCTGCCTCCCATCCTTCTCCCTTCTCTGTAGCTGCCACTTTGGTCGCAGGTCTCCAACATGGCAGCCTGCAACCATGTCCCCACTGGTCCCTGCTGGACTTCTTGTCTTCCAGAAGCTCCATTATCTAAATGGAGCCAGAGGATCATCTAAAAACACAGATCAGATCACTTTACTCCCACCCCCCACCCGCCGAAACCTTCAAGCAGCTCTGATCCCATGTAAAGCAAAGTGAGCTCCTGACCCTGACTCAACAAGCTCCTCCACCACGATGGAGCCCCACACACCTTCCGACCTCCTCTATCCTCTTCCCCATCCTTACCAGGTTCCTTCCTGCCTCGGGGCCTCAACTTGCCCTTCCCTCTCCTGGAAGGTCTTCCTCCAGCTCCCTGCTGTGCAAATTTTGATTTAAACCTCACAGCTCTTTACACTCCCCATCCACCGCAAGCAGCCCTCCCCAGCCTCTCCCAGCACAGCCCCCTGCTCAGTTTTCAGCATAGCACCCACCAGTACCCGGTAATGTGATGGGGCCATCAGTACAGTTCCCAGGGTGGGGTCCACGAAGACCCCAGCTTGTCCCCACTAAGTCAGCTGGCTCCAGTTAAAAGGGGCAGGCTCATAAAGAATGAGGGTGGGGGAGAGACAAGACAGAGAGGGCATTCAAGGAAGATGGGCATAGGAAAGGGCCACCAGGGACCCTTCCTGGCTGGTTGAAGAGGGTGAGAACCTGTTCCAAAGTAGGGCCAGGAAGGGAGAACACCCCCTTACCCAAATCTGTGGGGTTCAAATAAAGGATTAGCTCTGGCTGCGGGAAAGCCGAGAAGGTCTGTTTAGCCTCAGCCACTTGGGAGCATTAGCCGTCTTCAGCCTCATTTTCTACTCCTATCTATAAAAAGCAGATAATTAATATTTACCTTGAAGTGTCGGTGGCAATTACGTGAACTCACATCAGTTCTGCGTTGAGGTCTTCAATAAGTGATGGCAGCTACTGTTAACACTGGGGGCGGGGGCAAGGAGGGCCGGTGGGTGAGGCTTCTGATGGCAGAGCTGGGGGGCTAGGGGTAGGAGCCTGAGGGTTATCACCAGAGAGGACGGAAGCAAACACAAGCAGGAGGGTTCCTGACCCAGCTGTTTGGATCAAAATCTCTCTGAATGGTCCCAAGATGTGTGGTTGAAGGTAGAGTGGTCCGAAGTGTGGTTTAAGGGAGAGCTTTGCAGCTGACCTTCAGTGACGGGGTCCCAGTGGTGCTGGGAGAGCCAGCCCCCCACCCCACCCCCAGCTGGGGCAGTCACTGCTGGCTGTCCTTCCTTCCCCCCATGTGCAGCATCACTATTTTCTTTCTCTCTGTGTGCCGTGGTGTGACTAGCGGCTGGGAATGCTGCTGTGAGGGAGGCTGGCCAAGTGAGCAAGACCAGCGTGATTGAGGCAGAGGACCCTCTCGCTCTAAGGTTCCAGAACTTTCCTGTACCTTCCCGTCAGGGTCCAGCACAGAGCTAGGCCCAGGGCCACAAATGGCGTCCAGGCTGGCAGCTCAAGGATTTGACAGAGCCCCGCGAGTGTGCCGGGGGCGGCAATATCTGTAAATGACCCGGGACCACGGGAGGGGGTAGGCTGCCGAGGCTGAGCTCTGCCGGGACTGTTTGTTCCAGGGTCTGAGATCCCCTGAAGCCTGCACAAGGACCTGGTTTCCTGTGGGCCTGGCCGCTGGTGGCCCCAGAGAGCACTCGGGAATGAGTGGTGGGTGTAGTGGCTTGGGCATATGGCCGCCAGCTGCCGGCCTCCAGGTCTACCGCCCCATCGCCTTCCGTGTGCACACCAGGGTCTTCTGTCCCTGTCATGTTTGTTTACAGTCTGCACCCTACCTAATCCCAACATGCATTTGAGGTTGAACAAAAGTCCACAGAGCTTTTTCCTATGTCCTGGCCTTGAGCTGGGTGCCACCAAAAATGCAAAGAAAGAATGAGGTGGGGTATCAGGGAGTGGCGAGGAGAAGCCTATGTCTGCTGATGGTGGGGAAAGGCCAGTCCAGAGCCCGGTGGCAGGGAGTGGCAGCGAGAGAGAGCGTGTTACGCAATCTGTGCATCAGTTACACGTTCTCAATGCCTTTATGCGGCTGCCAGCCCAGCCTCAGAGCTGGACTCCGCTGGGTAGTCAAGTACTTGGTTCTATTTTTAATGGCAACCTAGAAGCTGTTTGGGGAGGGCCAGGATGACTCGGTGGGAAGAGCTCTGCAGTGAGATCAAGGTTCGAATCTGGCTACTGCTGCCTCCTACCTGGGTGCCTCCAGGCAAGCCCCTTACCCTCTCCAAGCCTCGGTCCCTTCACCTGCACCCTCGCAGGGCTGCTGTGAGCTTGCTGTGCGGGGGATGCAAAGGCTCTGAGCACTTGTGCATTTTGGCATTTGTCAAGTAGAAGGGAGGCCCTGCTTTTGGGAAGCAGAAAGAGGCCGAGGCCATCTCGGCCCTGGTGAGACCAGACACGTTATTCTGCGCGCAGCCCTGACAGATTGCGCTGGCGCCTTAGATACACAGAGGGGCTGGGCTCTCCCTGCCTGGCGGCACCAGTTTGTGGGAAACAAGCAAGAAACAGAATCTGCTATCTGAGTTGCCAGCAAACACCTGAGAGTCCTGCCGTGACACGTTGGCGTTTTATTTGCTGTCTGCTGCAGTATTACTTCAGTTTCAGCTCTGAGGTTTGACCTTTAATTTTTTTTTTTTTCCATTTTGGTTTGGATGTGATGCTTTAGGGTACTTTGCTAGAGAACAGGTGGAAAAATGCATTTTACACTCAAAAGCCAACATGGAAGTGACTCCCTCTCTCCACGCTCCCTATGCACCCCAGGGGGTCATGTTCGGCAGGGAGCTCGGCCCTGGCCATGTGCTGGCAGGTGGAGGCATCAGAGGAGCTGTCAGAGGGCTGCCTCTGTGACGTGCTCTTAGGAGATAAGCTGGCAGTCCCCACCCAGGCCGAGGGACCATCAAGATGCTCCTAGCCACGACAAGGAATCTTGAACCCTCTCTCCCAGCCTGGCGTCCCACAAGGATGCCCCAACCCTCCGGATATGGCCTGGCTTGGCCCTCAGCTTTGAGCTTTAGGAGACGACAGAGGCAGCCCAATCCTTTCCGCAAAGTTCCCCAGATGGTAATCCTCCCCTCCCTCTGCCAGCGGAGCCAGCTGCCCAGATCAGCTTGGGGCTCTCTTGATGGACGCCAAGTGCAAACGGCTCGAGGCAGCTGGCAAGATGCTAAGTGCAGCATCAATCCTAATTAGGATGAGGAATTAATAAAGGAGGTTTCCCAGCCACTCGGCGGGGGCCGGGCTGGCCAGCATGGAGGAATTCGCTCCAACTTCAAAATTGTCAGGCCCCGGGTCCAGGAGAGCCTTCAGGTGGTGGCAGTGCCGTGGCTCAGATGGTGTCCAGCAGAGCTGGCAAGACAATGCGGGGGGCCCTGCAGCCCCTGCTCTGTTGGACTCAGGTGCGGTGGCAGGTAGTGACGTGGGTACATGCGCCACATGAGGAGGAGGTGTACATGAGCTCAGCATCTGCATACCAAAGCTGATGTTTTTCAAAAGAGCAGAGGAGGGTGTGATCGTGGGCTTCCCGGCCCTTTATGTGGCTCTTTCCCCAACATTCCTGCTGCTTGAGGACTCCCCTCAGCCCTGGAATTAAGCCCCAAATTGCAAGGGGCATGCCAGCCCCATTTGGGAGAGCATGGGGGGGGGCAGGAGTGGGCAGGGCTCCAGATGAGAACAGGCGTGGACTGCGGGGGACAGAGAGGGCACACTCGGCCCCCACAAGCCCACTCAGCTTCACAAAAGCCTCCTTTTAGATATATCCGGATGCGGTCAGAAAAGGACCATCTTTTTAAGAGCTCCCTACCAATTTCCACCGGGACCCAACCACGCTGAGCTCTTTGCAGGGCGGAGGTAACTGCAAGAAGGAAGGCTAGGGGGATAGAGGCAAACTTCCTTCCCAACTGGGCAGCGGAGCTACACCGCCCAGGGCAGAGAAAAAGAATGAGGAAACTGCCCAAGGATTTCTGTAAAACCAAAGGAACGCTCGGCCACCTCCCCGGCCCCCTGCCCCCCATTCCCAGCCCTAATCTGAAAGGCAGGAGCAAGCAGGAGACCTGTTCACAACCTGGGCGGGCCGCGGCGGCCCCGGCACTGCCACCTGTTAGTTCCGCAGCTGGGCGGGCGCCCGCGAGGCCCTGAAGTCGGGCGCATTAGGCGTTGGAGGCTTCCGGGCCCCTCCGTTGGAGGGAGCCTCCCCGCAAGCTCCCGGGAGAACCCAGCCCGGGTCAGTGGAGCCATTCCAGCCTCACGGCACCTACTACTCGGCGTCCACGCGCATCGGGGGTCCAGCGCCCCGGCGGGGTGACCACGCCCCTCCCAGGCCGCTCCGGGTCCGCGGGTCACCCCTGCGCACCCCGGTTCTCCCGCAGCCTCCCTTCCGAGGGGCGGGGACGCAAGGCTCGCGGCTCCAGTCGGGGACACAGGGGGAGACTCGGCGTCGCTCCCCTCTCCTCCCCACCGCAGGGAGGAGCGCGCCGGTGGCCCCGTAGAAGAGGAGGTGGCAGAGGGGGTCTCAGTGGGGATCTGGCGCGGGCGACCCGGCTCCCCCAGACCCGTTGGCAGCCCAGCCCCCACCCTCACCCCTCGGCCGGCGGCTGGAGCGAGCGCCGAGTGGCCCCGGCGCTCCCCGCCCCCGGCCGGCCCCGCCCCAGGATGGCCAGTTCCCATAGCAATCGCACAGACACCGGTTGCCAAGCAACCCCTCCCCCTCCTCCCTCCCCTCTCCTCCAGTCCGCTCCCCCCAACCCCAGCCTCCTCCTGCCCCCTCGCCAGCCTCCACTCCCCACCCCGGGGGGCGCCACCGCTGCCCCTCGGGATCGCTCCGGTCCGGCCCGCGCGCGCGCGCGTGAGAGTTTCAGTGTGTTTCATTGTGTCTGTGTGCGTGGGGGTGTGCGTGTGCGAGCGGAGAGTTGATGTGATCTGTGCCTTAGAGAAGGGCGCCCCGACCGGGAGGGCCCCCGAGGTGGTGCCCAGCTGGCCGCGAGGGCACCCGCCCGCCCGCTTCGGCTCCTTTGTGTCTCGCGCGCAGCGGGCGCCGCGCCCGCCCGCTCCCCGGCCCGCGCCCCGGGCGGTGCGTGTGTCTGTGTTGGGGGGTGGGGTGGGGGCGGCCGTACCTTCGATGCAGCACACCCGCCACAGCCCGGAGTGGGTGAGGTCGCCGCGGGCGCGGCGGGGCGGGGGCCCGTCGTCCATGGTCAGGTTGGTGCCGTTGCAGATGTGCGCGCTGGAGTAGAGCCAGTAGTCGGTGCCGATGGCGATGGCCATGAGCGAGAAGGCGGCGAAGGCTCCGGCCGTGGTCAGCAGCATCTGCAGCCCGCGGTCGCATCGCACCATGGTGGGCGCCTCATAGTCCGCCGCCCGCCGGCCCGGCCCGCCCTCCTCCCTCCGCGCGCCGCTCCGGGGGCGCCCGGGCTGGGGGGCCGCGGGCCGGGGGGCGGCGCCGCGCTGC